>JAJHZJ010000422.1:1789929-2322794 GCA_023548195.1 Bettongia penicillata ogilbyi | reverse complement strand
TTATGAAAGATTAAAGCAAGAAACCTGGAAGAAAGTATATATCTTACTATTATCTTAAAGTTTTTAGCATTAATAGGAAAAGTAAATTACTAGTCCTCATAAGGACCTTGAGAAGTCATCTTTCTTTTTTTTTCCTTTTAATATAAATTTATTTATTTAACTTTTTACATTCATTTTCACAAAATTTTGGGTTCCAAATTTTCTCCCCATTTATCCCCTCCCCCACCCCAATATACCAAGCATTCTAATTTCCCCTATCACCAATCTGCCCTCTCTTCTATCATCCCTCCCTTCTCTTGTCCCCATCTTCTCTTTTGTCCTGTAGGGCCAGATGACTTTCTATTCCCCATTAAATGTATTTCTTATTTCCTAGTAGCAAGAACAATACTCAACAGTTGTTCCTAAAACTTTGAGTTCCAAATTCTCCCCATCCCTCCCTTCCCACCCATTCCCTTTGGGAAGGCAGGCAAGTCATTATAGGCCATATCTGTGTAGTTTTGCAAATGACTTCGATAATAGTCGTGTTGGGTAAGACCAACTATATTTCCCTCCATCCTATTCTGCCCCTCATTGTTTCTATTCTGTCTTTTGATCCTGTCCCTCCCCAAGAGTGTTGACTTCAAATTGCTCCCTTCTCCCATTGCCCTCCCTTCCATCCTCTCCCCCACCCTGCTTATCTCCTTCTCCCCCACTTTCCTGTATTGTAAGATAGGTTTTTATACTAAAATGAGTGTGCATTTTATTCCTTCCATTAGTCGAATGTGATGAGGGTAAACTTCATGTTTTTTTCTCAGCTCTCCTCTTTTTCCCTTCACTAAAAATTCTCCTGCTTGCCTCTTGAATGAGAGACAATTTAACCCATTCCATTTCACCCTGTCTCCTCCCAATACATTTCTCTCTCACCGTTTACCTTAATTTTTTTAAGATATGGTCCCATCCTATTCAATTCACTCTGTGCTCTCTGTCTCTGTATACGTGTGTGTGTGTGTGTGTGTGTGTGTGTGTGTGTGTGGTTCCACCAACTACCCAGATACTGAAAAGTTTTAAGAGTTATAAATATTGTCTTTCCATGTAGGAATGTAAACAGTTCACCTTTGGTAAGTCCCTTATGACTTCTCTTTGCTGTTTACTTTTTCATGCTTCTTCTCATTCTTGTGTTTGAAAGTCAGATTTTCTTTTCAGCTCTGGTCTTTTCATCAAGAATGCTTAAAGTCCTCTATTTCATTGAAAGACCATATTTTCCCCTGAAGTATTATACTCAGTTTTGCTGGATAGGTGATTCTTGGTTTGAGTCCTAGTTCCTTTGACTTCTGGAATATCCTATTCCACGCCCTTCGATTCCTTAATGTGGAAATTGCTATATCTTGTGTTATCCTGATTGTATTTCCACAATACTGGAATTGTTTCTTTCTAGCTGCTTGCAATATTTTCTCCTTGACCTGGGAGTTTTGGAATTTGGCCACAACGTTCCTAGGAGCTTCTCTTTTTGGATCTCTTTCAGGCAGTGATCGATGGATTCCTTCAATACTTATTTTTCCCTCTGGTTCTAGAATATCAAGGCAGTTTTCCTTGATAATTTCATGAAAGATGATGTCTAGGCTCTTTTTTTGATCATGGCTTTCAGGTAGTCCCATAATTTTTAAATTGTCTCTCCTGGATCTATTTTCCAGGTCAGTTGTTTTTCCAATGAGATATTTCACATTCTCTTCCATTTTTTCATTCTTTTGGTTTTGTTTGGTGATTTCTTGGTTTCTCAGAAAGTCATCAGCCTCCATCTGTTCCATTCTAATCTTGAGATAACTATTCTCTTCAGAGAGCTTTTGAACCTCTTTTTCCATTTGGCTAGTTCTGCTTTTGAAAGCATTCTTCTCCTCATTGGCTTTTTGAACCTCTTTTGCCAATTGAGTGAGCCTATTTTTCAAGGTGTTATTTTCTTCAGCATTTTTTTGGGTCTCCTTTAGCAGGGTATTGATCTGTTTTTCATGCTTTTCTTGCATTTCTCTCAGTTCTCTTCCCAGTTTTTCCTCCACCTGTCTAACTTCATTTTCAAAACCCTTTTTGAGCTCTTCCATGGCCTGAGGCCATTGGATATCTATTTCAGGTGTTTGGGGTACAGAGGCCTTGGCTTCTGTGTCTTTCCCTGATGGTAAGCATTGTTCCTCCTCATCAGAAATGAAAGAGGGAAACATCTCACCAAGAAAGTAGCCTTCTATGATCTTATTTTTCTTCCCTTTTCTGGGCATTTTCCCAGCCAGTTACTTGACTTCTGAGATTCCACTCCACCCCCCCCTAGATCTGCCCAGCTAGTGCTTGGGGTCTGAGATTCAAATGCTGCTCCACAGCATCAGGGCTTTCAGTGGTGGGCAGGGCTGCTATTCAATGTGAGCTTAAGTTCTGGTGCTCAGGTTGTGGCAGGGCCCCCTCCCAGGCTCAGTTCCCTCAGGGGATTTATATGGAGACCTTCAGTAATGGAGCGGAGCTCCTGTCTGCTTGGGGAGCCCAGGTCTGCTGCTGTCCCTGTCTATGCCACTGCCTCCCAAGGGGACCTGAGTTATGGAGACACCCCACTCCCCTCTCAGCCAGCCCAGAAGTCTCTCTCACTGACCTGTAGCGCCTGTGGGTGGAGGGACCTTCACAGCTGCTGGAGGTTCTGTCCCTGAAGCCTGCTCAGATCTACTCCCCTCGGTGCCACGCAGCTAGGGCAGGGCAGGGCTGGGCTCTGCTCCGGGCTCGGTGCGCGATGGACCTTTGGTGGCGGTTTTTCAGGGCTCTCTGGAATGGAAATCTCCTCCACTCCATTGCTGCACAGCTTACATTGATCCAGAATTTGTGGGGAGTTCTTTTTACAGGAAATTTATGGGTTGTGGATTCAGAGCTAGCATACGTGAGTCTTTCTACTCCGCCATCTTGGCTCCTTCCTTGGGAAGGCATCTTATTCCACTTTCCTACCACTAGACCTGGGCAGTCCTGAGATCACAAATTTAAAACTGGAAGCCCAGCCCCTTCTTTTATTACAGATGATAGAACTGAGTCCCAAAGAGATTTAATAAATGGCTTATACAACTATTAAGGTAATGTTAACATTTGAAGCCATGTCTTCTGATACCAAGGCACCCGAATCAAATCCTGAACATCCAAGGCAAAGTCTACAGTCTTCAGAGGAGAGAGCTCCATAACTCTTTTCTTGGTGTAACCTAAATGCTTACTTCTAACATGTCTGATACCGGTTCTGTTAATTGTCTGTTTTGACCTAGCCTACTCAGAGACAAGAACATCGGTAAGGCCATCCATTAGATTTTGGTGGCTTGAGGGCAAGGATCATTTACCTCCTTTGATATCTCCAGTACAGTGCCTGGTATATATTAAATGTTTAATAAATGATTATTTACTGATGGACATTTAGTCACCAAGTATATGTTGAGCTATGTTAACCCTTCCCCTGAAGAAGTTTGTGTTCTAGATCAGTGAGTTAGATAGTATAAGAGGACTTTCTCATTTAATATGACAAACTCAGAGGCCAAATTTCATTGTGACTCAGTGGATAGAGTACCAGGTCTAGAGTCAGGAAGACTTACCTTCCTGAATTCAAATCTGACCTCAGATACTTCCTAGCTATTTGACCCTGGCCAAGTCCCTTAATCCCGTTTGCCTCATTTTCCTCATCTGTAAATTGAGCTGGAGAAGGAAATGGCAAACTACTCCAGGTTCTGTCAAGAAACACCAAATGTGGTCATGGAGAGTCAAACTTGAATGAATGATAATTACAACTATAAGAAAAGGGAAGCTTGTGAGAGTAGGAATCTGCTCTACTTTTCTTCCTTTGCTTTTTCTCTTCTCCCCTTCTTGGGGTTTGGAGCAGCAGGAAATGGCTGAGGAGACATTGGTGTGGGCTGAATTTGTAGCTTTTCTGGCAAGCCCTAATTCTCAGATTATGTAGCTAGTGGTGCCATACACACAGGAGTGACAGAAGTCATCAGAAGTCAATTGGAGAACGACCCGAAAATTGAATGCTCTCTCACACTGCGTTCCTTGGTGTCCCTGAAGATTTTTGTTACCAACACCTCCCCTCAGCACTCCCATTCTGGGAACTCAATGAGCTCCCTGCCTTCAGACTTCTCCTGGGAGGCTCTACCAGACTGGATTTTTGACTACTTTGGGAGGCTTTCCACTTCAGTGAGCAACAAAGACCAGAATGTTGAGAAGGATGTGGCTCCTTGGGGACATAAAACCGACAGGATATTATCCTCGTTATTGTGGCTTAGCTGTTGTGTAGTTGTGCCTGACTCTGTGACTGCATTTGGGGCATTCTGGGCAAAGATACTGCTTGTCATTTCTTTCTTCAGCTGATTTTACAGATGAGGGTGAAGTGACTTGCCCAGCGTCACAGAGCTGATAAGTGTCTAAGGTGGGATTTGAACTCAGGCTTCCTGACTCCATGCCCAGTGCTCTGGGCACTGTGGTGACACCTAGCTGCCCCTGTGTTTTCCTTCTGTGGTTGTTCAGTCATGTCTGACTCCGTGATACCATCTGGGATCTTCTTGGCAAAAATATTAGTGCTTTGCCATTTCCTTCTCTTAAGGGATAGGAAAAGCAAAACAAAACAGCACAGGATGGCATAGTAGAAAGACCTGAATTTTAATCCCTGTCTTACCACCAACAAATAGTGTGATTTTAGACTCGTTCCCTCTAGTGGCCTCAGTTCCTCAGTGTCCTTAACGGTGCCAGCTAGCAGTGTGCAGAGGGACCTGTGGACTTGATTTCTGAGGACCTTTTCAGTGTTAAATTTGCGTTTCTAGGAAAATGAGAAAGGAACATATAACTGAGCCACCAAGCTTGGACAGGAATCCTGGAGCTACATTTTGGGGTTTCCCAGAAATCTTAACCCTGTGAATCATGACAGGAACTCCACTAATGGTCTTCCTTGAATTCTTAAATTGAACTCTATTTCCCAAGCCTAAAAAGAACCCTAAAACAAGGACTGATTAATGCTAAGCCCAGAGGGAGACTCACTTGCCAATTTAGGTAGGCAAGCTAGTAACTAGCATGGGCACCTCATCTGCTGCAGTATTTTATTATTCGTTCATGACAGACCCATTAGATATTTCCTACTATATTTTGAGCCATGCTGGTTAATAACCTTCAGTTACTATTGCCCCCCACTTTTTTTAATGTTTATCTTCCTCAGAAGAGTCTTTCCTTTAATTCTCATCTAATCTCTAAATTAGTTCAGAAAATGACTCCTTCTGTCTTTTAATTATAATTCCTCAGATTTTTCTAGGGTTTGATTATTTTTAAAGTGCTTTCACACCTACCGCTTCTCACAATAACTCTGTGAGATACAGCCTGTCTTTCTCACCCAAAGTGACCTCACCCTTGTTCTGGCAAGATCAGGCTAGATGACTTTTTCAGGTTGCTAACTGAGGTTTTGTGATTCTCACATCTTTTATTTTTGTCCTTCAGCTTCTGCAATTCCCTTGGCCACTTCAGGTTCCTCTCCCAGACCTTCTCCTGCCTGGTTCTGTTTCCACAGGCCTAAGCCTTTACCATTGATCCAGATGAGATTGCATTGCCTTATAGAAGTTTGAGGGTGGTGTGTGAGGAGTGTTTGCTGTTTAGATGGTGCCCAGAATGAGATTGGATGTGTTTCATAGGTAGGAGAATATTTAGTCAATATTTTTCCTGCTTGTGTGTTTTACAGGTGTTAGGCAATTTGCCTTTCATTCTATAATCCAGCTTGTATTTGTTACTTTCCCCTAAAATACTAGATAGAGGAGGGCGTGATATGTGAAGATATCACCCTTTTTTTCCCCCAAAGCAGTACGAATTTTACTACTCATATCCTTCTGAGCCCTTCTGGCTTGATTTGACTATCCCTAGCCTGCCTTAGACAGAACCCAAATCTGACAACTTTATTTCCTCCTGCTGATTCCTGGAGGCTTCCATTAGCTTTATCTCCAGAGGAATTATACTCCAAGATGAAGTAAGCTCTAAATCACTTTCTTGAGACTTGAGGAAAACACAGGATTGAGCCCACCATTTGATGAAAAATCCTTAATATTCTAAGGCCACTTTCTGTTTGTCTTGGCCTTGGCTATCCCTTTTAAATTCTAAAATTGTTCCCTTGACTAGGTTCACTAGTTCTTGGAGTCATGGATCATTTGCCATCTGTAAACCTTCACATCTTGTGATGCTACTTTTTCCTTTGGGAATTGTGTAGGCCTTGTCTCGATGCTCCTGGTGAGAACAGCTTGATGGAGATGATGGTTTCTCTGTTCTGATCAGAATAGGGAGTCCCAACAGGCTGGAGCTCAGCTAGCTTCCGCAGCTAGTTTCCTTCCTCCATCAGAGTCGCTTTTGTTGCCAGGGCTTCTCTGACTTCACAAAAGCATCTTCTGCCTCTAAGAAGTGAAGGTTTCAGATGCTAGAGACATTGTTAGGGAGGGAGTATTTGTGTAGGGAATAGTCATGATATAGCCAAAATACTAATGCATCAGTTGTGCTAACACTTTTTCAAGCACTGCTAATGTCTACCCATATAGTATGCTTGTATTTAATTTTAATCAAGCTATAGGCATTTCCTAAAAGATAAAATAATAACTGGTATTTACATAGTTCTTTAAGGTATGCAAAGTGATTTACTTGTTCTAACTCACTAACTAGTAAGAGCCAGCTTTCAAGGATCAGTGTATGGATTATCCTGGGCATACCTCAAAATCTAGACTGATTTCTTTCCATTGTCAGCTAAAATTTCCCCTTCTTCAGCTGTCAGGGGGAAGGGGTGTTCATGTATGTGAATGTGTGTGTGTATAACTATATTTATGTATACATACATATATATTTCTAATTCTATTAAACAATTTATTATATGATATAATAATTTAAATAATTTGTTATTACATATTAAATGTATTTTTGTTTCATTTTAAGTTTTAAACTATTTTTCTTCCTTCTCCCCCACCTTCAACTAGAGAAGGCCTAGTGAAAGATAGATAGATAGATGTGTATGTATATACATATATACATATATGTATGTGTGTACACACATATCTACTTGTGTGTATATGTGTATATGTATATATCTGTCTATACGTACACACATATATTCACATGTAAAACCATACCGAGCATGCTTCTATTAGCTCTTTCTCTGGAGGTGGATACTCTCTTCTTTCATAGGCCCTTCGTAGTTGAGTTGAGTATTTATAATACTCAAAATAAGAACTGTTCCGAGTTATTCTTTGAACAACATTGCTGTTATTGTATACAGTGTTCTCTTGGTTCGGCTTTCACTCTTTATTATTTCACGCTAGTCTTTCCATGTTTTTTCTAAAATCTACCTGCTCATCATTTCTTACATCACGGTAGTATTCCACCACAATCATTACCACAGCTTAGTCAGCATTTCCCCAATTGAGCATCCCCTCATTATTTACAACCACAAAGAGAGCTGCTATAAATATTTTAGAACATATAGGGCATTTTCCTTCTTTTTTCCTGATCACTTTGTAAAATAGACCTAATAGTGGTATTGCTGGGTCATAGGTATACACAGTTTTATAACTCACTGAGTATAATTCTAGACTGTCCTCCAGATGGAAGCAATATATGTTTTAAGGACAGACTGAGCAAAACCCAATCAGAAAGGGAAGTCAGCTGTAGAAACAGATAAAATTTTGGTTGGTCTTAGTTATCCATATTTTTTATCATTTACCATTGAAGGAAGGGATGTTTGAGAAGGCTCTCTGGATGTAAATCTCTTAGAATTATGTTGAAAAGGGTCCATGTGCCAGAGAAAGTAGATGGAATAATGGAAATACCTCTGGATTTATGTACAAATGACCAAGGTTCAAATCTTGGCCCTGTTGTTTGCTTCTGTGACCTTGGGCAACTCATAACTTCTGTGGACCTCAATCTCCTAATCTGTGAAAGGAGAAGGATTGGAGTACACCATCTCTAAGGTCATTCCAGATCTATGTCCTTTGAATGTTTCTTCATAATCTAATTCTTTAATTTAACAGGCTCTCTTTCTCTCTCTCTCTCTCTCTCCCTCTCTCTCTTTCTCCCTTTCTCTGTCTCTTTGTCTCTCTGTCTCTCTGTCTCCTCTGTCTCTCTATCTCTGTCTCTCCGTGTCTGTCTCTCTCTTCCTTTCTCCCTCTCTCCCTCCCTCCCTCCCTCTTTTACTCCCTTCCTCCATCATCAGCTCTGCCCTTGGTTTGTTGAAGTAGATGGTCACCTGAATATGATGTTAGAGTGGCCTGAAGGCCCCAATGCCTGGAAAAAATTGCCCTGTCATGCTGACTGGTGCCTGAAATTCCATAGTCATAACTCTATCCCTTTAGGTTAAAACTTGGCTCTAAATTAAGCTGCAGTTTTCCCTGAGAGAGATCATAAGTAAAATTGTACTCTGTCATTGACATAAGAGTGTAAATGAGTTTTAGATCCTTATTCTTTTAGAAGTGAGGGGAAAATGCTCTCCTCTTTGTGGGCTGGGACAACAGAAGGTGGCTACTACCTTCATTCTAGTGCGATCCTGTGGATCTCCGCTCCTAACAGGAATATGTCAGGATCTTCTCCTGGAATGCTTTCCATTAACAATAAGTAGCCAGGCAAAATTATCTCTTAATAAAGGCATCCCAGCCTCTTGCTAAGATGACATAGTAAAAACATTAGCTAAAAAAATTCACCTCATAAACCTGGAGTGTCTTCTTGCACAGCATCCATGGCAAGAATGGACTCAGACTCAGAACAGTGGGTATAGGACACACACACACCTTGTTACTGTCGGCCTGGGAATCTTTTCTTTTTTCTTGGGGAGTCTCATTCAGTCCCACTTGGGTATGGCATCTTTGTGGAGTGGGTTGCTCTACGAGTTCCTTTTGATAACTGTCTGTCTTTGCTGCTTAGAGTGATGCTCTGGGAAGTGGCTTCTTCTTTTGGGTCTCTGTCTCTCCATATCCATATCCATTCACATCTGTGTAAAGTTCTGGATGTCTCTGTTTCAGATGGTCTCCTTTAAAGTGATGTCTCTAATGTGTGCCAGGAGGGAGAAAGAAATGTCCTCTGCTTCCCTCCCTTCCTCCTTTTAGGGGTCTTGTCTGAAGGCTGTTCCCAGATTTCAATCATTCTCATTTTTGAACTGCTGAAAGTTGTCTCGTCTTTATCTATTTAGAGTCTCCAGAAATATGACTAATTTGCTTACTTAGCCAATCTCCTTACTTCCTCCTTAACTCAGAGAAATGTTAAAAACTTATAAAAGGATAACATGAGGTTACATTGTATTAACACATTTAAACTTCATCATCTAACTCTATATTTGATTAAATCAACTCAGCTAGGAGTAGGTGGGGAAACATAGCTTGCCTCACTTATACTCTGAACAGCCCTTGTCAACAATATTAAGTAGAAATAATTTATCTTTAGTTCTTTTCCCCTTCCAACTCCCCCTCCAATCCTTCTTTTCTTTTGCTTTCTTCCCTCTCTCAGGGAAGGCATCCCAGCCTCAACCTTCCCTCTTATTTTATCTCCCCAGCCCTCTTCTTTCACTCACTGATGATCTCTATCATTAGTGTTGTCGCAGTCATTTTTTTAGTCCTGTTTGAGTCTTTGTGACCTCCTATTGGGGTTTTCTTGGCCAAGATCCCAGAGTGGTTTGCCATTTCTTCCTTCAGTTCATTTGATGGAACGGAAGCAAACAGGGTTAAATGACTTGCCCAAGGTCACGTAGCTAGTAAGTGACTGAGCTCAGAGTTGAATTCAGGAAGATGAATCATCTTCCTGATTCCAAACCCAGTACTCTATCCACTGTGCACTGTGATTTAATGTGTCCCTTCTTCCAAAGCTGCTTATTTTTTTAAGTGGAAACTTAGGGTAATGCTGAACCCAAACAACTTTCATAGGACTTTGTTTTGCAATTCACTAGTGTATGTGTGTGTGTGTGTGTGTGTGTGTTTGTGCAAAGAATGTTTTACCCCTAACATCTATCAAGAATCACAAATATTTTAAGACCAGAGCAAGGGAGAGGACTTGAAACCCATTGATCATGTAATGCTTGTACAATATTTCTACACAACTCCAAGTTCTATGAGTAGTAGTAGTAATAACTAAGAGTTAACAATTATATGACATTTCTGGTTTGCAAAAAAACTTATTTGATCCTCACAATAGATCTGTGAAACAGGGCTTATCATTACCTTATTTCGCAGATGACAAAACTGAGGCTTAGAGAGATGTAGTTACTTTCCCTGCATCACCCAGCCAGTAAGTAGCAGAAGCAGGATTTGAACCTAGGACTGGCTACCTGACTCCAAGTATCATGCCTCAGGCACAAAGTTGTATTTAAACTCTGTATCTCTCTCCATACCTTTTAAGGTATTCTGAACAGAATCACTATTTAATCAATTTTTGTTGAATGAATGAATCAGTCATTCATCAATAAACATTTATTGAGCACCTACTGTGTGCCTACTGTGCTGTGAATGTCTAATGGTAGAAGAATAAATGAATTGTCACATGACAGGTTTTTCATGGGCTTCTTTAAGTCATGGTAGGTAGTTGCATGCTTACTCTTGCAATTTATCAAGTTCTTAGCACAGTGCCTGGCACAAAAGATGTACTTAATAAATGTTTAATGACTAACTCCTTGAGCATGGGGAACATCACACTGAGTTCTCATTTGTGATATACAAACAGGAAAATAGGATCTCTTCCATTGAAATCTGTGATTTTTCTGAGTGATGGCTCCCCCATGTTCTTTCCTTGAGCTTACTGTGACTGAGAAAATTTTAGGCTGTTCCCCAGCCTTTGGCCAATGTATCAAATCATATTGCTTCCTCCTGAGTGCCTATATGAGGTTGGTTCCCAGATATGAGATATGAAGAAACAACACTCCTAATACCAATTAAAATAATTGAACAAGTACCTTAATTAACTTGAAGTCTTCCTGTTTATTCACAGGAAAGAAAAGGTAATTAAGTCAACAGGAATTTGCATCTCTTAATATAAAGAGATGTCTGGTCTGACCCTTTTCTGTGCACATGTGGTGGTTGCCATCCGGAGAGCATCCCCATGGTCAGTGGCTAAGACCATGATTCAGAGAAAAGCTGGACAGAGGGAGTAGTGTATGCAGTTAGAATATATCTTCCATGCTGGCCATCTGGATACTTAGGATCCAATAAGAAGGAAATTAGATATTGACATGGTTAGGTTTAGCCAAGATGACCAAGAAGAGTCTGGAAAGGTTTTTTTTTCCTAGTGAAGAATTCACATTCCATATTAATCTGGCTGTTTTCTACGGCCCCAAGGATTGCCTCAGTAAGTCTGGGTAGTAGAAGAGAACTTTACTGCCTTCAGAGAACACAGGTTTCTAGATGGCGATGTCAGTAAAAAGTAAACTTTTTGAGGACAGGTACAGTCTCACTTTTGTGTTTACATTCTTGAGGGCTCCTACTGTGCCTGTCACAGGTTAGGCATTTAATAAATACTTGATTGATTGACAATCAGATGAGCAAAGGAATAAGCTCCAGCCTAGGAGTCAGTAGACCTGGCCCCTAATTCCCACTACATTATTAACTTGGATAATTAATTTTCTCTTACTGGCTCTAACTTTCCATTGGTTCTAGGAAGACGAGACGGTTGAAAGAATATTACAGGGGAAAACTATTTCCACTGGAACAGTGCTGTAATATTATAACAATAAAAGCTCACATTTATATAGGCTTTGAGGTCTAATAATGTAATAGCTCACATTTATATGGCATTTTGAGTCTTACAAAAAACTATACGTATAGTATCTCATTTGATTCTCATAACAACCCTGTGAAACCATCCACTTCACAGAGGAGGAAACTGAGTCTGAAAGACATTAAATGACTTGCCCAAGATCACACAGCTAATAAGTGTCTAAGGCAGAATTTGAACTTAGGTTTTGTTGACTCCAGGTCCAGCAGAGCATCATCCAGCTGCCCTAAATATATGAAAAATATTTTTCCCACATCATAGCTGTAGGACATAGGTAGGACAAGCATTGTTATTATCCTGAGGAGGTACATAAAAGCGAGATACTTTGCCCAGGCTTACCTACCTAGTAAGTGGCAAGGCTATGACCTCAAGTCTAGTTACCTGACTCCACAAATGATGCTCCTCTGTGGGCAATTAGCTAGAAGCTCCTGGTTTGGTTACAATTATGTTAATGATGTTATTGTAAAAGAACACCATTTGGGGCAATCTTCTATGAGCTACACCTGTATCCTGAATAGATGCAAGGTGATATAATATGTTACATTCACAAACTGTATGTTGTGCTGACATGGGCCCCATTCAGAAGGGCAGGGCTGTCTTCAGACTGGCAGATAGGTCCAAGTAATATGACAGAGATTGGTTCCCAGGATCTGGTGCAGGAAGGGATCTCAGGGATCATTTACTATAAAACCCTAATTTTATTGACTATAAAACTGAGGCCCAGAGAAAGAGGGGGAGTCACTTAACCCAAGGTCACACAACTAGTAAATATCACAACCAAGATTTGAATGCAAGGTTTCTAACTCCAAATTCAGTGTTCTTTCCACCAAAACACAGTTGCTGAGCAATAATTTTCATAAAGTATTTTCAAGCAGTATTTTTATTATAATCAGAAAATTATAAATGTAAACAGTGCAAGAGATTCACCATATTTTTACTAGTCCATGAAAAGGAGTTTCATTTTTTTTAACTCGCCAAATTGGCAATTTTTCATTTAAAAATCTAAGCCAAGTCAGAAGACAAATAGGAAAACTTTATAGAGATTTATAGGTTGAGGGAATATAATGAAGAGGGAGGCTCAGCGTTGCTGTCATAATGTTGGGCAGAGGAGATGACCTCAACAGGGCAGCTGTATTGAAGAACAGAGGGCCAACTCCATATGTAGCTAGAATCCATCATTAATGACAAGTCATATTTACATACATGTCTAGGTTAACAAAGCACATTCTCCCAATCCACCTTGTGAGACTTGTCATGAACAATTATCTATGTTTCATTGGAGAGACTCGTGAAGTTCACATGAGATTACATGACTTTTCCAGAGTCATTCAGCAAATGTGTCAGAGTCAAAATTCAAACCTAGATCCCTTGTCGGCAAGTTCAGAGATCTTTCCAAAGGATAATCTTTTGCCTTTCAATCAACTACCAATTGCCTTTTCAAGTACCCTGGGCAAAACACACGATGGGGTATATATAGCCCCTGCTCTCAAAGACTCTGGTTGGAGAGGCAAGGCTTATGCACATGAAACAGATGAAAAGAAAGCATGGCATCAAATATGAAACTATTGGGTTTAGATGATATCTGAGAAGGAGGTAAGAAAGGGAAACATTAATGTCAGAGGGAGTCATAGGGGAAAGGTGACATGGAACATTGGCCTGTTCTAAGTCCTCATTGAACACCTATCCAAGGCTGACAGCTAGTTATCACATCAGTAATCAAGCCATCACAAAGCCTTGGTCTTGTGCAGAAAAAATAGAGGACTGTACAACATTTTAGTATAGATAAGCATCTCTCACACATTTAGAAAGCCAACGAATTCTGGTTTATAATAGTAGTAAGTTACCCATAACAATATTGCAATTTGGGAGTTTGTTCATTCCAGATTTAACTGCAGCCAGACTGCTCAGGCAATTGTTCAGATTGGCCAGACCATTGTGGAGTTCAGCATGACATTTACAATCTTAACAAACACAACAACAGCAGATTAGATTTAAAGTGATTTCTGTTTCTGCCTGGTTTTTCCATGAATTCTTAATTATTAATGATATTATGATATTCATGAACAGAGACTGAAGGCAGACCAATACATTTAAATCAGATTAGGCATGTATTTTTGCGACATGCTTTCTTTTTTTTTATTCTTTCAGTGGAAAAAATAACCCACAAAATGTTTGGCTGGAATTTTCATAATCATTCCTTGCGCAGCATTCTAAAACAATGCTCTTATGAAAAATTCAAATCCTGGTTTTTCATGTATCTACTATGCTTCCTTCAATAGATTTGATGTAAGAACTATTTTCTTGCCTGATAGCCATCTACCCCAGAATAATCATTTTTCATTTCTCTTTAAGATTTCTCAATATGTTACCTTGGGGCAGTTGTTCTGTGGGACAATTCTAGATACATATATTTGTGAAGAAATTTGGATGACTTCTACTTATCTGTAAGTCAATTTGTCTACTTTGTCTAAACCTAAACATTTCTAGGAATTTTCTAGGTGTTCTTGGGGAAATATCTTAACATCTCTGGGTCTTATTTAGAGGGGTTTTTTGTCATGAATTTCAATCGTGCCCAAATTTTTGTGACCCCATTTTGGGGTTTTCTTAGGAAAAATCCATTTCCTTCTCCAGCTGATTTTACAGATGAGAAAACTGAGGTGAACAGGGTTAAGTGACTTTTACCAGGGTTGCCCAGCTAGTAAGTGTCTGAGGCCAGATTTGAATCCAGGAAGATGGTCTTCCTGATTACAACCCAGTGCTATATCCCAACCTAGCTGCTCAGGCCTTGTTTGCCTTAGTTGAAAGATTGAAGGGTACAAAATCACAAATGTCCGTTCTAATTCTAACTTTATAAGGCTCTGAGTGTTTGACTACATCAAGCCCCTCTTTGGCTTTCAAGGTCCATAATTATATGACCCTATGGTTCCATTTTTCTCATTTCATACCAATGAGAAGCTTCCACATTAGTTACGACCAACCTCTGACACTCCTAGGAATATTTATTCATACTCATTTTGTTTTGCAGACAGGCTATTGTCATATGTCACCCAAGATGGAAGCTGTAATGAGGGAAATCCTTAGGGTAGGGAGTAGGTGAGAAGCAGGAAGTCCATCTAATGATGGAAGGAGAGAAGACATAGATTAAATTCTTTCATTTTCCTTTTTTGGGTGTGTATGTAAACAGCAAGCATTTGTGTATCGTGTATTTGTTCTTGAGTGGTGTCAGTCATGTCTGACTATCTGTGGCCCCATTTTGAGGTTTACTTGGTAAGTCATTTTATAGATAGGGAACTAAGGGCAAACTGGGTTAAGTGACTTGCTCGGGGTCACAAAGTATCTGAGAGTTTCCCAGCGCTCTATCCACTGTGTCACCTAGTTGACCCAATATAGACTTAATTCACAGCATTGGATGTTCTATTACCAAAGTGACTCTGATACCTGAAGGGCTCTGATTAATTTTTTAGTCATAGTTCAAATCTGAGGGTATTTGCTAAGAGCTAAGATCTTGAGTACAGGTAAGTGAACATTTTGTCTGAAGTCCAGATGCTTCCTGGAGACTTGGTTCTTTTTATTCTGGAGACATTCATGCCTCACCCCCAGCTGACACTCATGCCCTATATAGTGCCAGGCAGACTCTGCTGGCTCTGGCTGATTCAGCCACCCCTGCTGAGACCCAGGACTGTATAGCCATCACTCAGCCTGGAATGATTTTTCCCCTCCCCATCTGTCTATTTAAAGCTTGCCTGACCTGAAAAGCCCAGCTTCAGTCTCACCTCCTCCTGGAAGCCTTCCCTGACCATTGCAATTCATGCTAAACTCTAATCAGTATGTGACCAAGTTTAGCATGTTGGCTAGGCAACACATTTTTTAAAAGGACGTCTACAATGCTCTTTGTATTTATGATGTGGGGCCATTTGGACATGAGCAGCTGTTCTTGCTTTCTCAGGAAGGCCCCAGGCGGCTGGATAGACATGCCCCTGGTCGTCACCCCACAGCGCTTGGCCCACACAGCTCCCTTTCAACTCACTCCTTAAAACCACTGAAACATGAGCTAGTGACATGCCAAGTCCATTGCTTCTACTCAGTTAAAGTAACAGAATTTTGTTAATTACAGGATTATAGTTTGGCTCCAGAAGGAAGCTAGTAAGGCTGCTGTGGTGAATTTTTATTCAGTACATGCTTTTAGCAATGACAAAGGGACCACTGACTCAAATTCCCACACATCTGCTAAGGTCATGCCCAGGGGATGCCAAAATATTTAAATAAAGGGGAAAGGTTCAGTCAATTAGTTGGAAATTTGATCTACAAATTCTTTATTATCCAGATAGTTCTAAAAATTTTATATTTCAGAGTTATGTGAGTAAGCTGAAGATATCACGCTGTTAGAGAAGGAACTCTGGACTTGGAATCAAGGTCTGCCTTTGAGACTCAGTCCTGACAGGTACCTTGAATGATAGGTACAGCCTTTTGGAGTCTCATTTTCTTCATCTGTAAAATAGAGAAATAATACATGCTACCTGTTATGAGTATTCCCTG
This sequence comes from Bettongia penicillata ogilbyi, assembly GCA_023548195.1. Classification (NCBI taxonomy): domain Eukaryota; kingdom Metazoa; phylum Chordata; class Mammalia; order Diprotodontia; family Potoroidae; genus Bettongia; species Bettongia penicillata. The sequence continues at coordinate 2,306,522 of JAJHZJ010000422.1, read as the reverse complement.
AGAAAATGTATGTAACCACAAAGTGCTAAGTATTAGAATGAATAATAGCAAATACAGTAATAATTAGCATTTTTATAGTTTTCATTTCATTTCATATGTGTATATTTATATATATTTAATACATGCTACCTGTTATGAGAATTTTCTGAGAAAATTTATGTGACTACCAAGTATTAAGTATTAAAGTGAATAATGATGAGAATAATATTAGCATTTATATGCTAATAAAAATGCTTTACAAGCATTATCTCATTGTATCCTCTCAACAGCCCTGTGAGGTAAGTGCTGTTACTATCTCGATTTTATAGCTTCGGAAACTGAGGCAAACAGAGGTTAAATTACTTAATTAAGTCACAAAATCAGTAAGTACTTGAGGCCAGCTTTGAACTCAGGTCTACTGAATTCCAGGTCCAGGGCTCTTTCCATTGTGCCACCTAGCTTCCTCCAGGCAGTTACTGGATTTTCTACTTTCCATCAGGTTGTTTTGGCATCTTATAAACACAGTCTAAATCTGCCTCCTATTTCCTTTCATGTAAATCTTTTGTTGTTGATCTCACCAATTCCTTGGTAATCTAACACTAGGAGATATATTTGTGTTAAATTGTGTTTATAACATGGGTGACAGGAGGAAACAATCCTTAAGTATTATATACTCTACTCCTTCCCTCCGTCTCCTTTCCTCTCTTGCCCCAGACCCAGTGAAAGGCCACATTGGTGGAATTAGCATGACTTTCTTGGAGTTCACATGGTTCTAATTGGAGATTTTCTTTGTGAATAAAGATCTTAGTTAATAAGGAAGATTTTGGCTCAAAACCACATCATCACTGAAATTAACATGTGTAGTAAACAGTACCATAGCATACGCAGAATGCTAAATTGTATTAGAGAACATAGATTATACTCGTTACCTTTGTGACCTGTGACAAGCCCCTAACCTTGGCGAGTTTCAGTGAATTCATTTGTAAAAAGAAGGAGATTTGGCTAAAGGACCCTGGAGTTCTCTTCCAGTTTCACCATCTGTGAATCTTTGTACTGGTAAATTTCAGTGTTAGTATTCCGTATTAAGGCTTCTTTTTCTACAGTTGTGCCCATTTTTTGAGGGAGCTTCATGTTCTGTAAGAAAACTCTGGCCTTCGGAAGGCATGGTGATGAACTAGGAAGGTCTCAGGGCTAGGCAGGAAAACCAGATTCTATTTGAAACTTTGCCAATTCAATTCGATCCAAGTACTTCTTCAGCACCTAATATACTCGGACACCCGACTAGGTACTGAGGATACAAAGACAGAAATGCAATGCTTCCTGCCTCAAGGAGCTTACTCTCTGCTCCGGGAGGGAGGTAGCTGTCGGAGATAAGTGAATAAAATTACGTGCAAAGTAAATGCAAAATATTTTGGGGATTGAAGAGAGAGCACTGGGGGACAGGGAGGAAGAAAGGGCCTTCAGAAAGTGCCTTATGGAGGAGGGTGCAAGCCAAGCCTTAGAGGGAACCTTTTAAATTACTCTGTGACTTTAGGTAGGTCACTCATTCTCATGAAGCCTCATGAAGATAAAATGAAGATAAAAATTGTTGGCCTGCTTTATCTCACAAGACTGTCATGAGGATCAAATGAGAAAATTAATTTGAGCGGGCTTTGGAAAACACAAAGCACTGTGTACAAATGTAAGGGATTATCACTATTATTATTCCATATTTGGAAGTCCATTCATGTTTAAATAACCATGCAGCTGGGCTGCCTTTCTGTGCAGTGGGTGCTAAAACAGAGCCAGCAAGAAGTGTGGAACCAAAACACAGGCTGGAGTTACATCCATAAAAATATCTTGGGTGTGATAAACTTGTCATTGTAAATAGAGCACGTTAGTCATGGAAAGGCGGCTGTTTCCACACAGCCCACTTCAGGACAGGCCACTGGGCGAGGCTATAAATGGCTCTGAAAATGAGTTATGACACTATTACGCTGACAGCTTGTAAAAAAAATAAATAAATAAAAGAGCAAATGTTTTCAGGAATTTAAATTCCATCAGCAATCTCAGTATTTTTGCCTACCTGATGCCAAACATCCAGACAGTAGTTTTCATTCAAGCTAAGCTTTTTAACAGTGGTGTTTTGGGTTGGTGTAATAGATACATAATGCTGGACTTGGAAGCAAGAAGACCTGAGTTGAAATCTTGTTTCAAATAGCCACTAGTTGTGGGATCCTGGGCAATTCATTTAATCTTTTTGGGCCTCAGTTTCCTCATCTGTAAAATGAGCAGCTAGGTGACTCAGTGGAGAAAGTGCCAGACCTGAAGTCAGGTAGACTCATCTTTACTGAGTTCAAATGTGGCCTCAGACACTTACTAGCTGTGTGACCCTGGATAAGTCACTTAACTTTGTTTTCTTCAATTTGCTCATATGTAAAATGAACTAGAAAAGGAAAAACCAAACCACTCCAGTATCTTTGCCAAGAAAATCCTGACTGGGGTCACATGAAGAGTCAGACATGACTGAAAACTACTGAGCAACAACAAAATGGAGATAATAGCAGCACCTTCCTTGAAGTTGTTGTGAGAATCAAATGAAATAATCAATGAATGCTCCATAAATTTGAGCTATTATTAGAGGCAGCTTGGTGTGATGGATACTTGCCAGGAAAAGATGGGTTTGAATTCTGCCTTAGACATTTATTAACTGTGTGATCCTGTGCCTTAGTTTTCTCATCTGCAAAATTTAGGGGCTGGACTTGATGACTTCTAGGGTCTCTAGTTCTAAAATTATGAGTTTAGGACCCATCATCATTATCTTTTTAAAATTAATTTATTTATTTTTAGTTTTCAATATTTACCTCATGAGATTTTGAGTTTTGGATTTTCTCCCCCTCTCTCTCGCTTCTCCCCTCCCCAAGACATCATGCAATCTGATATAAGCTTTACTTATACATTCATATTAAACATATTTTCACATTAGACATGCTGTAAAGAAGAATTAGAACCAATTGGAGGAACCATTAGAAAGAAAAGACAAAAGAGAGAGAAGATAGTAAGCTTGGATCTGCATTCAGACTCCATGGTTCTTTCTCTGAATGTGGGTAACATTTTCCATCATGTGTCTTTTGGAGGTGTCTTAGATCCTTGCAGTGCTGAGAAGGGCTAAGTCTATCAAAATCAGTCATCGCATGCTGTGGCTGTCACTGTGTTCAATGTTCTCCTGGCTCTGCTCACTTTGCTCACCATCAGTTCATATAAGTATTTCCAGGTTTTCCTGACGTCTGCCTACTCATCCCATCATTGTTATTTTAAAGAGGCATAGCAGAACAGATGTGTTTAGTCAGAATGCTGTCAGGGTTTAAGGAGGAACAGGTAGACTGAGGCAGTGTAGGGTTCACCTATGGGCCAGAATGGGGCTACACATAAGGCTTCCTAGGTACAGCCAGTTCTTAAAACCTCAAATGTTCTTCTCTCCAAAAAGGACATGACTTGCTAGCCTTACTACTTTGCTTTGTCTTGGTGCCAAACCTCCCTGGTCTGCCTCAGTCCAGACCTCTCTGCTGCTAACCCCAGGCTGTTTGCTGCCCTTAAATCTCATCTACTTCCTCTGCTAACCATTTTGCCTCCTGTCCCTAACTTTTTTCTCCTTTTCACCAACTTTTATAGAAGGAAGGACCTGTGTTATTTTTTTCCCCTTGGCAGTCAATCCATTTACAAACATTTCCCAAGTACCCACTATGTGCAAAGTCTTAAAGGGACATAAATCATTGGGGAGATGAGACTCTTAAGAGAAAAATGAATAGTTCAGGCAGCATATTATCAGTAAATCACAAGTGTCTTGCAGGTAAGGACTGTATTCTTTCTTTTTTTGGGGGGATGCTTTTACCGAGATATTTACCAAGCAAGTATAGCAAGAACAGTCACTAATACCCCTGTTTCTGAAGTGAATCCTGGGTATACTCTCCTCTTACAAACACAAGCAGAAAGTGTTTTTCATTTTGTCTTCATATCCTCAGTATCTAGCAGTTCTTTACACTTAATAGCTGTTTAAGAAATGTTTATTGCATTGGATTGAATCAAATTAGATTGGAAAAATAGCAATAAAGTAAGTTTCTGCATCACAGGGACAATTTCATTTTTGTTGTTACTTCGTCAGTGTCTTACACGGTGCCTGGGACGTTGTAGGAGATTAAGAAATGTTTATTGATTGACCGAAGTATGTGAGACAAGAAGTACCATAGGGAATGATCAGCGTGGGTGATGGTGATGAAGGAAAATTTAATCAGAATTGTGGGCTGTGAATGGGAATTAGCTCCTTGACTTTAAATGACTTTTACAAAACCAGTCTTTTAGTCATCAGATGGCACAAAAATATTCTCCTCTTTAAAGAACCCAGTAACACTGTGTTCTCTGCCACTGTGCTTAGCAGGCTTGGTGTCCCTGAGCCGTGCCCATGTATCATGGGAGCCAAAGCTTTGGATTTTGAATCACAGAACCTGGGCTTAGGCTCTAGCCCTATCCCTATTTCCCTCTATAGCCTTGAGCAAGTCATCTCTTAGCACCAGCTTGCTTATCGTGCCCAGAATGAGGGAGGTAATATTCCTCCTCTCTTATATTTTGAGAATGCTGCAAGTTTCAATTTCATTTCTGCATGTCAGATTTTGGGAAGGACATTGATAGCCTGGGCATCATTCAGAGAAAAGGAAACAGGATGATAAAGGTTCTTGAGGATCAGCTGAGGAAATTGGGGATGCTTAACCCGAAGCAGAAAACATTTGGAGGAGGGGACATGATAGCTAACTTCAAGTATTTGAAGGACTTCCCTCAGAAAAAGGCTCTGTTTGTAGTTAGCTCCAGAGAACATTAATAAGAGCAATGGATGGAACCGGCAGTCAGATTTTGGCTCCATGTAGGGAAAGCTGTCCTCTTATAGGAGTTACACCAAAGTAGGATTAGGATATGTGCTCCTCAGAAGAAGGTTGGCTCTCTCTCTGTCTCTGTCTCTGTCTCTCTCTCTGTCTCTGTCTCTCTCTGTCTCTCTGTCTCTCTCTGTCTCTGTCTCTCTCTGTCTCTGTCTCTCTGTCTCTGTCTGTCTCTGTCTCTCTCTCTCTTCCTCTCCCGCTCCCCCTCTCTTCTGTATGTATCTCTGTATCTGTCTGTGTTTGTCCCTTCTGTGTGTCTGTGTCTGTCTCTTATCTCTTTCTTCTATGTGCATGTCTGCGTCTGTCTCTCTCTTCTGTGTATCTGATCTTTGTCTATCTGTGTGTCTGTCTCTCTCTCTCACATGCACACACACACACACATATCAGGCTAAGGCTTAATGAAGGGTTGCTCAGTATGCTGGAGTTGAGGATTCTTGTGTGGGTCCAAGTTAGACTTCAATGCCTCTGAGGTCTCTTTCACCTCAGAGATTCTGTACTTCTGACTAGATGACCCCTCAGGTACCTTATAAATCCTAGGATCATGTACTTCTACAACAAGCAAGGACAAAAACCTTTCCATTCACTTAATCATTTGCTGAACATCTTTCCACCAACCTTGCTGAGGTAAATAATTCCATAAAGAAATGAAATTCATTTATTGACTTCCCCATTTATTCAGCTTAATAAACATCTGTTCATTATTGCTAGTTTTAAAAGGAAATCAGGGCCAAATGTCCCCCTGTTTTACCCTCCATTGCGTCCTTGAACATTTTGTGAAAGACAGAATCAATAAGTATTTATAGAATAACTATTGTGTGCCCAGTTCCCGGGGCAGCCTTCCTGGGAGAGCCACTTGAATGAAGACTAACAGAAAAATTATAAGATTTAAATAATTTCAAGATAAAGATACCTATCATGAGAAAGTATCTAAAGTGTATGATTAACGACTAAGTGATAATAGAGTGTAAGTTCCATAAGATTTTAGAGGCCACAGAGAACACTGTAGGAAGATTGTAATCTCTTCATTTTAAAAGATAAAGAAACAGCAGCCCAAAGTGGTTGAATGACTTAGCCAAAGTCACACAGCTAGTAAACAAGCAGAGTAAAAATTTGAACTAAAATTGTTTATTTGGGTTCAACACAGTATATGTTTCTCCCTGCACCATAAAGTCTATCTGTATAGCCAAATGGGGAGCTGTTAGGAAGCTGTGGTACTAGCTAGGAAATGAGATGTTTAGGGCATGACAGTTGAGTTTTGTTTCTCATCTGTCTTGGTTTCCCTACATCTCATTATTATATTGACTGCTAGGGACCTGGAGTCAGGAAGACTCATCTTCCTCAGTTCAAATCCTACTTCAACTGCTTACTATTTGTGTGACTCTGGGCAAGTCACTTAATCCTATTTGCCTCAGTTTCGTCATCTGTAAAATAATTCGGAGAAGGAAATGGCAAACCACTCTACTGTCTCAGCCAAGAAACCCCAAATGGAGTCACAAAGAATTGGACACAGCTGAACAACCGTATTATGTGCTATAGATAGAATCTGATTACGTTGATGAAGATCAGAGTCATTGTGAAGAAAAAGAACAGTTATTTGATATCTAATTGCTATTGTTGACCCTTCGTTTTTGAAGAGGACCAATGACATAGAGTAATGTCTTAACTTTTGGGTGAATTGAATTTAAATGTGGTAGAGTTGCACAAAGCCATCAGTCTTATTCTCTTATCATTGAGTTATGAAAGTCCAGTGACAAGATAAAAGTTAAGGTGATGAGTAGCTGGGATGTAGCAGATGATCTCGCCATCTTTGATGTCTGACCAACCTCTAAATGCTCCACATACACTGCTTTGTCTACCTTCCCACTCATTGGAACAAATTGTTCTCCTATGCCCATTCCACTGAGGGAAGTCATGCTTGGAGCTGATACCTCTCTAGTTCATCAGTGGTTTTGAGACCTGTTAGCTACCTTTGATTATAGGAGCAAGGGAGATGAAAATGGAACCCTAGAAAATGGGAGAAGAATGAAATGGATTAGTAGGAGAAAAGAGACAAGTTAGGAAGTGAGGCCAGTCTGAGGGTTCAGTTTTATCCATGTTCAGTTTAATGTTATATTTCAGTGGAAATTACCAAATGATCGTTTAAAAAATGAAAAATTGATGTTAAGAAGAGAAGTTAGGGTTGGAGCTAAAGACTTGATACTCATGTGCACAGAGGTGATAGTTAAAGCCATCTGAGGGAGAGAAGGAAAGCTGTGCAGGAGATCATGATGACAAGAGAACAGAATCTTTGGGAATGCTTTATATTTAGGAGCATTAGGAATGAATGATAATAAAGAGAGATTGGTATAATATCGTAGTATCATAAATTTGGAGGTAGAAGGGACCTTTGAGGCTATATCCCTCATTTTCCAGATGAGGAAAGTGAGAACCAGAGAGCTTAAACCCAACGTCACATTAGTAGTTATTAGCAGAACTGGGATTTGAACTCAGGTCCTGTGACTCTAAGCTCAGAGCTCTTCCCTATACCACCCTCCCAGGCTAGGGAGGAAGCCAAGGGAGGAGAAACCTTCTGAAATAAACAGAGATAACAATGAATGTTTTCTGAGAACAGAATTGAATTTAACAGCTTACTGTGGGACAGATAAGTCAAGACGGATATGAGAACTAAGAAAAGCCCATTGAATTTGGAATTTAGAAGGTCACTGGTGACCTTTGAAAGAATGTTTTACCCAGCCTAGTGGAAACAGCAATTAAACTACATTACTTTAAGGGGTGACTGCTTAAAGGTACCAAGGAAGTTTGGCAATGAATAAACAAATCAGAAATGACTTCTGAAGAATCTTTTGGGTTTCTCCCCTCCTCACTTTTGCTCCCCACCTCAATGAAATGTAAGTCTGAACTATATAGTGTTTGGAATTAGAGGGAAAAAAAGGAAGAGGTGACCTTCCAATCTGACAATGGATGATGATTTCTCCAGTTTAGTGGCTGTGGATTGTAGCCACCTGTAAGTAATATGGGTTCAGGTCTGTACTCCTCTGGGTCTAGCATAGGCTCCGTCTGAGTGATTAGATGATGGTAGGTAGTGCAATTGCACTCTCCATTCGGAAACCAGGATAATTATAGCTTTGGGCTCCTTGTTTTGATTCTCTGCGACTGGAGGGCGGACTTCAGAGTGTGGGAATGAAAAAGGGCATGGCTAAACGTGATAGTGAGATGGAAACAAGACAATCTGGGTGCCAAGTATTGAAACACGGCTTTATTCATGAAAGCTGCTCATATAAATATTGTACAATGTATTAAAAATAATCTACTGCTCAAGCCCAAAGTCTTTAATTCTTGAAAATAAAAATATTACTAAGCACAAAAAAATTTAAACAAATAAATAATATGCTCAGAATGTCATATTTCAAAAATAAAGCAGTGTAACCTAACGAAATGTAATGTATCATAGACAATGCAAACATATATCGTTCTGGGAATGCTTTTACCAAATATGCAATCAGAATGTACTTTTTACTTCTACATACATTTATTAAATAGCTCTTATCTGCAAGGCGAGAGGAAGCCTAGCACAGTGGTTATGTTAGAAAGCTAGCCTTGGAGTTAGAATGTCCTGTAATCAAGTCTTTCTTGCTTCTGATAAATACTAGCTTTGTAACTCTGGGCCAAGTCTCTCAGTGCCCCCAAATAACTCTAAATCACAAAACAGTCACAAAACTACATTGGTTAAACGGGATTTCCTCCCCTCAAGTTTCTTACACTAATGAAATAAGAGAATGGAGATGAGGGTGGGGTGGGGTAGGGTAGAATGTGCCAGGTGCTGGGGATAAAAATACAGACAGATGATAGTCCTGCTCTTAAGAAGCTTACATTCTACTGAGAAAAACTAAATTGCATTGAATCACATGCTATCTCTGAACATTCAATCCTAGTACACCTCCTTTCCATTTCCCAAAGAAAGAGAGTGGGGATGTAGGATGACCATTATTTCCTGAACCAAAAATGAAATTGCATCATCTGACAAAGGATGCGTTTTTGTTTTTCCTGATCTGTAGATTTATTTTTATGAAAAGTCTTTCTTTCAAAAGAATAAAAATAAATTAAATCACATCTAGTTCTACATTTAGCAAATCACTTACTAAAGATAATCATGACATAATTTTGAACATCCTTCAAATGGTATTGAACCATTAAATAAAGTAACTACGTACAATAGAATGAAAATATATTTTCTCCTAATGGAGAATGGAAGAAGTTTTTGTGTTCACAGGATTTTATCACTCAGAACTTTATGGTCAGTTTGCCTGACTTGTGCATTTCCAGTGTGTACCATCAATATGCATATTATTTACATAGCTACAGTTATCACATCTGTTTGGCATTTGTGCATTTTTTGGAAAGCAACAGCACTATTTCTTCTTCTTATGATTCTCCATATTTTTGTTGAAATATTGGATTAGTGGGGCATTTGGGTACTTAATGAAGTCAATGGAATAGACTATTTGAAATCAAGACAGAGAAAATCTGGATTACATGGTCAGTGTAACATTGGGATTGCCCTCTGAGGGAAGGAGTAACCTCCCTGAGTGCCAGGGGGGGAAGATTGAGAAGGGATGATTTTCAACAAGACAGGGCCATGTCTATCATTTCATTTCAAACTTATTATCATTGTTGATGAATCATAAGAAAGACAGATGGCTATGCAATGTGTTTTGAAGAACCCTGAAAGGTCCTCCTGACCAAAAATAGCTCCATACAGTTTTTCTGCAGTGCTGGAAATTTCATCTTCAGAGGTTTGTTTTGGGTTGCTTCGAGCTGTCAAATGCAAATGCAGTCTTTGGGAGCAGTAACACAAGAAGTCATCACTAGCCATTGACATTTCATTGACATTCATATTGTGGGAGATATCATTAAAAATTCATTTATAAAATATTAATGTATCATATTACTTACATGAGTATAGTTAGACTGCATAGTAGACAGATTAGTGGGCCTAGAGTGAGGAAGATTTGGGTTAAAATCTGGCCTCAGTGCTTACTCTCTGTGTGACCTTGGGTAAGTCACTTAATCTCTTCCTGTTTCAGTTTCCCATACGGTAAAATGGGGGTAACATCAGCTAACCTCCCAGGATTGTTGTGAGGACAAATGAGGTAACATTTATAGAGCACTTAGCACAGTGCTGATACATGGTAGGCACTTTATAAATTATTCCCTTCCTTCTCCCCCTTTCCCATGTTGTTTCATTTGATAAAATGTAAACTCTATTGGGGAAAGAACTGGTACCTTTTTATTTTGGGGCACCGAACACAGTGCTCAACACATAGTGGCTAATTAATGAATACTTCTCATTGATTAAATATTAGCTTATCAACTGACATGGTTCTGAGGGATTGGTGTAATGATTAGTAACTGAACTACTGTCTGGCTTAGATAATGTTTTAAGTTTTTCAGGGTGTTTTGCATGCACCATCTCATACACATGAAGACACTTCTGTGTGATAAGCCTCTTATTATCTCCATTTATCTCCCCTATTCAAAAGAGATTGAATAGTTCACCCAGGACCACAGAGCTCGGAAATGTCATAACCAGAACCAAAATCTCTTGACTCAGAATCCAGGACTCTTTTCATTACACTAAATTGTAGGTTTGGAATCAGGAAGACCTGGATTCAAATTATGCCTTTGGCAATCACTAGCACTGAGCACAGTACATTGGACATAGTAGGTGATTGATCAGGAAACATTTCCTAATAATTGATGAAACACCATTCATTGCCTCACCCGACCCACTCTTTCTTTCTTCTCATTGGTCAGCAAGTTGACCAAGTACAGAAAGTATTTCCTGTGCGCCTAGTCCTTAACTCTTTTGGGACTCCAATTTCCTCATATGTAAAATGGCTAGTCTGTAATATTAGTACCTGCTCTCTCATACCAGAAATGTTAGGAAAATGAAATTTGAAAATACATGTGGAAATTAGTTTTAAAAAGAAATATGAATTTTTAAAAAGAAGTATGAGTCAGTTGATGAGTGTTAATTGGGTGTCTGATATGTGTCTAGCCGTATTGTAGGCACTGGGGAGAATAGAAAGATCCTCATGGAAATGAAAATTGTCCTCTGTTATTGTTTTTCAGTCATTTTCAATCATTCCTGCCTCTGTGACTCCATTTAGGGTTTACTTAGCAAAGATACTGGAGTGGTTTGCCGTTTCCTTCTCCAACTCATTTTAGATGAAGAAACTGCCACAAAAGGGGTTAAATGACTTGCCGAAGGTTATACAGTTAGTAAGTGTCTAAGACTGGACATGAATTCAAATCTTATTAATTCCAGACCTGGCATTTTATCCTCTGGGCCACCTAGCTGCCCCCAAAGTTGTCCTGAGGGTGGGGATAACTATGCATTGACCCTTGAGGGAAACTCTAGATGAAGTATCATGGTGCCCACTGCTTCCCTACCAGATCCAGCTGCTGCTCATTAGAGAGTGTGTGTGCTCTGGGTAAAGTCAATGTGTGTTTGTCCTTCGTTGCCAAAGAAGACCATGCCATCAGAGATATGATGACATGAGTTACACTTGACTTTGTTTTGAGTGAGGGAGGGCTGTGCAGTTCACCAGCCTCACTTCTCCTCTAGAGCCAACTGAATCTAGTGACCAGATATTCATCAAGATGACTGGAGATGGCCCAGGATGAGGCAATTGGAGTTAATTGACTTGCCCAAGGTCACACAGCTAGTGAGTGTCAAGTTTCTGAGATGAGATTTGAACTCAGGTCCTCCTGACTCTTGCACTGGAGCTCTATCCACTGTACCACCTAACTGCCCCAAGATAAAGTCAATAATGCCAAGTTGAAAACTAAGGAAAGCAGAGATCTTGTGCCACAAGGAGAATAATCTCACTTTTGTACTATATTCTGCTTTATGAAGGACTTTCAGCACGACAACCCTTTGAGGGAGATAGCTCAAGGATTATTTCAGATTTACTGATGAGGAAAGTAACTCAGGTTAAGAATGACTTGCCTGGGGTGGCACAAGTCTTGGGCCTGAAGCACAAACCCATATCTCTTCTGATCCCAGAGACTCCGATTTCAGAGTTCTTTCTAGGAGGCCATGTTGACAGAGAAAATAGATTTTGAGTTGAGTTATGAAGGACGAATAGGATTTGGAAGAGATATTGGAGTGGGCAGCTAGGAGGCCCCATGGATAGCTGGGCCTGGAGTCAGGAAGTCTTTGTGAGTTCAGATCTGGCCTCAGATATTTACCAACTGGGTGAGCCTGAGCAAGTCACTAACCCTCTTTGCCTAAGTTTGCTCATCTGTAAAATGAGCTGGAGAAGGAGGTGGCAAACTACTCCAGTATCTTTGCCATGAAAACCCCAGCTGGGCTCATGAAGAGTCAGACTCAACGGAAGAATGATTAGAGCACATTACAGATAAGGGAACTGTGATAGACAAAGGTATGGAGGAAAGAATGAAGAAATTTGTGAAAAATAATCATTAGAAACATTACTGTTATTGTTTCCCTTAGAGAAGCCCAACTTCATGTAAGTAGATCATCGTCTATTTTATCTTTTAAGTTAGTTCATCTTTCTCTTTAACAGTTGCTGAAATTTTCACAGTAAAGCAGAAGGACCACATGAACCCTGACTCCTTGGGGTTTGCATCTGACTGTACATGGTGAGAGAGAATGATCTACGCTTACAGGGGCAGAAAAGCAATTTTCTTCTTTGTTTTTTTCAGACTTAAATTTTTTTTTAAAAAAGTGTTGTTGATAAGACTTAAAGGCTTTCATTTTTTCCTGTAAGTGAAAGGAAAAGGCACCTATCAGTTGGAGAAAATGTCATTGAATGGGGAAAACACATAATTGTCACATCAAGTATTTCTGAGCATGAAGTCTGTGCTAGATTTTTTTTTTCTGAAATAGCTCCTGCAACAAAGGGAGATGTTTATCTCTGTATCTCCATAGGAAAAAAGTCAATCCAAAGTTTCTATTTTTATACTTTTTTTTTGGTTTTCAGAGAAAGAAGTAAGCAGTGGAGTTATTTGTTCTTTTGAGACGGAACAAATGTTTTTAAAACATCAAGTGTGTCTTTGGGATACCTCTTTTCTTTATATTCATTGGGGAAGTTGTTGCTGTTGGACTATAGCTGCACTGTTTGAATATCCTGAAGATGGCTTTTAATCTGGAATAATGTTTCAAATTCCATTTACCCAATAGGGGATGGCAAGTGTGCTTGCTGTGGTAATGTAATGCTTCTGCAGGGCAGGTTGCCTTCTGTAAATGATTACTTAATTCTTTGGATAAGTATTTTGGTTTCACTTTGGGTAGAGCAATATTTATAGCAATTATAACTGAGGGATCTTCTCCTCACTAGTTGTAGATGAGTTGTAATACAGAATTCAGACATGAGCATGGGAGGTCGTTCAATCTGAATAAGTTAAAAGCTTACCTCCACTCTCTCCTCCCACTTCCCCAGGTTGACAGTACTCTTGCTTTTTGGGTTTTGTTTTGGTTTTTTTTGTAGGGGATAGGATAGTTTAGACTTTCTTGTCTCCCTGAGATACACAGATTATTGAAAAAGCAGTGCTCTATATGGATACAAGGTAAATACTATATTGTGTCTGGAGTAATTATACTTGTTCATTTGAATTAGTCACCTGTATCAGTCCCTTGGAGCAAGCCAAGCTCTCATGAAAATCATGAAATAAGTAGTTTGTTCTTAGCATCCTCCTTCCCCTTATTTTCCTTCTTTTCTCTTTCCTCCTTTAACTATCCATTTTTCTTGTGTAGTATCAGGGTTGCCTAAGGAAGCATGTGCTACCTGACCAGTGCTCTATGCAGGACTATAACTAGGAGAGGGCGATCAGGCCTTTGTCCCACAGTGTCAAAATTTATAGAATATTTACAGCCTTTGTATTCCTAAAGCAATTAGAAATAGTTGAGTTTAAGACTTAATTATCAAGATTAATTATTTAAAATAGAAGGTTTCTGCCTTTCTTCCCCTTGAATTTGCCTTCCTGCAAGCAAATATGGTATAGTCTAAAATGGAATGGTTCTGGAATCAAAGGATTTATGTTCTAATCCCAGTTCTGTTGCTTGCTACTTCTGTGACTGTGTGCAAATCACTTGTTTTTTCCAGATCTCAGTTTCCTCTTTCAAAAGATAAGGAGGTGTAATGGTAATGTAAGGTTAATGGTGGGTGCGGGGAAGAGTTAAAGATCTTCCCTGCCCATTAATAGACCTCAATACTTTTTGTTAACTGTTTTTTTAATGTCCTGCCCTCCAGTTCTGAAAAGAGTATTGGGGGTTTACTCTTTGGAAGGGTTTGTTTGGCCAAATGAGACTCTGAGAAGCCCCTAAGGAGCCCTTAAGCTATGAAAACCCAGGTGTTTCTCTCTCTAGTAACTATGTATGTATTGCTTATGATCAGACAGTTGGAAGCCTGGAAGCCCTGTCTGTTGATGTTTATTTCTCGGTATTTTCTCTGACTTTTTCTCCTGAACTAAGTGGATGATATATGTTCTTGATTAAAGAAGATTGTTGACCCTTCAAAAGTTGCTTCCCTTTTAGAAAAGCAGATCTAAGAACCTGTACAGGAGGGCCTCCTGTGCACAAAGGGTTCCTTGCTGTTATAGGAGGTTAGACAAATTGGCCACCAATTAGTGAAATTCCTTTTCAGCCCTAGAGCTATATTTTTTTATTTTGTTTTGTTTTTGAGATGGAGTCTTTCTATCTTGGCCAGGATGGAAATTCAGTATCTACCTACAGGCATGCTGATTGCTGTGGAAGCTTTGATCCGCCCTGTTTTTCTGATTGGCTCCAATTTTCCCTTACTTAAGCAGCCTGGTGGCCCTCTGCTTCCAGGACCTCATCAATCTTGTGTCAGAAAGTGAGGACACTCCTTTGACTTTTGCCCATTTTCAGCTCATAACTCCCAAACTTAAATGATCTTGGGATCAACCTCTGGCCTCAACCTCCACAGCATCAAGAATTAAAGCTATGTACCACTACATCTGGTTGGTCTAGTGCTATATATTCCTTCCTAGATCCCACTCTGGTTCCTTCCCTACCAGTAACCTCTTAAAGTCTTGGCCTTTCCATGAAAAGGTGGTGTCCTACAGTATCCCTCTTCATAGGACTTTATGTCCCAGTGTCTCTGATCTCTCCCTGGTGTTTTCTTCCATCTCTCTCAACTGAATTTGTCTTTAAAAGCTGATTTGAGAGAAACTTTCCTTCTGTTTACTTTTTTGCACTGCTTGGCCAGAATGCTAGAATTGTTGGTTATGGCTCTGACCCTATGTTTCAGAATTTTCTCTCCTTCATCTCTTCTAGGAAACTAATCTGTCTCATGTCCCATCCCTACAAGGCATGGCTAGGTATAAAGTTATACTAAAACATTTATGGCTGATTGCTAATATATCATTTCTTCTAGGTAACCACAAACTTGCAAGCTTTAACCCAAATGAGCATGTAATATGGTCATCAGGGAAGCCAGGGAAGCAGAGAAGATAGCATAGTCCAAGGTGGTACAAGTCAAAGTTACTCAACTATTCTGATTACATGTAAGTGAAAAGACTCCTAGGAAACCTTATAGTGACTTAAATTGTTCTTGTGACTGGCTTTGTTCTACTGAAGCCTCCTATGACTCCCTCAAATCTTGTTACACTCATGCCTGCCCTCAGAACATGCTCCCCTAAATCCATGTCTACAAATATTTTATTTAACAGGTGCTGATTGAACCCAGCCCTGTGTTTGATGCTGTGAGGGATTCAAAAGAAAGAACAGAGCAGGAATGGTCTAGTAATTGAGAATCATAAAGTCCTAGAGGATGAAGGGCTCTAACAGATCATTTAGTCTAACATATACCTGAAGTATGAATCCTGTATCTATACTGTTCCCATCAGTTTCCTTTCAGTAATCAGGTCCTCCTTGTTAGAGATAATCAGATTTAAAAAATCGTCTTCCTTTGTTGGTTTCTCTACCTTTTGAAACCTCATTCCCACAATGCTATAGAAACTCTGATTGTTTTAGATGCTCATGCACAGGACTGTCCTTGTAAGCTTTTTTCATTCCAATTCAATTTAATTCTATTCAATTCAATAAGCCTCCTCTATGTAAGACACCATACTAGGTACAAAGATAGAAAGGAAAACTGTCTCCACATACAAGAAGTATGTGTAGACAAGGAGGAGGTAGCTAGTGAAGAAGTATTCAATGAGCATTTTACTATGTGCCTTGCTTGTGCTACAGGCACTGTAGCAAGCAAAAATCAGTCATCAACAAGCGTTCATTAAGCATTTAGTGTGTACCCTTGAAGGACCCAGTGAATTTGGTTGGGCAAAAAAGAATTCCATTCAGGAAATAATTCTAGACCTTTCCAAATAGCATGGCAAATGGCAAACAGATTATAACTGTGATAGTGTGATAAGTGTAAAAGTATTCACTGAGGGAAGAAATCATGAGGAATCAGAGTAATTGGGGGAGTTTCACAGCAAAAATGGCACTAACGTGTTGAGCTTTGAAGGATAGAGTTTGAATAGGCAGAGGAGAGGATGTTATGAGAGAAAGAAATGAGAACATGGCAAGTACTTTGCAAACCTTAAAATGCTATATGTGATTGCTATTATTATTTTTATTATTATTATTATAGGAAGGCATCATAGGGTAGGAATCTGGCAGGAATGAAAGTCTGGAAGTAGGGTTATATAAATTGAATTGAAGAGGTAACAAGCAGAACCACTTGGCTAGGGCAGTGAATATGTGAAGGAGACACAGGGGACAGGAGGCTGGCCAGATATAGTAGGTGGAGGCCAGATTATGAATGCTTTTAAACACTGATCTAAGAATTTGTTTTTCACTCTGTGGGAACTACTGAAGTTTTTTTGAGCAGGAGGTCTGAATGATTAAAGCTTTAGGATATGAATCTGGAAGTATTATATAGTATGGAGGAATATGGGAGGAGGCTAGAGATAGGAAAACCAACCAGTCTGATGAAACAATTTGGGTTAAAAAAGCTGATGACTCCTTAGACTAGGGAGGTGTTAGTAGAAATTGGAATTACTCTCTATCTGCTGACTCCTTTCCTGCCACCTACAAACATATCTATGAGTCTCCACTTCTTAAAAAACCCTCACTTGATCCAATGATCCCCCCTAGTTATTATCTTTTACCTCTATATTCTTCTAGGAAGCAGCAAGATGGCTTAGTGGGTAGAACATTGAGCCTACAGTCAGGAAGACCCAAGTTCAAATCTGGCCTCAGACATTTACTAATTGTAAGTACTCTGGGAAAGTCACTTAACCTCTGTTTGCCTCAATCTATTAGAAATGGAAATGACGTATCATTGCAGTACCTTTGCCAAGAGAATCCCATGAATAGTATGATGCAAACTCAGAGGGTAGTCTTATTCAGCAAAAATTCCAAGGGATCCATGGATATATAAAGAGTCAGACACGATTGAATAACAACTCCTCTCCTCAGCTAAACTTCTTGAGAAAGCTATCCACACCAGTAGGCTCTATTTTTCTTCTCTTCTTACTCTTCAGTAAATAGTCTGAAATAGGACTTCTAACCTTATTGTTCACCTATATCACTCTCTCCAAAGAATCTCTTAGTTGTCATTCTCCTTCCTCTGTATTCATCCTTTGTTGATTACCATCTCCTTGCACAGTCTTCTGTCTAGGCTTATGTGATGCCATTTTCTCCTGGTTTTTCTCTTTGGATCTCCATCTATGTCACAACTAGAAACCACAGAGGTCCCCAAAGCTTCATCCTGGGCTTGTATCTCTTTTCCCTCTATTCTTTCTTACTTGGTGATGTCATCAGCTACTAGGGGTTCAGTTATAATTTTTACTCAGATGATTCTCAGATTTCAGTATCCAGCCCAAATCTCTCTCCTGAGTTCCACTCTTGCTTTATCGTTGTCTTTTGAATATCTCTAAAGCCCTAAAAGCATCAGAAACTCAGTATTTTTGAAGAGAATTAATTTTCTTTCCACCCAAACTTTCCCCTCTTTCTGACTTTCCTATTGGTTATTGAGGACACCACCATCTTCCAGTCATCCAGGTTCTCAACCTTGATGCCATTGTCACTATTCCTGTTTACTCCACTTATTCATTCTATTGTCAAGTCTTGTCATTTCTAAGTTCACACCATTTTTCATATTTATGCTCCCTTCTCTCCAGGCATAGAACTACCATCTCACTCTTTCATTTTAATGCTATTCACACTCAACATTCCAGCTATATTGGTCTAACTGCTGTTTTATTCTCATACAATGGTCCAACTCCAACTTAGTATTTTACAATTGACTGACCTCCATGCTTGGAATGTTTTTTCTCCTTACCTCTTCTTCCTGCTGACTTTTCTGGCTTCCTTTAAGACTCTCCTCAAATGCCACCTTTTGTAGGAGGCCTTCTTCAGTCCTACTCCCTCACTAGTGCCTTCTCTCTGAGATTACTTTCTATCTACACTGCATGTATATTTTTATATACATAAACAGAGATTTTCATGTTGTCTCTTCCGTTAGAATACATACATGCTCCTTGAGAACAAAGATTGTGTTTTTGTCATTTTTTTTTTGTATCCCCAGCACTTAGCATATTGCTTGGCATACAGTAAGCATGTAATAAATGTTTCTTGTTGACTGATAGACTGAAGCACAGAATACCAACATTCTTTGCCTTTGCAAATAAGACACTTTCTGAAACCCTAACCATGTAATATTTTCTCTTTTACTTGTAAAAAATAATTCTTTGACTGTTTTATTCTTCAATATGTGCGTTTTTCCTAAGGTACCAGTTTCTAGCCCAGTGTGAAGGAAAGGAGAAATAAATGGATGCCATCTGTTTTCCCTACAGAACTCTCTGTACTAGGATTAACACCCATTTAGCCCTGTTAGTCATTTCTGTAGAAACATATCCCACATGTATTCCTTAGAATTTTTGCTGGATAAGACTGCTCTCTAGGTTTTACTCCTTTGAGCAAAACTTCATTAAAAAGAAATCTATAGATATGGAAATTGCTGCTAATAAAACTAGGGAGAGAACATTCAATATCTGTCACAGAAGCACAAACAAAAAATTAAGACAACTGACCTCATCTGAGTAATAGAAGCACAGAACACTGACTGCAGAAATATGCTCTCTGAAGAGAAGAGTTCTTGGTATATGTGTAAGCTCCTATGGACAGCTCAGAATTGTCTCAGAGCAATGTACACATGCTAATTTGTATCATGCACAACTGCATGTCTTATTTCCCCCTTCTAAACAATATATTTCTTGAGGGGAGAGAAAATATTTATTTTTATACCACATTTGGTGCCTATCAGAGTGTTACATACACTAGGCATTTAATAAACATTTATTGAATAATAATAGCATTTATATAGCTTGTAAAGGATTTGCAAAGCTTTGAACCTGTTATCTCATTTGATCCTTCTGCAGTGGGTGCTATTATTATCTCTGTTTTACAGATGAGAAAGCTGAGCCTAGCAGAGTGACTAGGTCAGAATCACCCAGGTATCTAGGGTCAGAGGGAGAATTTGAGCTCCGGTCTTTCTGACTCCATATCTAACATTTCATCAGTTGTACCACTTACATGCCAGAGTGAAGGAAAATTGAAACATGCATGTAAGTTTCTAGAAACAATACATACACATATTCACATACATATGAAAAAGAATCATGATTCAGTGGGATATTGCTAGCCTCCAGTGATGCATATCACAGATCTGTCATATGTTAATAGGCTGTCTTCACCTGGCTTTGCAGTAAAAACAAAAAAACAGAAGCCACTGCTTAATGTGATTCTGGTTATGAGTCCCTCCCAATTTAGCCAAGATGGACCTTGGATGACAGATACACAACCCATACCCTGAGATTTTCCAGAACCTGGTAGGACCTGTTAGAGCTTATGTGCCATTGACTAAGCCTTTGACAATGCAGGATCACGGTGAGGTACCAGTCAGATTCTTAAAGGCAAATAGAAAATTGTGTGTGTACACACATATAATATATACATGTATGTGTTCATATGAAGGAACGCTAGCCTAAGACATAGCATCACAAAATCATGGTGCCAAAAGAGATCTTGGATTTAGAGTTAGAAAGGACTTCAGAGACCATTGAGTACAACAGGAAACTGACCCCAGGGAACTACATTTCTTATTTAGAGTCACACATTTTATTGTGGTTGTTCTTGTTGAGTCATTTCTGACTCTTTGTGACCCCATTTGGGTTTATTTTGGCAAAGATACCGGAGTGGTTTGCCCTTTCCTTTTCTGGTTCATTTTACAGATGAGGTAACTGAGGCAATAGGGTTAAGTGACTCACCCAAAGTCACATAGCTAGTAAGTGTCTGTGGTAAGATTTGAACTGACATCAGGGCATAACTCTATCCATTGGGCCACCTAACTGCCTGTCACACAGCTTACAAGTGTCTGAGACAGATTTTTAAATTCAGATCCTCTTGACTCCAAGTCCACTGCTCTATCTACTACGCATGCTACCTCTCAGCAATCTCAGAGGTCATCTGATCCAAACAAGAATCCCCTCGATAACATCCCCATCATGGATGTAGTCACTCATTGTACCTTTGAACAATTTTTGTGTCAAGGACCCACCACTGTATAGGCAGCATTTTCCATTTCTGTAGCATCCTAATTGTTAAGAAGATTTTCTCTTCATCAAGATGAAATCTATTGGTTGGTAATTTCTACCCACTGCTTTTTAATTGTGCCCTCTGGGGACAAAATAAGTCTTATCAGACATTGTATGGATAAACTAGGAGACCTTAGCCAGTCACTTATCTCTCTAATCCTCCTTTTCTTTGGAAGGGCTCTACCAGAAGAAAATTTACTAACCAGTTTGTGTGTGTGTGTGTGTGTGTGTGTGTGTGTGTGTGTGTGTGTGTGTGTTGTGGACTGCTTTCAGAGAAGAGGATCAGGGATTCTTGGCCTTTTTTTGTGTGTGGCTGTGAACCCCTTCTCAGAATAGTGATTTTAACACTAGAAGGAAGGGAATTAAAAAATCTTTTGAACTGATGTACGTAGTCCTTCTTAATAGATGAAGGAAATGTTAAAAATCAGTTAGAGTCTGGAGTTCCCATTCAAGTTCATAGATCCCCTGAAATCTGCCCAGGAACCTCTTTGGGAGTAGGTGGACTCCAAGTTGTAAATCTTTGGATGAGGTTCCTTGCATTTCTTCTGTTTTCTATATCATTAATATGACCAGATGATGAGGTAAGTCTTTATACTGCATTAATAATGTCACTGAGAAAGGATTGGCATAACTTTCTGTTTGTATGCTTGATGACATTTAACTTTTAATAGTGATTTTATATTTATGATTACATTCTGTCTTCACAGTGTACCTGTGAATTAAGCTGAACAGGTATTATTATCCCCAGATTTACAGAGTGAAGGAAACAAAACTCATCATGTCCAAGTCTCTCATGTTATAGATGAAGAAAGTAAAACTGGTGGCTCTTAATCTGTCTAAGGTTACATATTCAGCTATTGGTGGAATGGGGACTTAACTCTTCCATGCTCTTTCCTTTGACTTGTGCTTTTAGAATGCCATTGAAATAAGTCTCAAAACTTTAGATGTGCTGCTTCTAAAATATTGGCTCCAAACAGAATAACTCTCCAATCAGTGGAAGCCCGATAGGACATAGGCAGCCTCTATCCTGCCTACTGATAGCAGTGTTATAAAATGCATGTGTTCATACTTACCTAAATGATTATGCATTTCCTTGTGTATCAGTGAGTAAAATAAAAGCTGTTCTCATGTTAGTAAATAGATTCTTTATGTTGATCAATCATTGGATGGTATAGACTGTTTTAATAGGGACGATTTACAGCAAGCTTTAACAGTATGTTCTTTTTTCTAATTGCAAGTGGAAAAAGAAAGCTGTTCTCTACCGTGCTATAAAAATGTAAAATATAAATGACTTAAATGCCTGCGTGTTCCCTTCTCCACCCAGCACTCATTTTCTCCTCATATTTAGACACAAATCAGAGAAAAAACTGCTCTCTTGTGAGATAATAACTTTTATGAGATGGGGCCAAATTCTTATCCTGTATAACTATATAATGCCTCATGGAGCTAGATTTTCCCCTTATCTAAACTAGGGAGGAGGTCTCCTTTGTTAGCTGCATGGACTTTTCCAGGCCCCTCAAGTACTATTATTTTATTAAGGACTATTAAGGGCTAGTGAGCTACTGCCCCGGTGCACTCAAAAATACTCCATTGGGCTGAAAGCAAGCACATGCATGGCTCCTTCCCAGAGTACTTTATTTCCAAACAGAACACTAGAGAAAGTGGCTTCAAATGTTAAACATGTCTTGATATAGAACTTGCCAATTAAGGGTCATCAGATTGACACTAGCAACTAGATAATATAGATCTCCTGTTGGATCAGTGTGGAATGAGGCTATATCCTAGACTTAGTTCCTATATCTCAAAGGACACTGTATAGTCAGCCACTTTGACTTTTTACCTTAGCAGAAAATGACTGAGACTTAAAGAGATAAGTCTGTAGTCCCCTCTGGACTGTAGGAGAGTGAGTGCCTGGACTTCGATACGCCTAAAGCATGTATGCTTTTTTCAAAAGTAGGCAGATAGTGGCTTATTTGATGGCTTCAGAGGGCTCTTCTATCTCTGAAATTAATTGAGGGCTGCTGAAGCCTTCTAATAGAGTCTCCCCTACCTGTGTGCCCTATTCTCGGATGGTACACTATTGGAGCATTATTCCTTAAGGTGAAAGATCTCTATTAAAAGGCAAATGTGTTAATATGGAAAGGATTACCTCATCAGTCATCAATCATTAACACCTTGGTTTTGATTAATTTAGTGGGTAAGCCAATTCTAAGGAATGGGACACAAAATGGGTCAGTTTTGGATTTTTTTCTGTTTATTTTCTATGAAAGAATATTAAGGGAAAGCAATCACTTGGAGCTTAAGACTATTCAAAACTTAATGAGTTGTCTCAGTGTGGGTCTCTGAATGGCTCAGGACAAACTCAAAGTGTGGGAAAGGCAAAGATTGGCACCTTTAAAAGAAAAGGCAGTGAAAAAGATGTTGGAAGCAAATTCTTAATTGTATCGATGACCAACCTCACTGCTACCTCTGCCATCTCTGCTATCATATCACCTGCACAGGGCCATAATCTGAAATTGTTACCCCTCTAAGCCTAAGAACTTGGCCTGAGGGACTGGAGTTTCCATGGTAGATTATAGATGTGTGTGTGTTTGTACATGCACATGCTCATGTGGGAATACTTAGGAGGAACAGAAGAAAGGTTGTAGCAAAGATTCAAAAGAGAAAAGGCCCATGGTTTGATATCTAATCACAAATAATACATCTGTAGTCATTTCTTAAAATCGTCACTAACCTGCTCAAAAACTAGGAGCGCTGCCTTTTATCTGAGTACAAACTCCACCGTCTGGCATTCAAGTCCCCTGTCTATCTTTTTAGTCTAATCCCTCTCCCTGACTTTGTTCCCTCTCTCTTGTTAAACCCTTTCTTGCTCACAGAGGCCCTATCTATCCTCAGTCTAAAGACTCATTTTTTATGTCCCTCTCAGCTCTTGAGAGCTTATCTGAGTTCATAGAATTTTTGTCTCAACTACCATGTGTCCTCTCTTCATTTATTGCTCTATTGTCTTTCATTATTGTTTTGTGTTATTAAAATGCTCAGGAATGTATATTTTATCTTCCTAAGTAGGTAGCACTCTTCTTGGGGGAAGAGTAAGTACCATGTTTCATTGATTTTTATCTTGCATATAGTAGGTCCACAGTAAATTTTTATTAAATTACTTTCTTCATATAAATCCTTTTAAATATTTTTTGTCATCACAGAAACATTTGGAATGATAGAGAAGGAAAGGATTATGTGATTATGTTACCTTTATTGTTTGAAGTCTTATTTTACAAATGAGATTATAGACTCTATGTGGACAGAAATATCTTATCTTTTCCTTCCTTCCTCTCATATCTCCCATAACACCAGGTAGGGTGAAACATTATCAGATATTCAATAAACACTTCTTGAATTGAATTAATGCACACAGGGACATACTTCCTTGCCCCATACCCAAGCCTCAGGGAAAGGTGAAAGAGGGGCAGTGAGGGATAATGAACCCCTCCCAAGTAAAGCAATATATTAATTTAATGGAGTGACAGTAAGATAGGGGAGTGAATTCTTCGAAAGATATAGCTATGGTAGTCAAGGCTTTCACTTCTTTAAAACTTTACTTCATTTATTCAAATCCTTTTCTATCCTTCAAAGATTACCAAGAACATGTGTTTTTCAGAGAGGCAGAAGTTAGATGACTAAGAAGAAAGCTTTAATGAAATTTTGAGATGTAACGAATCATGAGCATTCTATTGTACAAGTTGGGAGGAGACAACTTCTCATGGACCATAGGTCTCTGAGAACATCATGTCCCTGGATAGAAATGATGGTTAATTAACCAAAGAGTCTAAGTCTATTTGTGGAGATGTAAATAAAAGGGAGAAAGATGTTCTTTTGAATAACTAAAAATCCAATTGCGCATGAAATCTGACAATGTGCAGTCATTCACCAAGCACTGGGAATGCACATATAGGTACACTTAATGACAGCCCCTGTCATTAAGGAACTTATATTCTTTTAATTTTATTTTACTTTTATTTAGTATTTTATTTTTCTCCAGTTATATGTAAAAACAAATTTTAACATTCATTTTTAAAACTTTGAGTTCAAAATTCTCCCTCGTCATTCCCTCCTCTCCCATTTGAAAAGACAAGCACTTCGACGTAGGTTATACATGTGTAGTCATGCAAAACATTAAGAAACTTACATTCTGATGAGGAAAGAAAATTTGTAAAAGAAAGCTAGAAAGGGGAATTATGGACAATGGTACTGGCAAGGAATGAGCATAGGCTGGCCTGGGTGACCTCCTTAAATGGAAGTTTTGGGAGAAACCTTCCAAGCAGAGGAAGATGGCTCAGGGGTGGAGAATTCTTTCAATACGTGAATTCCAGGGCTCGAGTGAGAGCTTGAGGTTGTAGAGCTGGGACATGGTGACTCCAGGGCGGTAGTTCAGTATAGACTGAAACTTGATAACTGCCCTCCTATGAACTCAGTAGACAAATATCTATTGCTTACTTGCTATGTTGGGAACAAATGAAGCCAAACTCCAGTCTCTACCCTCAACTAGTTTATTATCTAGAGGGCAAAATGCATATTGATAGGGCTTTATATCTACATAGGAGCAGATACCTTATGATGATTTGTCTTGTTACCTAAGTGAAAGATGGAAATGTCTAGACAGAAATTGGGTACAGATAAAGAATTTCTGAATTGTTACATAACATAAGTCCTTTGACTATACATTGAGCTCTCATTTATCCTATGCCTCAGTAAAATGTGACTTATAAGGTGACCTTATAAGTTCTCCCCTTGCTACAGGAGAAAACTTTCTTTTTGCTTGCTGGAGAGGTGCATCTGTCTGTCTCCAGAGTGACAGAACTGCAGCAAATAAGTAGCTGTAATAAGTACAGCAAATAAATCTGTCTCTCATTTGTTATTTTAAAAGGAAGACAGAGTATAGGTACCACTTATTCCAGATATAAAGCAAGTAAAAGAAACAAAAGATATGCATTTTCTGATATAATATTCTCCTCTCCTTCAACCTTAGGCAAATATTTTCGACTGCATGAAGTGGGGGAGGGGGCTTCAACTGTTATCTGGATAAATTATCTCCTTTGAAATTGCTTAGCAGGTAAATAATAGGATTTCATTCTTTACACACAGAACCTTCTTTTTTTTGACCTCCACTAGAGACTCTGAAGATTTGGGCAAAAATGTTTAAGTGCTATTCAGTGAATGGACTACTACTATCAGAAAGACCTGAGTTTTAAAACTAGCCTCAGGTACTAGCTTTATAATCCTAGGCAGATCTGTTAACTTCTGTCTACCTCAGTTTCCTTATCTGTAAAATGATACCATCTGTTGTGGTTGTGAGAATTAAATGAATTAATATTTGTAAAGCACTTAGCATAGTGCCTGGCAAATAGTAGATACTTAATAAATGTCCATTTCCTTCCTTTCTTCCTTCCTTTCTCCCCTCTTTCCCTCCTCCCCTTTCTCTCTCCTTCCCTTTCTCTCTCCTCTGCTTTAAGGGTCTTCCCCCGACTTCAATCAGACTATGGATCATAAAAAGGCTGAGGTTTCCAAGGGACACTTTTTTCTCAAGAAGTCTAAGTCATAGAATTTTAGAACTGAAAAGAATGTTAGAAGCCAGATATTCCAATTTTGTAATTTGTTTATTATTTATTTATTCAATTATTTATTATAATTAGCATGCAGATAGACAGTGTGAGAAGAGAATAGGCCAAGGGTAGAGAACCTGTGACCTTGAGGTCACCTTGGACCCTCTAGGTCCTCAAGTGTGGCCCTTTGACTGAATCCAAACTTTACAGAATGAATCCCCTTAATAAAAGGATTTGTTCTTTAAAATTTGGACTCAGTCAAAACTCTATACCCAAGGACCTAGAAGGCCACATGTGGTCTTGAGGTCATAGGTTCCCCACTCCTGGACTGGACAGTTTCAAATCCCGTGGAATAACATTGTATCTGTCTGCACTGATAGAGGGATTTTCCTCATTAGGACTTCTATACAAAAATGAAATCACAAA
Source organism: Bettongia penicillata ogilbyi (assembly GCA_023548195.1). Classification (NCBI taxonomy): domain Eukaryota; kingdom Metazoa; phylum Chordata; class Mammalia; order Diprotodontia; family Potoroidae; genus Bettongia; species Bettongia penicillata. The sequence continues at coordinate 2,279,962 of JAJHZJ010000422.1, read as the reverse complement.
TTTGGACAAAAAAAATAAGCAAATCATCACTAACATGAGAAAAGAAAGTTTGAGGATAAAGTGATGACTTTTAGCTCAGGTGTGGGAGGAGCTTTAAGCTTGAGGTGCAAATGCTTGGATGTACGAGAGTTTGGGACCAAACGGGACACAGGAATTGAGTTTCTCTGTCACCCGTTTGGGTCTGTCATTTATTCAAGACCATTGCTCCTCCGTTTTCCATTGAATTTCTTTGAGTTAGCCAGAAATAAATATGACATCATAGTAAGACAAAAGCACATTTACTTAGCATACCAAGTAAATGACATGGAATTAAAATCAAGCAGCAAACAATCTTGCCACCAATTTCCCAACATTACCTCATCCTACCCTCTAGCTCTGGGAGGGTGTGAATATTTCCATCACAGTTTCCCAGGTTGTCTTATTTTCACAGTGTTTTGGGAAACAAACAGTAAATAATTTGTCCATAGGATGAACAAAAGTCTCAAGGTCAGATGAAAATGGGAGTCTCTACATCTAAAAAACATAATATCTCAGAACCATAACTACGAAGTTTCAAGGTCTGTAAGTACGGTTTTTATGAATGGGCATGTTGAAGAGAAGGGGATGAAAAGTCACTATCTAAAAGACACTATCATTTCAATATCTGAAAGTACTAGTACTAACCCCGTGGGAGAGAGAGCAAACCACTTTCTAGTCCTGATAGAAATGAGGGAAGGATAGGAAGGAGGGAGATAGGAAGGGAGGAAATAAGCATTTATTAAATGCCTACTATGTGCCAGGCATTGTACTTAACACTTTACAGCATTAACTCCTTAGATCTTAGCAACAGTCCTGGAAGGTAACTGTTATTATTTTCATTTTACCTTTGAGGAAACTGAGGCAGACCAAGATTAAGTGACTTGCTTAACAAGTATCTGAGACTCAACTTGAGCTTGGGTCTTCCTGATTCCAGGCCTAGTACTCTATCCATTGGGGCATCTAGTAGGATTTAGAAAGAGAAAGAACTGGAGCTCCATGGCCGTTGGTCTCTTTCTTCCTGTATGTCTTCTCATTTGCTTCTATTACTCCAACTTTGTCTTATGTTCTGGTCTACCCTTCTTCCTTTCAAAGCCTCCCAGTGTTCCAGAACCTATGCTCAGTCACTTACAAGTGCTCAAGAAATACCCTTTACAATGGAATGACCCCAACTCTAGTCTCTTATTATGGAAGCTTACGTTCCCCACCGTATTTGGTACTGCTATTCTGGTGGGGCCGTGGGTGAGGTCTAGCCATCCTTTTCCCCACTCAGCTGTCCTGGTTGGGCTATGGTTATTGTAAGAAGGCATCCTTATTGATATAAATGTATAGCTTCCCAAGATTACTTCTTTAAGGAGATTCATACTTATTTGTATGAATCAGTGCTGTTATCATTTAAAAAATGAATCTCATTAAATTGTCATCATACTTTGCATTCCCTATTCAAAAAAGGGAAAGAAGAGAAATATGAAGGTGTATGTGGGTGGGTAGTTTGCATGCATGGGGAAAAGGAGTTTCTTTGGGGATAAAATAGTTCAGGGAATAGACTTGACATAGAGATTTTTTTTCTCTTAAAGGTAGAATTATCCATCTTCTTATCACGAAGAATTTTAAAGTGTGTGCTCTCAGTTATTGGATCCAGCTCCTTGAGATAACAGCAACATTTTGAATTTTCTCTGTATTTGATTGGTGAGAATTTCCCTGGAAATAACATTATGAGATGGTTATAGTGATGATCCTTTTTACAGATGAGAAAATGGAGGCTCCTAGAAGTAACTTGTCCTTATTTACATTTGTTCAGTTATTTCAGGAGTGTCTAATTCTCTGTGACTCCATTTAAGGTCTTCTTGGCAAAGATACTGGGGTGGTTAAACATTTCCTTCTCTAGTTCAATTTACAGATGAGGAAACTGAGACAAACAAAGTTAAGTGACTTGCCCAGGGTCACACAGCTAGGAAGTGTCTGAGGCCAGATTTGAAGTCAGGTCTCCCAGATTCCATGCCTGGTGCTCTATCCACTGTGCCACCTAGATGCCCTTATTCACACAACTGACAAATATCAGCATTATAAACTGAACCCAAGTCTTTTGAATACATGTTCAATACTCTTTCCCTTACACAACACTGTCACAGATAGATATTCTACCTGCGGGTTTCATCCCTTGCAAATATAGCTTAAAGAGATCAAAGATGTCATTATAGACCAGTCATTGATCTTGGAGTCAAAAGAACTGGGATTGAATCCTGCCTAAGACACTTACTAGCTGTGTAACCCTGAGATATTCATTCACCTGACCTCTTAGTTCCCTTTCAAATCTAAATCTATAGTCCTACAATTTAAGACAAATAGTAGTGAGAGATGAGAGACTGGGGAGTAGGTTATCTCATATGATAATAGCCATTCTCTTATCTCAGGACAGAGGAAATCGAAAAAGGATGAGAATCTCATCCTTCTTTTGTATACCCATAAGACTGGTGATAAAATTCATCCTAAGCATCTCTCTTCCTGAGGCTTATTACATCTAGGATCTCAGGTATCTCCATAGGGATCCAAAGTTAACTTCCCCAAAGTTTCCCCTAAGACTACTTATATGTGCATAACATAATGCTAATGATATGAAAACACACTGGGAAAATCAACTGAAAGTCTTTCATTCAGAAGAAATGTAGTTTCTGAAATCTTGGCAGAGACCATTAACTCATTACGTGACCTTGGGCAAATCACTTTTCCACTTTGAGACTAATTCCTTTATCTCCAAAATGGGGCAGTTTGGGATGTATTCAATTGTCTCTAAGGTACCTTCCAGTTCTGATTGTCTTGGGGAGTTTGTACATTCTCTGAAAAGGCAACACAATTACAGTTATTCCTTCTTGACTTGGAGGGAAATTTTCTGGGTCCATCTTTCCTCACATGTCTTCGTTTCATTGCTGGTAGATAGTCCTTGTACCCACCAAGTAATTCACTTTGAGATAATCAAACTTTCTGCACAGTTTTTTGACCATCTTTCCTTAAAACAAAGGGGAAAAAATACCCATCAATCTCATCGTATCATGTTTAAAGCCTTGCCCATCTGTATTGGGTAGCAGAGCTAGCAGGGCTATTCAGCTGCCGAAGTCTGGCCCCAGGGAAGGTTGATTAGCAGCCTCATCCTTGTTTACTTAGGTAGGACAAAGTCTCCAGTGAGACTCAAATGCTTTTTCTGTGGCTTCTCCCTGTCTCTTGGGTAGAAACCTGGTCCCTGAACATTTATTAAGCAAGTTGACTTGGAATTCTCTGAGGCAGCTGGGTCCACTGGAAGGATCATGGTACATGGGAGTCAGAGTTTCAGGAGGTTGCAGGCTCTGCTCTTGATTCTACCAGCAACTAACTAGCTTTGAGACCTTAGGCTACTCACTTTGACTCTCAAAGCCTCACTTTCCTCATTTTGAAAATGAGGAAAATAACACCTTGTCACCTCATCAACCTGTTGTGAGGACCAGGCAAGGTAATAGATGTGACGACCTCTGCTGTACAAATAATGTTATCATTCCCTGAAAGTACTCTCTCCAAAGTTATTAATAATCTCTTCATTTCCAAATCCAATGGCCTCTTCAGAATCCTCCTCCTCCTGGACCTCTCTGTAGCCTTTGACTGTTGATCACTGTCTATTCTTGACACTCTCTTCTTTCAATGTTTTTGGGACACCATTCTCTTTTCTTTTCTCCTACTCTCTGACTGCTCCTTTTCTGTCTGCTTTGCTGGATACTTTTCCAGATCACGCTCTCTAGATGTAGTTGTCCCTGGTGTCTTTTCTCTTCTCCCTCTATTCTGCTCCATTGGTGATGTCATCAACTCCCATGGATTTAATGACCATCTCTATGCTCATAATTCCCAAATCTACCTATCTTTCTCCAAACTCTCTGAAATCCTCCAATCTCAATCTCCAATTGACTTTCAGATATCTCAAACTGGATATTCCATAGATATATTAAGCTCATTATGTCCAAAATGGACATTATTTTTTTTCACCCTACACCCCCCACCTCCTTCCTTCCCTATTACTATAGAGGCAATACCATCCTCTTCAATCCCTAGCGTTCTCAACCAGGGAGTCCTCGCTATCTCACCCCTCCCCCACCACATCTGTTGCCAAATCTTCTTGATTTCAACTCTGTAACATCTCTTAAATGTGTCCCTTTCTCTCCTCTGACACCACCACCACTCTGATACTGGCCCTCATCACCTCATGTGAACCTGCCTGCCTCTAGTCTTTCCATATTCCAATCCATTCTCTATTAAGTCTCCAAAGTAATTTTCCTAAATTGAAGGTCCATCATGTCACTCATCCCCTCCTCTCCTCATTAAACTCCAATGGCTTCCTATTGCCTCTGGGATCAAATACAAAATGTTCTGTTTGGTATTCCAAGCCCTTCATAATCCAACTCCCTTCCTGCCTTCCAAGTTTCTTATCCTTTACTCCCTAACATATACTTTTCAATCCAGTGACAATGACTTCCTGGCTGCTGCACAAATAAGACATTCCATCTCTCAGCTCTGGGCAATTCACTTAATCTCTTAGCTCTGACTGTCCTTTCCTTTCTGACAGTCCTCCATGCCTACTTCTTCAGCATATCCATAGAACTGGAAATGAATCAATATAGTGAAAGAGAGAAAGGGAATAATCAGGACACCTTCTAAAACATTTCTGTGCCCTGCCTTTACTCTTAGGCTCCAAATGAATAAAAGAATTTTCAATTAGAATGAGCACATCTTGCAAATAAGCAAACAACTAAAATATTATTGATTGGTCTGGTAGCGATATATCCCAGCTAGCCAGTGATGTTGCTTAAAAAAGGAGGGGGATGGAGAGAGTAGTCTGTCTCTCACCAACTACCTTTTTATTTGCCCTGTAACTATTTGTGGGACTCTTCATACAAAAGAACCCCCATAAAACCTCAGATCAGGGAATGCTCCTTACCTTGTTCTGGGTCTTGGCCCAGTTGCTTTTTGTTAAGTTGATCTCCTGCCATCTCTGTCAGTATCAATTTCACAAATTGCTTGACTGATACATATATGCCCCCCCGAAAGAACTCCAAAGTTAGCCTCACGAGTAGCATTCTGCATAAGCTGGGTCAAGTTGATGCCTCTTTCTTCTGAAGCAGAACAGTCTAGTCCCCCAGAAACACTATGTGTGCTCTGAGAGCTTTTCAGCAGGACCTCAGGGTGGCTGATTGTCTTGAGAACCAGTTCACAGTGAGAAGATAAGTTGTTTGTTTTTTTTAAATCCCACTGTTTCAGACTGATTTGAGGGGGAGTTGTCTGAATTACTAAAAAACTGGAATTATGGAATAAAGATAATACAGTTTTGTGGCTTTTGAGTATTATTCAGTACCTAGAACTGGGCTAAGAAGATGTTTGGTAAAACTTTAAGGACTGTTCATTTGAATAGTTTATATGTAAGTTTTTGTTTTTGAAAATTTCCTTCCCCCTTTTAAATACTGGATATAGCACTAATTTTCTCTGCAAGTCCTTAGTTCACATTTTAACCTCAGATACTGTGACCATGTAGTCCTGGCAAGTTACTTAACCTGTATTTGCCTCAGTTTTCTCATCTGTAAAATAAAGATAAACTATGAGGATTGCAGTGAAGATAAAATACAATGTTTGCAAAATGTTTTATGAATCTTAAAGCACTATGTGAATACTGGTTATTACTATAGAAGAATCTGAATTAAGGAGGTTGAAATGTATTTTATTTATTCAAACATATAATTCCCCTCAAAATACATAAAAGGTTAGTTGTCTACATCTGAGCAGTTCTCACAGCATGAATCAGTTTCTGGGTTACAAATAATCTGCCATGTGCTGCCAGAGTCTTAGATATAAGAAAAAGGTAGTGGAATAGAAATTAAGGCCTATGCTTACAAAACAAAGAAGTTAGAAGCAGAGAGAGGGGAGACCCAGGATTGGAGTGAGGTCGCATGGTTCTTGGACAGCTAGGGGATATAGTGAATAAAGTGCCAGGAATGGAGTCAGGAGGATTCATCTTTCTGAGTTCAAATCTGGCCTCAGACACTTACTAGCTGTGGGACACCAAGTCACTTAATGATGTTTGCCTCAGTTTCCTCATATGTAAAATGAGCTGAAGAAGGGAATGGCAAACCATTCCAGTATCTTTGCCAAGAAAAACCCAAATGGAATCATAAAAAATTGGACATGACTTAACAAGATTCCTGACGCTGAAGTGGATTCAGCAGCTGATTCCCACCATGAAAGTTGGATGAGCTCACAAGGCTCCACCTATGCCTATTGGTTTCCTCTTTTCAAGTTTATCTTGCTTTCAGATTAAATCCTGTTTTCCCAGCTAAGATGCCCCTCCTAACAACTTTTAGTGAGAATCTTCTGAGACAGAATCATAGAAAGGTCAAACTAGAAGACTGAATCCACTCAGTCTAAGTCTCTTAAGGAGGTCAAGCAACCTGCCAAGGTCACTCAGCTAGTTAGTGATAACGTTTTGGTGCTCTTTCCAGAACTGAGGGAAAACTTGGTGAGATATTACATGAATCATGGAGCTGGAAGAGACCTAAGACATCATTCATTGGAGTCGTATCAAAAAATGTTAATTTTATCTATAACAAAGAAATAGTTATCCAACTTTCATTGGCTTCCAGAAATAAGGACCTCATTCTTCCTTAGTAATTCTTTGTTTGAAGGTAAAAGGAAGGGGATATGAGGTTGCCTTAGTTATTTTAGGCCCTGCAATTCTATGACCTTATGGTAGTACTGAGGATTTAGGGGGCAAAGCCAAAGAAGTTAGGTACTTGGCTAAGGTCACATGGATTTAGCATTAAAATGAGAACTAGAACCCAGATTCTCTTTCTTTCCATAAAGTACTCTTACATCATGCAGTAACTGTCATTAATCACTAAACATTCCAAGAGTTCCTAATAGGCATCCATTCTGGTCTAAGGTGCCATTGGGTATATGAAAAAACAGAAATGGTCATTATCTTAGGGAAGCTTATAATATAATCAGGTAGATAAGGCATTGAACATGAAAATATCAGAATAGTTGAACATTGAAATATCATAACATGACAAAGTCTCAAATCAGTGTTATTAGCAGTAAGTTCTATAGTAATGCAGAAAAGAGGAGATCAATATTGGGGAAAGTGAAAGAGGAAAGCTACATGACAGAGGGAGACTAGCTGGATCATAAGGATATGGGTAGGTTCTGGTTGAGAACAGAAATAAAGGGGGGTGTCCAGGTGAGGAAAAATCATTAAGTGAAAGCAGAAATGGAAATGAATGTTGTGTATTGAGGGTGGAGGTGTGGTACAATGAGTAGAATGGTCTGGTCAAAGCAGATATTGTATTTTTGGAGCAGTGAAAGAAAATTGAATGAAAGGTTAGGGCCAGATTTTGGCGAACCTTGAATGCTGAGTCGCTGGGATCACCATGCTAAGGGAATGGAGTAAACAGCAAGAGGGCCTCCGAATGAGGAGTCGCAGCTGGATATCATGATGCCTTTGGTCATCTGTTGATAAGTCATTTAGAGTTCAATTGGTCATCTCTCCAAAGTCTTTCAATCCCTTCTCTCTGCCTAACCAGGTCCTATTCATGCTTCAAAGCCCAGCTCCAATTCTTGAATGCCTTCTTCATAGAACCCTAATCAATAACTCCTACAAATGTTGATCTTTCTCCCTTAGTGTAACTCCCTTTGTTTGAACTAGGCATTATGACAGTTACAATTCCAGGATGGCTAAAGCAATCCAGATAAGAGTCAGCATTCAATGATATCATTGTTAACTGCAATGATTCACCTTCACCCTCCCGTCTGATTAAAAAATAATGAATACAGCTATGCATCATCTGGGACTACCATGGAATGAATTGTTTCATATAACTGAATTTTGAAGATAAGTGAAATCTTACTGATTCAACTTCCTTAATTAGGTTTCTTTATAAAAGCAGTATTTCTAAAATATATTACAAACTTACATTTTTCAACAAAGTGTACTAAAAATGCCCTTTTTTGATAAATCTTTCAGGGCAATCAAAGTAATTATTAGTTATTGCACTGTGCTGTCAGATTTTCTTAGGTGATACTCAGACATTTCCTTCATCCTCTTTACTGCCAAAACAAATCTGTGAATTCCCTGAACAAAGGTCTCATAGAACTGTCCATGGTAGTATATGAGATCATTGTCTGGAGAGTCAGATAAATTCCAGTTGTACTATTCTCTCTCTTTGTTACTATGACAAATTATTTAACCCATCTAAGTTTTAGTTTCATCATATTGAAATTAAGGGGTTGAACCAGATAATTTTTGATGTTCCTTCTAGTCCTACATTCTTTGAAACTTAAACAGATGAAAGTTGTCTTCTGGCTGGCTCATTTCCCTGTGCTTAGAATGTCTGCTGCTTGGTGCTTTTTTTTGCAAATTTTTATTTTTGCTATCTATTACCTCTGCTATTTTTATCTCTCATTATTTCTCCACCCCTTTTCCATCCTTTTCTTGTAGAATTTGTATCCCTTATCTTTTCTGGCAAATGGCTTAATTTTTATAACCATCTGCCAACTAACGAGAGACTTCCTTTGCTTCTGTCCAACAAGCTGACCAATCACAGCATCTCAGATGTACTCTTCTGGTCTTTGTCTTTCTTGATTTTTTTTTAATGAGGCATTACCCTACATAACTAGAGATGCTTTTCCCATTTATTTTTTTTATTTACTTCAAGGCACATTATTCTTCTGGATACCAGAAATCTGAATTCAGTGTAGCAAAGATTTGTTGCCCTGGAAGCATTGTTCTCTATTACAGGACATGATAGAATGCCCTCTTGTGTAAGTATACTGTAATATTATTTTAGATATTTCAAAGGACATACTACTACTTGTAATCACACCCTAAATACAATTTGTAATGACACTTTCTACCTGGATCACACTCCTGCCTGAGGCTTCATTTGAGGGTGGGAATATCTGTGTGTGCCCTTCATGTTACTATATGCTATCTTCTCTTTTGAAAAAGAACTTTTTTTGGAAGTTCTTGAATTGTTTTGCCTATAAAACTAGATAACTTCTAGAGATCAAGAACAGTGTTTTCTCAATCTCTTGTCTTACCCATACCAACACAATACAATGAAAAGAGTGCTGAATTTGTAACAGTAGGACTTGTGTTGCAAACAAATTTTGGAATTGTCTACTGGTTAGCATCCATACAATTCAAGGAGTAAATTGTTTTTAACCCCATATTCTTCATACTGATGGATATTTTTTTGATTAATTTGGACTCACTATGTTGATATTCTTGATATGAAAATATATTGCCATGGAATGTTGGGAAGTATGAAAATGTTTTCCAAAGTCAGGCTATGGACTGCAGATTTATAGGGATAGGTTTTGTTGGGGAAGAGGGGAGTCCTGAAAGCATAAGAGCAAGTCATATCCAATATCTTTCCCAGACAGAAATGATATTTCATTAGGTAAAATAAATAGTATTTGGAAGTGTCTGAAAATACATGGGGCTCTTTATGTATTATGCATTCTATATATGTGGTAAATGTGTCCCAGGGCTGAGGTGTGTGTGTGGGAACAACACTTAAAAAACACCCCTTACCCTTCCATCTTTACAAAGAATCCTCTGTCTATGCTTGGAAGGAATGTTTTGAGATTATGTTTTGAGAATTTAAGCTGCCACTGGTTCCTTGTCATCTTAGTTATATGAGCTGGAAGTAGAAGCTACAGCTAAAGTCTTCTCCCTAGCCACTTCCCGAGCTGTCCAGCCTTGAGATGTGACATGAATTTTGATGGCCTCAATTAAGTTATTGTACCCCTGCTGCCTTGATGTCTCCATCTTTCAGAGTACACAATTAATTCTTAGCCATGGAGGCTTAGGCAGTATATTTTAAGGTGGTTTGGAGGTGGAAAAGTGTGTGTGTGAGGGGGGGAGGGAGTGTTCACCATGTCAGGTAATCTTTATGTGCATAATCTGAAATTATAATACAATTTCTTTTCAAGCTGTTTTTGATGTAAGTTTTGAGTGGAGTAAAGTGCTAGTTATCCATCAGCAAACTGAATGTGTTGTGGTTATTTATATCCAGTGTTGCAATGGATTTGAGATGGATGAGATAAGTCACCCTTGAAGTACAAAATCTCAGAATGGGATAGGTCCTTAGAGGATTTTAGGTCAACCCATACCTGAATAGATCTTACCTCTATAACATTTCTGATAAGTTGGCATCTAGATTCTCTGATTGAATCCCTCCAACTGAAGATGGGATAGTAAAAAAAAAAGTGGTACTCCAGGGGAATTCTATCCCATACTAGGACAACCCCAACTTCAAGGACATTTTTCTTATCTCTGTAGAGCTCCCTCCCACTTCCCCTAACTGTTTTTAATTCTGCTTCTTGGAGTCATAAAGTTATTGTCATTATCAATGATAAATATTAACTATATGCCCATATAAAATAAGCAAGGGTGATATATCCCAGGATTATTGCTTTGGGGATTAGTAAGGCATAAAAATGATGAGAAGGGTCTAATGTAGAGATGGAGTTGTGACTTTTATTAAATGAAGAGTCAGGTTCTGTCTGTTAGAAATATGTATTGTTGAGGGCTAGTGTTGGGCTGGGTGAAGAGGAAAAAGGTGAAAGATAGGAAATTGTGCAGTCAGAAGAGAGCTACAAAGGAAGGAACTTACAAGGTAGAACTAATACTTCAATGACATGACTGATGTGTAACTCTACCTACCATGCCATGTAATAATACACCAACTGTTGAGTCCTACAGTAGGCATTTCACATGCAGAAGGGAGCTTAGAGATCCTCTGGTCCAGCCTGCGGGTCCTGAAGATAGGAGAGTTAGAAAGGACTATCAGTTTTTGCCTAAGGTGAAGCAGCAAGGTATTTATTGGCAAAGCTAAGGTTGCCATACATCAAACCCAATTCCATTTCTACACTGTTAAATCTCAATCCATGCCTTAGCAAACACCAACAACTTAGTCTTTTGGGGATACATTTTTTCTTGTGGGAATGCACATAAGGTTTTATAAAGCTAGACAGTTGGAAAAGAGTCACCTCACAGAAATTCATTTTACAAATTAGTTTTCTGGAATATGATAGAATAAAACAAAGGGTGATGATAAAATATTCCAAAAGAAAAAAAATGGCATGTATTTTTTCTATGGTTTCGGTTACTCTGAGTTATGAAATATCTCTTGCACTAAAAATTAAGTTTGAAAGGTTATCCAAAGGGCAAAGGAAAAGTACATGAAGAATTTTGTGTTAGTAGTATATATAAAGCAGAGCCCTGGAAAAGAGACAGGTTAGTCATATGTCAAGAGTAAATGATAAACAATATACAATTCACTGGTATTCATGCAACATCAAGAGATCTAGATGAAGGCCTCCAATACATTAGGTAGACCCACTGTAAACCCTTTTCAGGAGACATGGACCAGAGTTACTTGTAATGAGAAATCACAGGTTGTTTGTGATATATACTACTGGAAGAAATAACCCATATCAATGATGTTTAGAAATGTCAGAGAAAAACCATTGCAATTAGAAATGTGATAGTCTAGATGAGCATTTCTATTTGGATTTATAGATATCCTTGCAGCATTGCAAACAGAGCCATAAAGAGGACATATAAAATAGACCATGTAAATAGCAGCTGAGGAGGATATGTTCCTGGATCTCCAAGGCCATGTAAACAGTCATCCTTAGTGTCCCTTTGGAATTTCCTCCTCAACCTACTTTGCCACGCACTCACTCTCAGTCTGGATCTGTCCTTAGTCACTTATTGTCCTAAGACAGTTGTTTCCCCCAAGGGACCTCTTGCCTTTTTTTTTTTTTTAAAGATTTCACCTTCCTGAACAATACCAAGACCTTGGGCTGCTTTTGAATGCTTCTATGACCACTTTTTAGAGCTGCTGTGTGTGTGTGTGTTTGTACATGTGCACCCATGCAAATACATGTCTCTGTATGTATGTGTATATGCAGAAGTCTCCTTTGTTTGTCTTCCAGGTTCTCGCTGTGAAACTTATTTTTCAGGGATGAGTATGTCACATGTATAACTCTATTGAAGTTTTATTTTGTTTTTTCTTTTTTAGGCATATTTTCTCTCTTGTTCAGTAATATATGAAAACACTTGGGAAACACCTTTCCTAAGGAAAATTTGAACTAATTAGTACCCTTATATCTGGCAAAGGAGAAACACTGCCCCATACCACATTCTTTAAAAAACAAGCTGATGCTTAAAGCATGTTAATATTTGAAGCTGGCATTGAATTGGGCACAGTGTAACTCCTCTAATCCTCAATTATCCAGGTTGTAGAGGCCAGATAGATTCAGTGCTTGGTAGTCTGTGACTCCACAAGAATCCCTCCCAGTTTCTCTCTCAGGATTTGCAGCAATCTTAATAACTGAATCCATGGCTACCCCAAGAAAACTTCACCTAGCCTTCTCCTCAGTCATGAGCCTTTGAGTTTTTAATCTTGGCTCTTTCTTTGCTCCCTATGTCTGTTCTCTGGCTGTGGGTTCAGGAGCTCAAGACCTTCTACAATTAATTGTAGGTGCTGTATGCTTGTTATAACTGTGCCTCTCTGGACTTAACTTTCAATGTAGTGGAAAGAGTTCTGGAAATGCCAGTGAAGAAAGCTTACCTTAGTGTCTTACTCTGTGGCTATCATCAAATCACATATCCACTCTGAATCTTAGTTTGTTTATCTACAAAAAGGGCATAATAAAATTATAGAACTTACTTCTTAGAGTTATTCTGAAAATCAAATAAAAAATGCATGTAAAGTGCTTGCAAATTTTAACATGCTAGATAAATGTCAGGTAGTATTATCACATGATTGCCTTTCTCATACTCTTATGTTCTGGTCAAGCTTAACCACTCATTTCTCACTGAACATGTTCTGTGTCTGTGTATTTCCCTAGACCTAAGCTCTCCCTGACCTCCAGTTTTGTCTTTTGACATTTTTCTGGAACCAGCTCAAATGCCAACACTACCAGAAAGCCTTACCCAATTTCTCATCAGGAGTCAGATATCATTTTTCTTTCCATGAATGACCCTCACAGAAAATTTTCTCTGTATTCCTTTTTAAATGAATATTCTATTAGGTATTATAGTTATTTTCATATGTGCCATGCCCTAGCTACTAGAATGTAAGCTACATATGATCATGCTTTATTCATTTTTCTCACCTTTAGCACTTACCGTAGTGGCTTGCATGTAGTAGGTATTTAATAAATGATTAATGAATTGAATTGCATGAGAGGTTAATTTCACATACCATACTCTGCTTAGGACGAGGTCAGGTCAAATGACAATGTAAGACTTCAAACATGACTCCTACTCCAGCCTCCCATCGTAATCAAGCCAATCTCTTGCTGCTCTAGGGAGGGAAGAAGGTGCCATTTCAGTAAATCTCCAGTGTGACCTCCTGTCTTGAGAAAAAGAGAACAACACAATATCCCAAGTACTTGCTGTTTGACCTGAACTCCCTAAGATTTGGAAAGGATTCTACACTGAGGCCAAAGTTCTATGGCCATTGAAATTCTATATAAAATCTTCCCTTGATGATTAATAAATTCCCACCTGGTCATACCCTCCCCATCCTAGTGATTTTGAACCCCCATTGGTCATTATTCAAATCCCATTCTTGATAAGGATCCCTCCTGCTTGATCTCACAGTTGTCTGTCTCTCAACCTCCCACATTCCTCCAGCCCCCAGCCCTCATCAAGCTCCACAGAACTATCTCCTCTTTCACTGTGCTCTCTGGAATGCTTGCTTGCTAGGCAACACATTTGCTTTCATCTTAAATCTTTTTCTTTCCCAGTCCTTCCATCGTCTGATTCTCAATGAAACTTGGTTCCCTCCTGATAACAACCTTCTTTGCCATGCTCTCCATGACTCACTCACTGGCTGTACTTTCCCTAGTTTCCCTAGTTCCTTGGTTGAGGAGGGAGAGGTAAAATACTCTTTGCTCCCTATCTCCACTTCCAGTTTTTCTTTCTACCACTATCACTCAATAACCTCTCCTCCTTTGAGGGCCACTCAATCCATATCTACCATCCAATTAAAATTCTGGTAGCTGTTGTGCACTGACCTCCAGAACAATCTGCTTCTTTTGTTAGAGAGTTCAGTGCCCAGCTGACAGTCTCTTCTCTCTAACTCCTGCCATATTAGGGGATTTCAATACATACATACATACATATATATGCATATGAAAATATATATATGCACATATATAGATATGTATAGAGATATACAGAGATAGATAGATCCTTCCTCAAATACTCTAATCTCACAATTCCTTAATTTACTCATTTAACATGACCTATTTCTCCATACTAGCTAAGCCACAAACAAGAGTGGTCATACCCTTGATCTTACCATCACTCAGAGACTTACCACTTCCATATTTACAAACTCTGAAATTCCCTTATCTGATCAAAATTTATTATCTATCATTCCATCTCTGCCTTCCAACCTTAAACCCTGTGCTCCTACCACTTTGTGACTTCAAACCTTCTGACCCTTCATTTCTCTCTCATGCTATCCATCACCCCTATTCTAGTTATACTCTCCTCTTTTCCTCACCCTTGGTGAAACAGTGTGACCACTCTGTTCTCTTCTTTTTAGATCCCTTGCCCCCTTATCATATCAGTGACCTTGCTTTGCCAAGGTTCAACCTTGATTCACTGTCACTATGTGTTGCCTTCATTCCTGTGCACGTATTGCTGAATAACTAGAAAAAAATGAAACTGCTGACTGGGTTCACTACAAATTTATGATGACGATGACAAAGATGACAATGATATCAGGTATATTATCAATAAAACTAAAGCCATCCTTCCCCATCATCCTATGCCCCTAGCCTACACCTCAGTCCTTATACCAATTGTAGTCCTATAAGTTTCTAATGTGAAAAGCACTTATATACATTATTTATATAGCATTTTATTAATTACAGCACTTTAAAATTTGCAAAGCACTTTACATATATTTTCCTTTTTAATCTTCACAACAGTCATGTTAAAAAAGGCACTATTATTACTCCCATTTTACAGATGACAAGACTAGGGCTAACAAAGATTAAGTAACTTACCCAGTGTCATACAGCTATTAAGTGTCTAATGTGAGACATGAGTTCAGGTTTTCCTGACTCCAAATCCCAGAATTTTGTCTCTCACATAAAAATGGAAAGACCTAGAAAAAAATGAAATGAAATAATTATAAAGAGAGAGATCAAAAACAGGCCCCCTCTACCCCTCACCCTGAGGACTGTGTTTACTCGATTTTTGGTTCTTCCTCTCCCTTGGATCTTTAGCAATATTCCAAACCAAAAAGCTTGTGCTCAAACTAAGTTATAAACAATGGAGTTTTCTGTTCCTAAACCAATTGAGTACTTTGGCTCCCTAAAAGACACAGAAAAATATGAACATAGTTATGATTTGGGTTTCAAATGTTTATGAGCCAGTGTCTTCTCTTTTTATATTATAATGAGTAGAAGTTAAATTATCTGACATACTCACCACAGATTTAAATTCAGGATGAGTTTGTATGTTCTTTCATTTGTTTTTTGGACTTTGCTGTGATTTTAGTCCTAAAGAGAAGTCTTGGTGAGGAAACCCCCTCTACTCATGCAGATTCAACTTGTTCTGCAATTTAAAGTCTTAGAGAATCCCATGGGGGTTGAGAGAGAGACAGAGACAGAGAGACAGGAACAGAGACAGAGATAGTAAGTGACTTGCCCAAGGTCCCAAAGCAAAGATGTGACAATGGAGATGTTCCTGACTTCAAGGACAACTTTCTATCTACAACACTAGGCTCTTGAGTTTGTATGTAAGGCCTATATAGAAGACAGGAGTGTACTGGTTTTCTCTATTGTACATTTAATAAAGTCCATTGTTACATATTTGGCACTCAAATATTTGTTTAATAAATTAATCTAATTGAGTGAAATTAACTGATCTAGGGCTCTTAATCTTTTTTGTGCCATGGACCCCTTTGGCAGTCTAGTGGAGCCTCTGGATCCCAGAATAATATTTTTAAATAATTGGATGAAATGTTCAAGTGTAGAAAGAGACTAGTGAAAATAGTGGTAATTTTTCCTGGTACAAGTTCACAGAGCCCCTGCATTCTATTCATTGAAATCCATGAACCCCAGATTAAGATCAAATCCAACATGAGAGCTTAATTATCACTCTTGATTGACTAAAAAAGAAAATGACTGGTTCATTGTGCCTGGTCTTAGGTAAATACCTAAGTAGTTCCTAAATTTCTATATGTATTTTAGGGGGAAAGGAGAAAATGAAGGATTTCTATCACGTTGGCCAATGAACAGGCATCATAAGACCCTGATGTCATTGAGGCAAATCACTCACCTCTGTGCTGAACTCTTCAGCATAATTCAACCAACATTTATTAGATGTTTATTATGTGCCATGTGAATTTCAAACATCCTGTTTTGTATCTCTTGTTTCCTCTGACAATCACATTCCCTTCCAACCAAATTGTAAACACTATCTCCCACCCACCTATACACCCAGGTTATAAATACTACATTTCCTATGAGAACCATTAGTCTACTTAACATTTTTGTGTTCACTTCTTACTGTCATCCAGTTCCAGTGTCTTAATTCATAGGAAAGTTCAATGTATATGAAAATTCTCTTAGTTTCATGTGTAAGCTGAGAGAGTATGTAGTTCAACTTCCTAATTTTACCTGGGGAAACTGAGACTCAAGGAGGTAAATCAAAGGCAAGATCTGAATCCAGGACCTCTGATATTAGACCCAATGCTATTTTCACTTGTGGTAGATCACTTGATTACAACAGCATGAAACCTATTCGTTGTCTTAAAATTAGGAGGATAGACGTCTCAGATCTCTGACAGAAAGAAGTGAACCTGAACACTGAGCTTTGTGTGCTTTTATACTGGTGTATTTTATAGTGACTTTTGAAGGATGAGATTGATTTTAACTAAATTTGGTTTACTATACTACACTTTGGGGCATTTATGTGGCACAGTGGATAGCATGCTGAACCTGAAGACAGAAAGCTCATCTTCCTAAGTTTAAATCTAGTCTCAGAAGAGCTGTGTGGCCCTGGGCAAGTCACTTAACTCTGTTAGTTTCAGTTTCCTCATCTGTAAAATGAACTGGAGAATGAAATGGCAAACCACCCCAATATCTTTGCCAAGAAAACCCCAAATGAAGAGTCGAACACGACTAAAATTACTGACAAGCAGAATGACAACAAATATTACCCTTTGTCCAGATCTCTCCTTTGCTTACTTCATTCCCAACATTATTGGCCATTTTGTATATACTTGTCATATTCCTTTAACTGGATGCAAGGTCCTTGGCTGTCAAGATCATAGCTCCAAGGACCATAGATTTAGAGTGAGGAGGGACCTTAGTAGCCAACAAGTTCAAATGTCTCATCTTACAGATGTACAAACTGAGGCACAGAGAGGGTGAGTGAATTGATCAATAGCATACATCCAATAAACATTTGAGGCATGATCTGAACTCAGATACTCTTGATTCCAAGTGCAATCTCCTATCAATTGTACCTTTATACATCAAATATTTAGCAGAATGTAAATCTTTAAGAAATATTAGTTGAATACAGTAACATTGTATGTAATTATGTCTTTTTCCCTCTGCCACCCTCTTTAGTCCTTCATGTAGCTTTGACTTTTTGAGTCATTTTACACCGTTAGTTTGGGGATAATCCCCCCTCCCTTCTACCTTAGCTTGGTAGAATAGTCATTTTTCTTTTGCTTAGTTCTGTCCTTTGATCAGACATTAGCTCAGTTAATCAACACTTGACTAACTCTAAAAAAAAAAGGAATAGAGAAGCTAATTCATCTCATTATGTAGTTTTAAGGGAGGTGAGAGGGAAGGAAAAGAAATATAAGTTATACTGGATGGCTTGGATTTTCCCAACAAGTTGCAAGGAAAGGTATATTTTGAACGATCCAGCTCAGCGCATATGTTGCCATTCATTCGTGCTTTATGGCTGAGAATATGTACTTCACAAAATCCTTATGAGAACAGCACACTTTTTTGTAACACTGCATCTTTTCTAAAGTGATTACTTCCTTTAGGTATGTAGCAGAAGTATTATTATCCCCGTTTTACAGGGGAGAAAAGAAATGCTGAGAAGAGGAAATGACAGGCATAGTAAAACAATAGAACTGGGTTTGTGAAGATGATAGCATTGAAAATCACACCTCTATCTGAAGGGTTTTCTAGGATATTTAACACCCAATATCAAGCATATGCTTTGGAATCTTAGGTGCCTAGTAAGTATTTGTTGATTTGGGGGAAAAATCCAACCTGTTGATTGGAGCCTTAAAAAGCTATATTTGAACAGCCACCAGAAAATCGAGGAAGTTTTATCGATTGGCTGCATTGTGTTTTGGAGTTATGTCTATTCACTACGTGCAAGTGCCAATATTTGATTTTCAGTAAAGAAGGACCCCTGCTGTTTGATTCCCTTTTGCAAAATTGATTAATTTCCTTGCTGACCTTTCTCTGTTAAATGGAAATGATTGGATGGAAATTATTTATATTGGAAAAAAACTGTTAATGGGGATAAGCTAGAAGCCTTCCCAATAAATCAGAGTGAACCAAGGATGCCCATTATCACCACTATTATTCAATATTGTACTAGAGAATGCTAGCTTTAGCAATAAGAGAAGGAAAAGAAATGGAAGGAATTACATTAGGAAGTGAAGAAACAAATCTATCACTCTTTGTAGGTGATATGATGATATTCTTAGAGAATCCTAGAGAATCAACTAAAAAAGTAGTTAGTTAATAACTTCAACAAAGTTGCAGGAAATAAAATAAACTCAAATAAATTATCAGCGTTACTTTATGTTACCCACAAAGTCCAGCAGGAAGAGATAGAATGAGAAATTCCATTTAAAATAACTTTAGACAATGTAAAATACTTGGGAATCTACCTGCCAAGACAAGTCCAGGAACTATATGCGCGCAATTACTAAACATTTTTCATACAAAAATGTCAGATCAAAACAATTGGAGGAATATTAATTTCTCATGGGTAGACCAAGCCAATATAATAAAAATGATGGTTCTACCTAAATTAATTTATTTATTCAGTGCCTACCAAACTACCAAAAAATTATTTCATAGAGCTAGAAAAAAATAGTAATGAAATTCATCTGAAAGAACAAAAGGCCAGGAAAATAAAGAGAATTAATGAACAAAAAGTGAAGGAACACGACCTACCAGTACCAGGTTACGACCTGTATTACAAAGTGGTAATCATGAAAATAACCTGCTGCTGGCTAAAAAATAGAGTGGTGGATCAGCAGAGGAGATTAGGTATTCCACTATACAGTAAAAAATGACCATAATAATCTAGTATTTTATAAATGCAAAGATATCAGCTTTTGGGACAAGAACTCATTATTTGAAAAGAAAATTGCTGAGAAAACCAGAAAGGAGTTTAGCAGAAACTAGGTATAAATCAACATTTCATACTATATATGAAGATAAGGTCAAAATGGGCATATGATTTAGACATAAGGGGTAATATCATAAGCAAATTAGAGAAACATGGAAAGTTTTACCTGTCAGATCTATAGATAAAGGAAGAATTTATGACCAAACAAGAGATAGAGAACACTATGGTGTGTGATAGATAATTTTTGTTAGAATAAATTTAAAAGATTTTGCACAAACAAAATTAATGCAGCCAAGATTAGAAGGAAAGCAGAAATCTGGGAGAAAATGACAGCAAGTTTCTCTGACAAAAGACCTATTTCTCAAATATATAGAGAACAATGAAATTTTTAAATATATGAGTCAGTTACTATACTCAAAGGGCAGCCAAACTGTGCATACATTTTGATTCAGCAATACCACTGCTAAGTCTGTATCCCAAGGAGATCGTTGAAAAGGGAAGAGGATCTACATGCATAAAAATATGTATGGCATCTCTTTTGTGGTGGCAAAAATGGAAATAGAAGACATGCCCATCAATTGGGAAATGACTGAACAAGTTATGGTATATGAATGTAATTGAATATTATTGTGCAATAAGAAATGATGAGATAGTGAATTTCAGAAAAAACCTGAACAGATTTCTATGAACTGATGCAACATGAAATAAGCAAAACCAGGAAAATATTGTGCACAGTAACAGGAACATTGTGTGATGATCAGCTATGAATGACTTAGCTCTTCTCAATAATACAGTGATCCAAGACAGTAACAAACGATTCATGGTGGAAAATGCTATCCTCATCCACAGAAAGAAATGATGGACTCAGAATAGAGATTGAAGCATACTATTTTCACTTTCTTTATGTTTTTTTTTCTTAGTCTATTTTTTTCTTCCACAAGATGACTAATATGGATGGATGTACATTTTACATGATTGCACACCTATAACCTGTATCAAATTGCTTACTATTTTAGGAAGGAGAAAAATTTGGAACTCAAAATTTTGTAAAAATGAATGGTAATAATTGTCTTTATGTATAATTGGAAAAAATAAAATACTATTTAAAAAAGAATATGTCATTCCTCAATTGATAAATCATCAGAGGATATGAATAAGCAATTTTCAGAAGAAGAAATCAAAACTATGTGGAAAATGCTCAAAATAACTATTACTTAGAAAAATGCACATTAAAACAGTTCCAAAGTACCACCTCACACATGTCAGATTGGTTAATATGTCTAAAAAAGGAAAATGATAAATGTTGGAGGGGATGTGGAAAAATTGGCACACTGATGAAATTTTGGTGGAGTTGTGAATCATTCGGGAAAGCAATTTGGAACTATGCTCAAAGGACTATAAAATTGTACTATAAAACCACTACTATGTCTACAAAGAGATAACAAAAGAAAAGGAAAAGAAAAAAGACATATGTATATATCTATATATACATTTATATATAGATATACATAAAATATTTATGGTAGCTCTTTTGTGGTGGCAAAGAATTGGAAACTGAGGGGATGTCTATCAATTGGGGAAGTATTGAACAAGTGATTTTTATGCTATAAAAAATGATGAGGAGGATGTTTTCAGAAAAAAACCTGGAAAGTCTTTTTTGAACTGATGAAAAGTAAAGTGAGGAGAACCAGGAGAACACGGTACACAGTAACAGTAATATTATATAATGCTCAGTTGTGAATGGCAATGAACGATACAATGATCCAAGATAATTTCAAAGGACTTGTCATGAAAAATACTACCCATATCCAGAGAAAGAACTGATGAAGTCTGAATGTAGATCAAAGCATGCTTTTTTAACTTTATTTTTTTTGTATATTTTCTTTTGCAACATAGTTACTATAAAATATTTTGCATGACTCTACATATATAATATATATCAAATTGCTTGCCTTCTCAAGGAGGGGAAAGAAGAGGTAGAGGGAAGGAAAGAATTTAGAACTCAAAACTTTAAAAAAAAGAATGTCACAATTTTTTTTTACACATGATAGAGAAAATAATAAAATGAAAGAAAAAAGAAAGAAAAAAAACTTGGGGGGAAGGACTTTAACATACTCCATAAAACAGTTTTGAAATATTGACTGAAGCTGTATTCCCTCAATACGAAACATCTAGGCAAAATAAAAAATGCATATTTTAACTGAATATTTGTTTTATAAAGTTAGGGCCTGTATGAACAAAGAACACAGTTGATTTCTAATGAAAACTTCACACAATATGGGATTTACTGGAGGCTAATGCACTTTTGCGAGTTTTATTTTACATCATATTTACATTTTCTCCAGTGTTTAAAAAGCTGTTTTGAAATTGTCTGCAACCTTGTGTTAGACACTGAACCCCTTTCCCTATCTAAAAACTCTTCCAAGAGAGGAATTAAATATTGATCATCCCTGAGGAGAGAGAGGGTGGGAAGAGGGAGATGTTCCCATTCCTTGGGTCCAGATTAGCTCTTGGCCACTCTGAATATGCCTTCCTTTCCCATCATCTCAAAGAAGGCTTTGGATGAAATAGTTCCTGATAATCTAGCAGATTTTCAGAACAGAATTCCTTACTGGTCCTTGAGCATCCCCTTACATCTCTGTATTGATCTATAAGTGGTAAGGAAAACAAATTGAACATTTTTGAGTGCTCAGTTCCTGATCTTGGTGCATTGTTGGTTTCCTACCTTGTTCAACTTATTTAGATCCAATTTTTGAGTTTACTTTTATCACAAATCTCCCTATATTCTCATTTAGAAAGGCTTGGACTATCATCCTTATAGAAGCATTATCCTTACAATTCTAATCCACCTTAACTGGCTGCACCCTACATATAGCTTTCTCTTTCACAATCTCCACACCAGCACCTTTCCATGCATTTCTGTGGCCATGAAGAGAAACCAGGGTTGGAAACAAGGAAGGGAAAGTACAAAGGAAAGAAAGCAACTGAGTGGCTGGGTCTTCTCTTCAGCCACATTGCAGAGACCTGCGATATCCTTCTATTACTGAGTAATTTATTTGATTTTACCTCCACCATTTTTATTCCTGGATCCAGTCAGTTTTCCTTTGTGTTTATAGACATCATCTGAATTATCAGTCAGACCATTTTGAAACCTTTTTAACAGTTTTAGGTCTGAAAAAAAAAATTGATGACTTTACTTCCTTTTCTGATAGAAGGTTTCATGAGACCAGGAAGGCTGACACAAAAGGTGAATGATCCATGAACCACCAGGGTATTTTATGCTTCTTGGAAGGAATATGGAGTCATGCTATGATTTTATTGGTAAGAGAAAGTTCCAGGTGAGGAAGCTCCTTCCACAAATACAAATTGACACCTTCTGGATAATTTAGAGTTGCCTAGAGCAGTGCTATCAAACTGAAATAGAAAGAGATCCCTGTGAGATGCATAGAAAAACCGCAAGTTAACATTATCTGTTTTATTTTATTTTTTATTACTTTGCTAAGTATTTCCCAATTATGTTTTAATCTGGATCAAGGTGCATTTTGGTTTCCCTGTGGGTCTTGAGTTTGAGACCTCTGGCCTAGAACACTGAGAAGTCAAATGATGTTCCTAAAATTGCAGACTGCCTATTTGTCACATGGGGAGTGTGAACCCAAGTCTGCTTAGCTTTGGGGCAGCTCTTCATCTACTTAGTCATGTTTCCCACTTTTCAGATGTATTTGACTATTTGATTACATTTATTTTTCATCATAGGATGGTTAGGTGGCACAGTGGATACAGTGCCAGGCCTTAAGTCAGGAAGATTCCTCTTTTTTGAGTTCAAATCCAGCCTCAGACATGTACTGGCTGTATGACTCTGAACAATTCACTTAACCCTGTTTGCCTCAGTTTCCTCATATGTAAGATGAGCTGGAGAAGAAAATGTCAAACCACTCCAATATCTTAGAAAAGAAAACCTCAAATGGCATCACAAAGAATCTGATGTGACTGAAATGACCTAAGAACAATAAAACTGCTTGTCATGCAGATATTTGATGATCCACAGTTGCCTCAGATACAATCCTGCCAGGCAGTAACATTGTTCTACAAAAACATAGTATGTATGTTCAACTAATGTTCCTTGGCACCCAGGTCTTGGTCATAGGAAAATTTTAGGAGAGTCATAGATTTAGTATGTATTTTCAAACTTTTAAGCCTGATTGGGCTGCTATCAGTGAATTAGCACTCAGACTTGAATGAAATCTTTCAGATTTGCTAGGAATATTACTGTGGTTCCAAAGCGGTAACTCTCTCCTCTCCTACTCCATATTTTCCCCTAAATCCCCTATTGTACTCCTTTCTCTTTGCCACTTGAAGCATCCATGATAACTTTAATCCCAATCTATTTAATAATTTAACATCATAAGAGTTGCCATTTACAGGAGTTTTAAGGTTACCAAAGCATTCTCTGTGTAGGTTATCCCATTTGTGTGTAACAATAATTGAGGAGATTTTGTTTTTCAGTTGCTCAGTAATGTCTGACTCTTCATGACCCCATGGACCTTAGCATACCAGGCCCTTCTATCCTTTGCTATCTCTTAAACTCTGTCCAAGATCAGGGGCAGTAGGTGATACAAATTAGGAAAATGAGCCATAGAAAGGAGAAAGGTCTTGCTCACATTAATATGGCTAATAAGTGTTGGAGGCAGAATTTGAACCCAGAACTTTCTAACTCTCAAGTCTATCACTGTAGCCACTGAGCCAGAGGGAAACGCTGTAAGAGAACAGTGCTTGTACACTTCAGTTGGTCAAATGATGCTTTAGCCTGGGCATGTGCAAGGCCAGACCTATAGCGGGCACTGTGTAGAGCTACAAACAGATCAGGAAGGTCCCTTTCTTTAAAGAGTTTAATAGAGGAGACAAGGCAAGCCCAACCCATGAAGTATGTCCATCTTTACTATGCTTATTGATCACCTTTTTGTTAATTATCTACCAATTAGTTTCTATTACAACTTACGTTTTTAGCATAATGGATTGCTTATTGTATGTCTAGAGCATTGGGGAAACATGAGTGGATATCCAGTCTAGTCTTCTTACTCCTCAATTTAGAGATGAGAAAACTGAGGTCCTGGGAGGTTGGGACTTGGTTGCCCAAGGTCAGTCAGGTACTATGAGTCAAAGGCAGGATTCAAACTCATTTTCTCTGACCCTCAAGCCAGGACTCTTTCCATTGTACCATATTGCCTCCCTATTGAATAGTGTTCATTAGGGACTCTGAGGCTATGCCTCACAGGAGGTAAGGCAAGGAACTAACTCCTCCCCTCTGCCCCAATCTAGAATACATACAAGTAAATTTCCTATTGAGGCTATTCATGCCATAGCATATTAACTACAGGACCTCATTAAACTCTGGCCATGCCATATCAAACTCTTAACCCCATCCATCCATCTACCCATCCATCCATCCATCCATCCATCTATCCATTCCACTCCATATATAAGCCTATTCAAGAGACAGGCCCTTTAATAGAAACATGTTGCAATTATCTCATTTTTGATTACTTAACAGAAATAAATAAAAAAAAATCTTATTATTTTTTGACCCATTCAATTAAAAACTGCATTTCCAACAACTTTTTTGTTAAGTACCCAAAACATCAGACAAATTGCATTTTAAACCCCGAATTCCCTGTAGTGGGATGCATGATTAAAACCAGAGAAACAGCCTAATGACTTAACTGAAGAGAGTGAACAGGGTAATAGAGAAGCACCCAGATGTATGGAACATTTTATTGGATCCTTGACAGATATTGCTCACATCAGCTCTTCCTGGAACACTTGTATTTAATATAAAATTATCACTTCAGTTTCTTTTTTCTCAAACAATAGTATGCCCTCAAAAGTTTAAAACAACCTCTTCCCAAGGATCTTCAAGTACATTCTTAATTCATCCTTATGATTTAAATGAATCCATTTTAAAGCCAAATTGCCAGGAATAAACAGGTCAGGATGTCCAGCTTAGTTTTTATGATCACTGCAAACTGTATTTTGTAAATTGAATGGGAGGAATGTCATGCAGCTTACCTTTCATAGAGAGAATAGATCTCTTCTAAGTAATAGGTATGATCATGTCACTCAGCTATTCAAGAAACCTGAATGGCTCCCTACTACTTCTGGAATAAAAGGCAAGTCCCTTTGGCTTTTAAAGAGCTTTACAATCCGGTTTATCTTTCATAGCTTTCTTCTTCTTGAACTCTATATTTTTGCCAATATGACGCACTTGCTATTTCCCTTGTAAGACATTTTTAGTCCTATTTCTCCATCTTTAACACAGGCTATTTCATTCCTGGAATTACCCCCTCCTCATTTTTGTTTCACAGAATTCCTAGCTTTCTCCTAAACTTAATTCCTTATGAGTGGAAATCGCAGTCATCCTTGTTATCCCCAGCTCCTGAAAAATTACTTAGTATTTATTTTTCCTAGATAGATTTTATTTTTGCTCATTTTTATGAACATCATTCCCTCTTTCCATAGCATGTGAGCTCCTTGAAGCAAGAGGCTTTCATTTTTGTTTTGTATCACTAGTTGCAAGAACCTATCGGGCACACAGCACTAGATGGCTGTTAAATGAATACTGTCCTAGGATTTTAGTTTTGTCTTATTGATGCCATCCCACCCAATGACTACTCTGACAAGGATTTAATATTGATCATACCCATAGTCTTGCACATCTCTAAGGAAAGGGGGAGGTACATTTCTTTTTTCCTTTACCTAGCACAAGATTTCTTCTTGAATTTTCATAGCATAGCTTTGTTTTATATTTATGTTATTGTAGTCATTGATTATGTTGTTTTCTTGATTATCCTTCTTTCTTAGTTCGTAGACTATCCTTGGACTGCAAACATGCTTTTTATTGCCAGATTTGGGGTCTTTGTTAATGAATCCACATCTGTTTCTTTGGGTTAAGGCATTCCCTTATTAAAATGAGAATCAAAGGTATAACATTAACTTTTTATGAATCAATAGGAATGTCTTATGAGTTAATAACACATTATCATTATCAGTTACTAATACTTCATTATCAATGAAAGATTATCAGACCCTTCCAAATGTGATAGCTAGTAAGAGTTTGAAGGGGAGGAGATATGAAATTTCATGTGCAGGCTCTATATTTGGGATGACTATTTGGAGAGGAAAATGAAAAGTATAGAACAGAAGTTTAGACCTAGAAGATAAAGTTTGTCTATTTCACGCTATTACTGAGGGTCATTTCTGATGTGGTCTGAGTTACACAAAAAGGCAAAGATTATAGTGATCTTTCAAAAAATAAACATCCTAACCTGTGAAGTCAATGGGGAACAAGGCCTGGGTACTATGGCAGGTCTATCACTATTCTGAGAAGCAATTGAAGATAGTAAATAGAGTGCTAGATTTTTGAATCAAAAAGATCTGAATTGGAATCCTACAAGAGCCTCTTACTATGTAATTCAAAGTGGGACAACCTCTCTGAATTTCAGCTTCCGATCTATAAAATAAAGATGTTATCACCTCTTACACCAGGATGTTGTGAGGAACAAATAAAAAAATGAAATATTAGGAGCTATTATTATTCTGGCATTCAGAAGACGGGTAGAAAGCTTTCAGAGCCCTTTCTGGTGTATCCAATACACCACGTAGTAATTATTTTCAGTGACCAGTCAGTCCTTAAATTCATGTACCAGCTTCAGATAATAGGTTGGTGAGGACACCAAACCAGGAGTGATGAAATCAATCACCAGTGTCTGGTGGGGAAAAATCCATGGTGGAGTGGGGGCAGGTATCTTCAGAGAAACTTCTGAGTCATCAAGAAATTGAAATTAGCAGACAGCATGGAGCTGCCACTAAGTGCAGAGCAGTGGTTGGGAAACAGACAATTTTTTTCCCTTCTCCTCACATTTCCAGGATAAGTGAATGTGTGCCCACAGGATATTCTCTTGAATCTGGTGGCAACTCTTAGAATGGTAGAATCTTGGAGTTGTAGGACACTTGAGAGATAATCTGTTCTATAGAATTTTGGTGAAGTGGGGGTGGATATGAATAAGGAAATGAATAAGTCTGGTTAAAAAATGGGTGATCATAGTAAAGATAATTATTTGGGATCAGAGTGGTTTTTGTTTTGTTTCTTTTTTGGCATTTGGCTAAAAAAACAAACAAACCACCACCACCACAATGTCTCTCCAAACTCAAACAAGAAGATGAACTCTGAGAAAAAGACATGAGTGGCTTCTTTTCTTCAAGGACCCTATCAGCTCTAAATCCATGATCCTGTCATTCCTGACTGTCTTGTAAGTGGGTGCTGAAGTCTAAAGCAGGCTTCCCAAGTGTGTTGGACATCCTGAAAATGATGTCCTGAGGTGAGCTTGACAGGGAGCTAGAGGTACAAGGACAAAAATGAAAAGTCTTTGCCCTCAAGAATCTTATATTCTATTGAATAATAAATAACATTTGCATAGCTCTTGAAGGCTTGTAAAGTACCTCTTAGATATAGTCATATTTCATCCTTACAAAAACCTTGTGAGATGGGTGCTAATGTTATCCCCATTTTACATATAAGGAAACTGAACCTGAGAAAGGTTAAGTGACTAGTCCAGGGTCACACAGCTAATATGTATCTGAGGCTTAATTTGAACTTGGGTTTTTCTGACTCCAAGTCCAATACTCTATCCAATGCACCACCTAGCTACCCTTGCATGTACACAGACAAGTAAACAGTAGGGAGGGAACTATTAATTTCCTTTTATCTGCTAAGTGATTCACAAATATTTTCATTTCATCCTCACAACAGCCCTATGAAGTAGGTACTATTATGATCCCCATTTTACAACTGAGGAAACTGAGGCAGATAGAGGTTCATGGACTTGCTCAAAGTCACACAGGTACTAAGTGTCCAAAGCTGAATTTAAACTCAGGTCTTCCTGACTCCAGATCCAGTGCTATATCTTATGAACCACCTACATGTCTCTAAATACTAGACAATTTGAAGAATGAGAAAACATTGACAGATTTAAAGGAAGATGAGAATTGTGAAATTATTATGTCATTATTATACAAATTATTATGACTGATGTTAGCACAGCACTTTGAGATTTGCAAAGAGCTTTGTACATCTTCAATTAATCTTCACAACTAAGGAGATAAGTATTACAAGTATTATTATCTTCACTTTACAGATGAGGAAACTGAGGCCAAGCGAAGTTTAAACAATTTGCCCATAATCACTGTAGTTAGTATTTGGGGCAAGATTTGAACCCAGGTCCCACCTGCTGTTCTGGAAGAGTGTCTAGTGTGCTTAGGACTGCCTAACACTGTTTCTCTAGTGAGGAAGAAATGCCTTCCAAGATAGTGTACTTTGGGGAACAGCTCACTTTTTTTTTTTTGCAATGTAGAGTGTGTGAAGAAGAGTAATAGGAAATAAATTTAGAAAGGAAAGTTGTAGATGGATGATGGAGGGCCTTGTAAGTCCCACACAGGAGTTAGTATTCTACTTTAGAGATCATAGGGAAATAACATGGCTAGATCAATGCATGTCAAACATGCAGCCTCAGTACAACACTACCAAGCATGACCTGGACCCATTTGAAATGTAATTGAGAAATATTTAACAAAATAAAAATATAATACATGTAATGTTAATTTGTGGTTTTCCAAGTCAATATGTAACCCACAGTCATGGTGAAAGGGAGAGACTAGAGGCAGTTAGACTATTGTGGTAGACCCACAAAAAAGGTGATGACAAGCTTCACGGACAAGGGTGGAGGGAGAGAGAAGGGGCTCGATGTGAGAGACACTCTGGGCACAAATGGACAGGACATTGGAATGTATGCCTAGAGAGCAGAGGAGGTGAGAGCTTGGTGATGACTGAGAAAGAGCAATCATATAGGGAGGAGGACAATCACGAAAGAATTGTACCATGGAAGTGAAGGATGGCAAGAATATTCAGGTGGAGTAGTAATCATTTTGCTGCTGTTCAATCATTTAAGTCTGTGTGACTCCATTTGGGGTTTTCTTGGAAGAGATATGAGAGTGGTTTGCCATTTCCTTCTCCAGCTCATTTTACAGATAAAGAAACGAAGGCAAATAGGATTAAATGACTTGGCCAGGGTCACACATGTAGGAAGTGTCTGAGGCTAGATTTGAACTCAGCAAGATGAGTTTTCCTAACTCCAGACCTGGTGCTCTATCTACTTCTCTAGACTAGCTGTTTAATAACAAGAATAACTAGCATTAATATAGTGCTAGGTAGTGAGGTGAAGAGAGTGTCACTCCTAGAGTCAGGAAGACTCATCTTCCTAAGTTTAAATCCACCCTCAGACACTTACTAGCTACGTGACTCTGGGCAAGTCACTTAACCCTGTTTGCCTCAGTTTCCTCATCTAGAAAATGATCTGGAGAAGGAAATGGCAAGCCACCCCAGTATCTACCAAGAAAACCCCAAATAGGGTCACAAAGAGTTAGATACAACTGAACAGCAAAAATATAGTACTTTAAAGTTTTCAAAGCACTTTACAAACCTGATCTCATTTTATCCTTGCCCTGGCAGGTAGGTGTTATTGTCATTCCCAATTTGCAAATGAGGAAACTAAGGTAGACAGAAGTTAAGTGATATGACCTAGGGTCACATAGGAAGTATCAGAAGTGGGAATTGAACTCAGATTTTTCTGACTTCATGTCCAGAACTCTCCACAGCCCTACCTAGCTGCCCGAAATAGCTGGGAAAAGTGATCAAAGGTGTCACAAGTTACAGAATTCAAATAGATTGAGAACCCAGAAAGGCCATCAGATTTAGGAGTTAAGAAATCAGTGGGAACCTTTGAGAGAGGTTCCAATAATTTGTAAAATTCTTTTTACTTCATAATTTCACTTTTTTAATACATATAGAATTTGGACTTATCTGGATGATGGGATAATTTTTCACTTTCTATTCAGATAGCTGTCATTATATAGACAATTGTCTCAGTCACTAAAGGCGACTTTCATTTCATCATCCAACTCTACATCTCATCATACCAAACCCCAATTCACAGTGGATTGTTACTTTATTCCCCAGTGGCTCTAGCCTGTCCCTTCTGAACCCAGATCCCACCAGGATATCCCCTTCTTTACAGGACTGGATCTCTCTAATCTCCTGGATCCAGGATGGAGAGAGAAGCTTACACACCTTGGAAGATCCGGGGTCATTAAATAGGGAGATAGTGAACACTATGCATTTGCCCTGAAGTGCCCTCCAGACCTCTGGACCTTGCCACCTGTTCTGCTCCTGTATAGTAAGGATCATCAGGCCTTTTTCTCTACCCTGCAGTTGAATTCTGCCCTATTTGTTATCTCCTCCAGTTGGAACACTAGCTCCTGGAGAACACTGACTGTCTCGATTTTCTCTTTGTACTCGCATGGTTTAGTAGAGTGCTTGGCAGATACTAAGTGCTGAATAGATGTTTTTTTCTTTTTCCATTCTATCAAGGGCATGTCCAGAGTGGGTACAGAGTTGCTTCCTTTGCTAAACACTGAGAGTTTCAATGTATCCTCTCTGTTCCTGTGATATGACTCTGGATAAACTCTGTGCTGTTTTCTGTGGACAAGACTGGTTACTTTAGTAGCTAATAATGAGGTAGCTAGCTAATGCAGTGGATAGAGTTCAGTGTTTCGAGACAGGAAGACCTATCTTCCTGAGTTTGGCTTCAGACACTTGTTAGCTGTGTGACCCTGGGCAAGTCACTTGATGCTGCCTCAATTTCCTCATCTGTAAGATGAGCTGGAAGAAGAAATGACAAACCACTCTAGTATCTTTGCCAAGAAAACCTCCAATGGGGTCACAAAAAGTCAGACCCAACTTCAAGGACAGAGCAATAACATAGCTACTTACCTTACAGTGATGTTTGCAGGAAAATATTTTTGTGAACCAAACCACTTTGAATTGCAATTATCATCTGTGTGGCCATGCCAAGTCATCTAGTCTTCTTTGGATCTTAGTTTTCCCATCTGTAAATTGAAGGGGCTGAAATAAAGAATTTCCAGTATCTCTTTCAGGTCTTCTGTTCTGAGGTCTTATTTATCACACTTGATATGCATGGTGGTATAGTGGAAGGAGTATAAGTATGGGAATCCAAAGCTCTGGATTCTTGACTCTACCTCAGGTCCCTTGATTCTGTAAATGCTAAGAACTATTGATGTCTCACTAATATGGTCCCCCAGGACATTTGGGGGGATAGGAGTCAGACTGAGATATGACTGCTCTTTAAAGGAAAGAATAATGATTCTGATGGACATGTTGCCTAGTGTTTGTCATTAAAATTATGTCCAAAGCCCCATTGTATGAGATGACTCTCAAGAACAGATCCATAAATTTACTCAATAGGGGGAAATTAATTTGTTAAAAAATGTATTTCACATGCAGCATTTTTATGGCTCAGTCTAAGATTTATTTTTCTCTTCCTACTGCTTCCCTCCCCACCCCCACCTTTCACATCTCCTGGGTATTCAGGGCTCTTGGCTGTAGGAGATGCCTAATTTCACATTCTGAAACCTGGGTACAGAATCTGTCAGTGGGTGATTCTACCAGCAACTCACCTCTACCCCTAGGGGCAGGGAAAGCTTGCCTGGTTCATTTCAAGCAGTCATTGCACTGAGACTTTCCAGTGCTTTTGCAATATTTTCCATTTTGACTTTTTTTTCACTCAGTAAGCATAACGTCTTCCTCTTTCTGAAGGAAAGCCTTGGTTGTCTGTACACAGGCACTCTCACTTAGCTCTGTTAGGGATGCTGACTTCATGTTCAAAATGAATAAGCTGATATATGGTAGTTGTTAGAATTTTTAGGAGTTGATGAGTAGTGAATGATGGGGAGGGACCGAATAGTTTCATGTGTCACTGTTGACAACTCATTCTGAGAAGGCTGGAAAAATGTAGATTTGGAGTGGCGGCGGTAAAGAGGGTTATTGTCCATTTAGCCTTAAGCCTTGATTCTCCACCCCCTCCCACACCCCTCAGGTCCAATTACCTTGCCTTCTGAGGCAGTGGATAGAGCACTGGAGCTGAGGTCAGGAAGACCTGAGTTCAACTCCAGTCTCAGTCATTTACTAGGTATGTGACTCTGGGCAAGGTTCTTAATCACTGTCTGCCTCAGTTTCCTCAACTGTAAAATGGGGATAATAGTGCACCAACCTCCAAGGGTTGTCATGAAGAATTGATGAGATAATATTTGTACTTAGCACAGTGCCTAGAACATGGTAGGGTCTTAACAAAGGCTTGTTCCCTTCCCCCCTTCCCAACTTACTTTTGACTCTGAAATCCTTTGAAATTAAAAATTTTAAAAAAAAGTAGCAGAAGTTAAAAGTTATAAATTTCCATAACACTCTCTCCTCCAAAAATGTCTCCTTTGGGTGCCTTTTCCACTACACCATATTGGCCATATTTAATTTCAAAGTGGGAAACAGGACTGTACCATAGTACTGATCATAGACTATATCTGGAATGGGTATTGAACGAAACGTCAAGGGCTGACTTCTAATCTAAGTTTCACTAGTATGTCTTGGGAGGAGTCACATAATTTCTCTGGGCCCCAGTTTCTCTATCACCTTTAGTGTTTCTTTCTTCTCTATTATTGTATGATTTTGGGTTGCATTTCAGCTTCTGCTCTGGCCTCTCTGCTGAACATTCTATCCCATACTCTCATTTCAGTTCTACACCTGGGAGCTGTTCAAAATTTCTGTGATAGCCTAGAGGCTAGGGGGAGGGTCAAAAGAGATTTATACACTAGAGATTTTCTTAATGGTGGGCTGGGATGAGGGAGGACAGAGCAGTCTAAGTATGATCCATACGTTCTTGTTTTGTTTCATTATCATGCTCATTAAGCTTTCCTTTCCCATTCCTTTTCCCCACCTTAACACTGATCCACCTGACCCCTCCTGGATAATTATGTTACAGGTTATTGTTAGCTTTCTCTTGACCTTGAGAATGTCTTTTCCTTTTGTGTAAAATGTAGTCCATGCCTTGACTACTTACCGGGAAAATTGAAATGATGAAATCAAAAGGGCTGATGCTCATGAAAGTGCCCTGGAAATTCCCATTACCAGTATTATTATCTGTGCCCAGTATAGTGCTCTCTAAGTGATATTACTTATAGTATTAATATTGCTATAGTTTTAATTGCCTGAGTTGTGCTAGATGTGATGGTCTAATAGCAGAACTGATGTGATCCAGTAAGACAAAGCAAAAGGGCGAAGAGTACCAGACAGATGAGATTGTTATGAAGTTATTTCATTACTTCCACAGATCTATGATCTCATCCATATGTCAGCTCTTTAAGAAAGGGAAGAGCCACCATTCATATTGTATTATTCTATGTGACCCTTATGTATGTCATCTCATAAATCTTAGGTAGGGGGTTCACCCAGAGCGACCTTCCTCTAGGTCTTTTAGTATTATATATCTGCATGGGTAAAATAGAGTTTATTCACCTGTTATCTCTTGCTCTCATCAAAGGCCTGGCTCACTTCCTCTTCCTATCACATACCTCTGATGATAGAATTTAGAGTGCATGCAGTCCTTTGGTCACCTACTGCAGCCTGCAGAGACCATCCCAACATGCATCTCCACTGCCTTTTGCATGACCTGCAATTTTGATTACTTGGAGGTTGTGGTAGTCTAGGTTTCTTTTTCTTTTTTTTAATTTCACAAACATTTATTAAATGCTGACAGTGTAAGGTCCAGTAGATACCTCTAGAGAGTCCTAGTTCACTGAACTCTTTTTTTTTTTTCAATTAACTAGCCTTTTTATTAAGCTGTCTCTCAAGGTACTAAACTCCTCTCCCCCTCAGCTGAGTATTTTTTTTTAAGTGACAGAAAAATAAAACCTTCTATACATAGCTGCATAGTTCCGAAAAACATTCTCATATTAAGCAAATCTAAAAATATGTTTCTTTTTGGACTTTAAGTTATCTCTATTCTGTAAGAAGTGAATGATGTGTTGGTCATCATTATTCTTTTGGACTCATGGTTTCTCATTGCACTGATCAGAGTTCTAAAGGCTTTCAAAGTTCTTTTCTCTGTCTTTTTACATATTTTCTCCTAGTTCTACTCACTTTCCTTCTCATCAGTTCATAAAGATCTTTCCATTTTTCCCTAACATTTTCCATTTCATCACTTTTATGAAGTAACAATTTTTCATTAAATTTGTATGCTATAATTTGTTTAGCCATTCCCTAATACTCTTTTATTTTCCAAATTTTTTTGCTACCACAAAAGAACTTGTATAATTTTTTTGCATATTGTTTTGCATATCTTTCTTTGACTTTTTTGGAATATAGGTCTAGTATAATTAGTTAAATTATACTATTCGTAGACTGATACAAGGAGTATGGACTAGAATTGGTAATTTTCTGGATATAGTTTCAGAATATTTTCTAGAATAGCTGGATCCATTTCCAGATCAACAAACAATGTACTAGTATATCTGGTTCCCCACATTCCCTCCAACATTTTTCAGTTTCTTACTTTTTTGTCATCATTGACCTTCTGATAGGTATGAAGTAGAACATCAAAGTTTATATAATTTTGCATTTTTCTAATTATTACTGATTTAAAATACTTCTAAAATGTGATTATTGACATCTTAAATTTCTTCTTTTGAAAGCTGCCTGTAGAATATCCTTTGATCATTTATCTATTAAGACATGGATCTTGACTTTGCATATTTGAAACATTTATATAATTTGGAAATGGGACTTTTATCATAGAAACTTTTTGCAAAGATTTTCTCCCCCCTCTTCCAAGTGTTCTACATTGTAAAACCACATAGCATTATGGGAAGAAAGATTGGAAATAGAATGTCCTGCTCACTATGATGCTTTCAGATAGAAATGTATAGTTTTTAATATTTCAGTTTTCCTCCCACATCCTTTACTGAGCCCACAGTAACCCACAGCTTTGTCAGAATAAAGGCGGTTAGGTCAGTTTGGAAGGGCTTTTCTTGGAAAGTGTCTCAGTTTTGTGGACATAGAAAGCTTGAGTCACAATGGTTTAAGGACTGCTGGGGGACCAGGAGGAAGAGTATCTGAGGATGATGCTTGGGATTCAGATTTGCATTTTTCCATCACACTGGTTCATATTCTTTGGGTTGAGGGAGCTCCTTAGCATACACACTCTAGTAAGAAAGGCATGTTTTATCTTTTAATTGAATGCAAACTCAGAGAATCAGTAATAGATACAAAAAAAGCTTCTCTAAGTTTATTGTGAGTGCTATTTTGAAGTTGAATGGCCCCATAGCTATTTATATATTTGATCCAAAAGAACTTATTAAGATGAACTGATCCTTCTTGGAGCAAATTGATCTTTGAACAATACATTAGCTTTCCAGAGAAAATGAGTTCCCCTACTTTGAGAAGCTGAATGATTTATTATTCTTGGTTTCATACTTTTGAATTCTACATGATATCTTCATGTGTAAATTTTTTTTAACCCAATACAATTCTTGTTGAACTTCATCACTGAGGAATAGGATAGAATGGTTTAGTAGAAAGAATGTTGGACTTGGAGACATGGAGTCATAGATTTATAGCAGGAAGGGACCTTAGAGATTATGTAGTCCAACCTCTGTATATTAAAGCTTAAAAGTGGACATTATTCCTCCCTGGGGCTCCTAGGTTGAGAGATATCTGTTAAGTTGCTGGGCAGGGTTGGATAAGCTGCCTAGCAACAAGCTTTTGTTGGGCCCCTGTCAAAACGTTATTCTCCCCTGGGTTGTGAAATATCTGTTGAGTTGCTAACAGCCATTTTCCTGTTGAGTCCCCTTGCATGGCAACAGTTGGGCCCCCTTGCCAGAACTGTTCATGTTAGACCCCTTTGCCAGGCAACTACCTTCTGCTGCCCCCCCCCTCTTCTGACAACCACTTTTTGTTGGGTGACAACCATTCTCTTATTGGGTCCCTTTCCTGGCACCTACTTTCTGTTGGGGTCCCTTGCCTAGCAGCAAGCCCTCCCCTACCCTGTCAGAACTATGTTTGTTGTAGAAACCACAAGACTGTACCAAAAAGCACCGAAATGCTTAAAATGCACACACCCACCTTAGTTTGGGGCTGTCTCCTCTGGGTTTTCCCATGAGGCAGCCACCAGCCTGGCTAATAAAGATGCTCTCGAAATTCCCAATTGACTCTTGCCTGTGAATTATTTACCCTGTCCATTTCAAGCTAAGGAAACTGAGGCCTAGAGAGGTTAAGTAACTTTTCCAAGATCACCCAGGTAATAAGATACAGGTCTGGAATTCAAACTGACACTCTCTGGTTCCAAATTCATGATGTTTACCACTGCGCTACTATTGCAGCTCTGTCATATGTCTTCCTTGGAGTCAAGAAGATCTGGATTCAGATGCCAATGTTTGTAAATAACTCAAAGCAATATATACATAGTTATTTCCATTTGCAAAAGGCGTTGCTCTTTTCAAAGCTTTCTCACATCTATTATTCCAATTGATTTTCACAGGAGATCCTTGCAATGAATAAGGAATCTTGAATAAAGAAGCAAATTGACAAAGAAAAAGCATGTCAATATCTTTGTGTAAATTGTCTATTGCATAAACTTTGAGTTTGGGTTATATGACTATAGCCAAGGCACCATCAACAACCCCAGTGTGGCAACATATTATACAATTCCAGGTAGATGATTCAGGAGGAAATAGAATCCTGAATGTCCAGTTTGCAAGTCTAAAACTATAAGGTAAGGAGATTACTGTTACACTTGGCTTCCTAATGCTGCTGACAAACTTTCTCTCATACTAGTTGTTTAATAGTCCTTATTAATAATGTTAACTGGGAAAGAGGTGTTCATTAAAAACTGAAAATTAGTCTTGGGGACAAAAAAAAGTAAATCTAAACAAAATCTATCATTTTGTCAGACTGACAAACACCATTCAAGGTGCTAACAGCTCCTAATGAGAAAAAGAGCCATCAGTTATATAAGCAAATCATTAAGTAGAAAACAGGAGTTGACAATATAATGTGTTAACCATGTTGGCCTTTAGTAGACCAGCAAAAAGTTGATGTAATTAGACATTATGCATGACTACGTGAGAAAATATAATTTTTGATAGCTCTTTTGTGTTATTAAACCTTTTGAATACTTACACTTTTAAGATTCCTATTATGAAAATTTTCAATTACTGATTAACCAATTTCTATTTTATATAATCGGTCAAATGTGTGGTGCTCTTCATTAAAACATTTCCAAAAATCTTTAATAGAGAGTAAAATGCCAGGGCATTATTAACACTGGAGATTTCTGAGTCAGTTCTGTTTGGTTTTGAGATGATGACTCTACAGTACATTGAAATTAATAAGTAATTTTCTGGTGACAGCCCCAGGCAATTGAATGAATGTTTAAATTCTAGTCAGAAGCAGTGTGGAGAGAAGCAAATAAAAAGTATGTGAGGAGAGGGTGGTGGGGAGGAGGATGAATTCTTAGAACCAATATAGAAAAACTCTTAAGAAAATACCATCTTTTCAGAGACAGTATGTGAGTAAAAAATCTCAAGTAACAAATTCGAGTGGAAAAATAGATTCCAAAAATATGAATTTTTACCTCAAGCTTTTATCAAGAACCTTAATCATCAAGTTTGGAGACTTGCTTGAACAGAGAATTCCACAGGATAATCCTAACTTCATGGAGCTTAACAGCCTAAGACAGGCCTTCACTTTAAAGGTCAGATCTCTTTCATCCCTGACACTTAGCCGACATATAGGAATGGTGCTTTGGGAAAAAAATTAAGTACATTTCTACTTAGTCAAAGTAACACAGGCTCCCACATCTCTGAGGTAGGAACAAGGAAAGAGAACTGTCTGGTATTCCAACTTCAATAATTCCCTCTCTTCCACCTTTCCCATACCATGAATTTATAGAGCTCCAATAGTTTTACTAATTATTTTAAACTTACAGTGTCTCCTGGAGTAGAATGACTACACTTAAGGCATCTGGTTTAAGGCATTTTTTGCCTCCTGTTCAAGGCGGAGAGGAACATCTCTTTGTCCTAAAATACTTTCTATTGTATGATCTAAACTTTTACTGACCCTCTTTAAATATGTGCATCCACCACCATGATGGCATACACTCCCATACACATATGTGCATACGCACACACATACATACACACACCATGTGTGTTTAGCTGAATAATAATATCAGAAATTCTGAAGATGTGCTTTATTTTATCTCATAATTAGAAATAGAGTCACTACAACAAAATACATGGAAATAACAAAATATCTAAAACTAAATACTGTGTAATTCTAATGATCACACTTGATCCAGAAAGAAGAAATTTAAAAAAATACATTTCTCTCCCACCTTTGCAGAAATAGATATCCAATAAGACAACGCATATACCATCAGGTGTTGGTTGGTTTTGCTATGCTACTTTTCTTTTTTTTCCTCTCTTTTCTAATTCTTTGTTGTCATGGCTGGCTCTCTGGGTAGTGGAAGGAAAGGATATATTTGGAGATGAAGGTAATCTAAAAAGAAATCAGTTTTTAAAAGCACACACACAAAACAGAATGTTTTCTGTTAAAGTTTTTTAAAAATTCCCAAAGTTCTTTGAAGTTTGAGCCTTGAGAAACATCTTCATTTTGCCTCCCCTCAGGTAACTCAGAGAGAAAATATCTCTGCTTCCTTTATGTTAAAGGGCATTCAGATGAGTCCTGCCAGACACAAGATAGAACTGTGTGCTGGAGAGCCTTTCAGGTGTTAACTAGTCCGGAGCTCAATCTGATATTTCTACACTCCTGACACTGAACTTTTGCAATTTCTTTTCTTGAATTGCTCTGGGAAAAAAAAAAACAAAAAACTACATATCCACTTGGTCGAAGTAACACAGGTTCTCACATCTCTGAGAATTGTTATACTATAAACAACCAGTAGTGGTAATTGCAAGACGAGTAATGAGAGCCATTCTTTAGTGAATGAATGGATAATTTAGGTAAGTAACACAATGAATCCTAAAGTAGACTCTCACTTCCAGGAACACTGACCCATCACAACTCCAAGTGCCCCTCCTTGGATCATTTCAAATCACTATATTATGATATATAAATGAATAATAACCCCTTCATCAAATATTCCATCTAGCAAGAACAATCTGCCTTTGTTGTATTTAACTCTCTCTTTCTTAGCATTTCTATGTGTCACTATATTCTGATGCCCCAGCATTCCAAGCCTCTAGGTATCTCTCCTTTGTGTTAGCACAGGGCAAATTCTTGTGTTCAGTCACTTTTAGTCATGTCTGACTCTTTGTTACCCTATTTGGGGTTTTCTCATCCCAGACATTGGAGTGGTTTGCCATTTCCTTCTCCAGCTCATCTTGTAGATGAGGAAACTAAGTAAACAGGGTTTAAGTGACTTACCCAGGGTTATACTTAGCCAGTAAATGTCTGAGACCAGATTTGAACTTATGAAGATGAGTCTTCCTGTCTCTACACCTAGTGCTCTACCCACTGTGCCACCTGGCTGCCCTCAGATGTCCTGGTTGAAATATATTTCATTGTAGAATCATAGAAGACCAGAATCAAAAAGTTAAAGATCTTTAGAGTCCATTGAACCTAATCTCCCACCATCAATGGAAGAATCTCATCTATGGTATCCCTGACAGGTCTGTGTTGAATTCTTCCAGTGATAGTTTAAATAAATAATGAAAGTTTAATAGAGTCCACTTCATGTTGGAGGATTCAAATTGCTAACAAGTTCCTTTCTTATGTTGAGCTGAAATATTCCTCTATCTAACTTCATGCACCAGTCCTACAACCTTCCTCCAGAGGCACATAAAATAATCCAACCCTAGGCAAAGGTACCACAAAACTTCCCAGTTATTCAACTTTAAAACCTAGGTGTTGTCCTAGTCAGGGGTGGGGAACCTGCAGCCCTGAGGCCACATGTGATCCTCTAGATCCATCTTTGAATGAATCCAAACTTCACAGAACAAATAGAATCACAAATTTCACTCCAGTATCTCTACCAAGAAAACCCATGAATAAAGTCGATGAAATCATGTAGAGTCAGGCATAATTGAATGACTGAACGAGAACAGTATGTGTAAAGCTACGATCTGGGGATTTCAGTCATTTTTCACTTGTGTCTTATTTTTCATGACCTTGTTTGAGGTTTTCTGGAGTGCTTTTCCATTCCCTTCTCCAGTTCATTTTACAGATGGGGAAACTGAGGCAAGCAAAGTCAAGTAACTTGCACAGGGTCACAGCTAGTAAATGTCTGAGACCAGATTTGAACTCAGGAAAATGAGTCTTCTGCCCCCAGGATATGGGATATAAAGACAAAAATATAGCTGTTCCTAACTACAAAGGACCTTTTGTTCTGCTGGGGATGAAGTACAACACATAGAAATAAATCCAAGACCATCTGAGAGGAGAAAGAAGGTTGACAATTAGGACTAATCAGAAAATCATGATGGAGCTGAGCATTTGAACTGAGACTTAAAGAAAGCTGAGGGTTCTAAGAGACAGAATGAAAAGGAAGCCTTTTCCAGGCAGGGGAAACACGTTTTGCGAAAGGATTGGAGATAAGATATTGAATGGAATGCTGAGTTCAGGAAACTGCTGGACCAAGTTGCTTGGAAGACATGCTGCATCAAGGAGAATGATAAGTGTGGGTAGGCTGGAGTTGGGCTATGGATGACTAAATGCTAGATGAGGAGTCTTTGTTTGTTCTTGTTGTAATTGTTCATTTGTTTTTTTATCTAGAGGCAGTGGGGAGTCACTAAAGACTTTTGAGCTAGGGAGTGACATGGTCAGCTCAACGCCTTAGGAAGACTCTTTGGTCTGCTGTATGGACTCTTGAAGAGGACCGTCATCTCAGGAAAGATATGTCATGACTTGCAAATGGACTGCATTTAAGTGAGGGAGGACTGTAGAAAGTCACCAGCCTCACTCTCACAGTTTAAGAAACTAAAACCCAAAGAGGTTAAGTGACCAACCTAGTTCCACTGACTATACTATGATAAATGATTTGGTGAGGATAAGGTTTTGGAATTCTCAATGTATTTAATTTTGCAGGCTCGCTATTTTCCTTGTTATGATAGAATACAGGAGCAAGGGACTCAAAGGTATAATAGGAAGGAATGGAGGAGCTGGACTTTGTACTCTGCTTTTACACGTGGTTAGACAAATTCAAAGCTCTGCCAGCTATGACTTAGCGAGCTAGTACTTGAAACCTTTCCTGTGCCAGAGATTACACTTCTCTAATAGCTTTAGAGAACACCAAATCACCTTCCCATCTTGGTGTGGGATTGAACAGCTCTAAGCATCAGTGCCCTGGGGGCAAAATGGAGTCAGGTTGCTCACCCTTGCAAGGGGGCCACACAAGATCACTTTCTACCTACCACCCCAGGGGAATTACTCTGTATTTATCTTGAATAGATTGATATTCACTGATCTATGTATTCAGGCTTCCTCCTCCTACAGATTATTTCCCCTAGGACAGGGACTGCATATGTTCTCTGTATCCCCAGTGTTTAACAGATTTCTGGTACATAGTAGGTGCTCAATATACGTGTGCATCCTTCGTTGCCGAAGAAGACCGTGCCATCAGAGAAATGATGACATGACTTGCACTTGACTTTGTTTTGAGTGAGGGAGGGCTGTGCAGAACATGAGTCTCACTTCTCCTCCAGAGTCATCTCAATACAGTGACCAGACATTCATCAGAATGACTGGAAATGACCCAGGATGAGGCAATTGGGGTTAAGTGACTTGCCCAAGGTCACATAGCTAGTGAGTGTCAAGTGTCTGAGTTGAGATTTGAACTCATGTCCTCCTGACTCCTGCACTGGTGCTCTATCCACTGAACCACCTAGCTGCCCCTAGGTGCTCAACAAATTCTTTGTTGAATAAATGAATGACTTTATTTTGGACCCCTGCACAAGGAAGTGATAGAAAAATGAGTAGCAGTAGCTGCCCTACTGGGGATCCAACTGGCCAGTTCCACCTGGATTGTGTTGCTATTTCCTTCCTTCCTCTCTCCCTTCTTTCCTCTCTTTCTTTTTCTTTCTTCCTTCCTTCCTTCCTTCCCTCCCCTCCCTCTGTCCACGAAGGTAATCATACCCTTACCTGCAGGAGGTCTGCCCAAAAGAATCTAAAATTTGATCACTGAAATCTAGTAAGACATTTTGGGGTTTAGGGCTAGATTAATTTTTTATGGACCATGCCTTAAACTTGGATCACTTTGGCTCTCATTGATTGGCCTACAATAGGTCCCAGCCCAAGCCTCACTTGGTCATTGTTTGGATTCCGATGGCTCAGTGTAAATAGCAATTGTTTCTGGTTTGGACAGAAACCCTGAGGATCTTCCCCTCCCAGATTATTTTATTTTTAACGTTCTTTCTTCACTAGGTAAAAGAGGCTATCCTTTGCCTTATGTTTCCCTAGCCTTAATCACTGAATGGGCATTGCCTCAGACAAACTGAGATCTGGGAAAGACCTTGGCTTAAAAATGCCAAGGCCTCCCACTACATACAGGGCTAAATCCAGTCATCCTGATCTATATATCTTGTTACTGGACCCAGATGGTTCCAGAGAATAGACTGAGGATGGTGACTTTGCACAGTCCTCCCTCACTTAAATCCAGTTCACTTTTAAGTCATGAGTTCACTTTCCTGATATCATGGTCCTCTTCAAAAATGATAGACAATAACAAATTATGGATTGGACATAGTGGAGACAGGAAGAACAATTTGGAAGCTACTCTAATAAAGAAGGGAAATGACAGATGCAAGCTATTTTAGGGTATTAAAATAAATATGGGGGTTAGTGAGGAAGAAGAAAGAGTTAAAGATGGCTCAAAGTTGCAAACCTACATGACTAAAAGTATAGTGTTGCATGCCAGAGGAATGGAGGGGTTTCAAGAAGAGGAAAGTTTAGTGGTGGAGGATAAAGAATTCTGTTTAGAATATAATTGAGTTTGAGGTAGTGATTGGAGATTCAAATGGACAGATCCAATAATCGATTTTCAGTGAGGGACAGAATTCAGAGGGAAAAAATTGAACAAATTTATTGATTTGGGATTCTTCACATAGAGACAATGATCTCATTCACTTTCATGAATTAATTCAGTTATCAAGAGAGTATAGAGTAAGAAAAGTGCCCCAAACAGATTCTTGGGGGAAACATCTATGTTTAGAAAACTGGAGTTCCATGTTGATGCAGCAAAGGACTCTGAGAAGGAAGGATCTGAGAAGAGAATCCCAGATCCATGCCATACAAATCATGAAGAAGAGAGGATTGGGGAAGAGAGGTCAGCAATGTCCAAAGCTGAAGAAAGATCAAATAGGATGAGGACTCAGAAGATGCCCTCCCATTTAGCAGCTAAGAGAATGCTGGTCATTTTATATAGACCAATTGAATTAAGACACAGAGACAGAAGGCAGATTGTGAGAGAGTGAAAAGTGAGGAATGACTGTAGATGAATTTTTCTGTGTCTTTCATTAAAAAAAGATCATTTCAGGGACTTAGCCCTCCTTGCTCTGGGGGACCTAGGCTGGTGCCAGCTTCTGTGGCTCTGTATTTGGCAAGAATTAGTGCCAAGTGACCTCCAAGAAGCCTCCCAAGGCAAGTTGGCTCCCTGACTCAGCTCACAGCAATTAAGAATCCTACAGCTGATGGATCAGGCAAACGAAATGACATAGAGGGAAATCTTCCCAAGGAGCAAGACTTTCCTTAAAGAAAAATTTTAAACTAGTGCGGCAGTCTTTAAGTAGAATCCAGTTTAACCAAGTCTAATTGCTTCCTTCTTTTAATTAATTGACTTTCTTTTAAAAAAAAATTATTGATAACTTTGTTTTAATATCACAGTCATTTCTCCAATTCGGTAATTGAACACTTCCTGGTAACCAGGTGATGACTTTCAAGAAAAATGAAATTAATAGAGAATTTTTTTAAATCTGTGACATGCCCTACAGTCAGGCTATATTCATCCTAATCCCTAAACTTTTTCCCATTCCTATCCACAGTCCTAGACAATGAACATTGCTATTCATAATAATAATCTTGGCATGCAGTTTAGATCCTCAAT
The DNA here is from genome assembly GCA_023548195.1 of Bettongia penicillata ogilbyi. NCBI lineage: Eukaryota > Metazoa > Chordata > Mammalia > Diprotodontia > Potoroidae > Bettongia > Bettongia penicillata. The sequence continues at coordinate 2,235,433 of JAJHZJ010000422.1, read as the reverse complement.
CAGAAGGGGGAAAGGATTCTTTCGAGTTTACTTGCAGAACTAAGATAGAGAAGTGACTTAGACCTTACAGAATAAGGTTTAGCAACAACGGTTGAATCCAAAAAAAGGACCAGTGTTTGGGCTTCAAAATAAGCAACAAACAAAACAGACCTAAACTAAGCAAAATACCCTATTTAAGTGAATTGAGATTTTACAAGTTTGAATTCACTATATTTCCAAATCCTGTTACTCATCTCATCACTAAATTCTTTCCTCTCTACTCTTACTTCCCAATCTCAGTGTAAACCTTGGACATTTTGTTCGGGCTCTTTAACCCCAGACTTCCTGTCTCCAATCATGCCCTCCTCTAGAATATAACACCATGAGTCCCTGCCACTTTGACTATGCCACTCCTTCTGAGTTCAACGTTGGTGTCCCTTTATTGTGTGATTCATCATCAAGAATCCATTCTCTTCTTGAAAATTAGGTTGTTCTGAATTGCCTTGTCTGCCTTTAGCCCTGTGATATCTCCAGCCACCATTTGGTTTATCTCGGCCACGCTTGTACAAAGTTTACTTGGTGTCTTCTTTCTATTCTCAGCTTTTGCTGCCCTCTGCCTTGAGTATCCTTTGCTACTGTGTTCCATTCCTTTCCCATGGTGGTCTTTCTCTGTTTATTGAAATCACTTCAGCCATCCTTTTCCAGGAAATCTTTCAATTCAATATTTATTAATTTAATTTATTCATCTAAGTGATGATTATTTCTCTTTATCCTGTGCATTTTAGACATGAAGAGAGATTATTTTCCTAGTTATCAGGAAATTCACACTTCCTTGGTTGGTAACTCTATTTCCATCAGCTGCTCTGCTATTTCATGCCTCCCTCAAGATAAACTGATCCCCTGAAATCTTATCACGATGATGACTGACTCAATTTTTGATACTCAACACCTCCCATGCTCCCCCAGTTGACTCTCCATTGAAGAGAGAAGCAATAAATTCCTCCAAAAGCTTTCTTTTATTAAAGGACTCAGAACTTTTCAGCTAACTCCATTTTCCATCAGTAGCTCTACTTGGTTTCCATGGAATATCACACCTGGGCCAGGTACCCCCCTTTTCAGCTTCCTTTTGTTTGTTTTCTTTTCCCATTAGATTGTGGGCTCCTTGAGGAGGTACTATCTTTCTTTATCTTATTTGTATCCCCAGTGCTTAGCACAATGACTGACACATAACAAGGACTAAATAAATGTTTATTGAAGTAGAGCCATGATGTTGTCATAAGATTGAACACATAATGTAATCTTGGTAAATACTAGCAGACTGAATTTTTATTTTTGTCTTCCCCTAATATGGGCTTTTGCCATTGTAGAGAACTTCTGGTATAGCGGCTCACTGTGTTGATTCAGATCAACAAATAGTCTGCAACTTCTAGTCTTAAGAGGGTTGAACACATGTTTCTTACTCCATGGCCAGCTCTTTATCTGCTATACCATAAGGATTCTCTGTTGATCGATTGGACCTCACTCAATAAAATAACTGTCTTTGAAATTTCTGTTCTCAGAGCCTTCAGGATTAAGGGCAGTCCAGAGAACTTAGAAGAAAAGGAGTGCCATATTTAGCTTTGAAATACTACTGCATTTGTTAGGACTTTGTTTAAGGCCCCAGAATTCCCCATGTGGTTAGTTGAAATGCACCTGAAAAGATTTGGATCAAATTTAGAAGATACTGCTCTTGGCAGATTTTCTGGTCTCAAGCCAATATTGTTTTTCCATGACTCCTTGTGCAAGATCCAAGTATGAATAAGGAGGAAAAAAACTTTGCTCAAAATTTGAGATTTGTCTATATGAAGTCAAAAATTCAGATGTTAAGAACATTTGCATTTCCTCCACAATATTTTCTCCACTACTCTTCCAGATGTTTGGAATCTTGGAAACATAGCCAGTAAGATCAAATCCAATTAGTCAAATCCAATTACTCAAGTATGGAAATCTATCCTTTCTCTCCATGGTTGTGACATCAATGAAAACAGGATGTATGTGCCTGATGCTATGTCAAGATGAAAGTGAGACATTAAGTCAATCATCTGTTCTTTTTTAGATATCTAGTGGTTTGGCACATTTTAGATAATACCTCCTTTAAAAAAAGAATGAAGATCTTGAGCACTGTGTACAATGGCCATTAAGTTTTAGTGCGATGCTATAAACTTAGCTGTATGGAAATTTCCAGTTTTAAATTCCTTCTGTTGTGCATTAGCATTTGCACTGATAATGTCTTTTGGATATCCTACTACACTGTTATTTCTTGAAGAAAATTAGAGTTTTAATTTTTTGACATTGTGTTTTATCACCAATTGTAATGTTCTCATCACTGATTGGGGATTTGCAGCACATCCAGAAAAGGGATGGTTCATTTTTCCTTCTATGTACCCTTCTGTTTTTTTTTTCTTTCTTCCTATGAATTAAGATGTTGCTTCTTCGTATAATGGCAGGTATAGTCACTTAGACAAAGCCAGCCTTATAACAGTGTGGCCAGTGAAAGATGAAATGACTGAGGAATTAAAAAATTGATTTTTCTAGCATATCAATTTATTAAGAAATATATGCCAACTGCCTAACAAATCAGGACCACTTGCTGTTCTAAGCCCTCATTATTCCCTCAATTTCCTCAGCATGAAAAGCAAGCTCCAGATGAGCAAGATAGTGTTTGTATAAAATAATAAAGTACTTAATTACCTTAACATACATAGAAACCTCCAAATACATAATGCAGAACCAAGGAGGGAAAGTACACCTAAGTATCCAAAAGGTACTTACTGGATAGAATCCCTAATGGATTGACTGTGATAACTTTGCTTTGCTAAATTTAACTTTTTTTCTGATTTGACTTTCTAAGCCAAAACCCTACTATGTAAAAAATATGATAGGACTGCTTTGCTATCACTAACTGCCAAAATATCTGATCTGCTTGGTGGTTTGTTCTCACATGGCTTAGTTCCTGCACAGTTCTACTTTTGTGCTCTCTCTCTCTCTCTCTCTCTCTCTCTCTCTCTCTCTCTCTCTCTCTCTTTCTCTCTCTCTCTCTCTCTCTCTCTCTCTCTCTCTCTCTCTCTCCTCTCTCTCTCTCTCTCTCTCTCTTACTTCTCCCCTCCCCCCTTTTCTCTCCTCTACTCTCCCTCCCCACCATCCACCACTGTCTTTCTCAAGTCATTCACCCATCCTGTCCCCAGACAGGCTAAAGTGATCCTGCTTCCCTTTTACTCTATGTGCTTTCCCCATCACCAGATCTGCCTCAGTTATTTTCAATTAACCTCCCCCAAGGACTTTTGCTGGATGAATGACTTGGAAATCTGACCTTGTTAAAAGGGTCAAGTTATTTTGGACAACAACCAGAAGAGATTTAATATAATTAAGCTATTTAAATTATAATTAAAATAGATATTTAAACAGATTTCTTCCAACTCTATCAAATTCTTTCTTGTAGCTACTTTCCACATTTAAAAAAAAAAGAAATAAAAACAAAGCATTTGTTCTTGTATATGCTTTAGTAACTTGATCTGACATCTTCCTTCAAAGACTATGGGCAGGACTCTCAGTGTGTTATTACCTACAGCTGTAACCAATAATGATGATCATTTGAGTGTGTGAGGCATTTGAAATGACCCAAGAAAATGGAAAATATGTGGATTCTGAACCTTGAGGTAGAGGAAAAAGAAGAAACCCTCATTGCTCAGAGGCTTCTGGTAATGGGGAAGAAATCTTTCTTGAGAAGGATTTCAAGGTAAACAGGGGCTGTTGTGGGCTGTTCCATGGGCCTGGCCATGCACCTGTTATGTCCTCCATGGTAGTGCAGATGAGGAAATAAACTGGGGCTTTGACATCACAGTGACAAATGAAGGGAATAAGCACTCTCCAAATCAAGTAGGTACTGGAGTGGAGAAGAGGAGCCACTATAAAGATGGGAGATACCTTCAGCTGAAGCTTCCCTTGCAGTGTATTATCACTTACATTTATCATGTTAAATCAGGAGAACAGTAGGGAAGATATAATTTCTCATTTTTATCATCTTGAAATGTACAAGCTGCGATTGTTACCTTAATTAATTTGCCTTGAAGTGTGTTTATCCAAAGCAGTCAAAGCAAGTGACTAAAGAGTCACTTAAGGGGAGGTACATTGAGCAATTCATTAAGTGTCTGTAGTGGTAATAAATAATAAAAGCTAGAGAGTTTAAAGGTTTGCAAAGTGATTTACATATATCAACTCCTTGAATCCTCACCTATCTTGAAAGGTAGGTGCTATTATTATCCCCATTTTTGCGAGGAGAAAACTGAGGCCTTAAAAGGTAAAGTGATTCACTCAGGTTTAATGGCTGGTAAGTGTTCAGGGTAGATTTGAATTCAAGTCTTTCCCTAAGTTCAGATCACTGTACTAGGTACTAGAAAGAAATGTTGAAGGTTAGACCTGACACTGTCTATAGTTACCTCCACTGAGCTGACTGTCCAAGAGTGGATTATATGCACTGCAGCTGATCTGAATAGAATTTTCATCTGCTTCACTTAAATAGATGCTAATTTGCATTTAAAAGGCTTATAAGCAATTTTGCCCAGAAAAGATAAAGAATATTGTGAAAACTAAAAAATAGCCTTCCTGTCCCTAGAAGGTATGAGCCAGCAGACTTTCCTAATGAGCTCAGCTTTGCTTTCTTTGAATTGAGCTTAAGGATAGAATGTAAATTCCTTAAGGGTGGGAATAATTTTGATTTTGTCTCTGTATCTAAACACCTCCTTTGTGTATGTGAGGAACCTAATACATTTTTGTTGAATTGAATGGAGGGGTGATGGATTTCATTAACTTCACCAGAGTGGAGAACCTTGAATCAATCAATCAGCCGGCATTTATTGTGCCTCTATGAAATGCCAGGCACTGAGTATATAAGTACAATAAATGAAACAATTCCTACTCCAAAGGATCGTACGTTCTGCTGAGGAAGACACTAGTAAGTGTATAAATATTTGTGGAGTGTGTGTGTGTGTGTGTGTGTGTATGCAAAAAGATGTAGAATCAATGAAATTCAAGGGTGTTTGGAGGCAAGGGCAGGCCCTCAAAGTTAGGGAGATCAGGAAACCTTACTGCAGCATAAGGGGCTTGAGCTGTATAATAAAGGAAGAGAAGGAATCTGTGCAGCAGAGGCAAGGAGAAGTGCAACTGGGATGCAAAGGAAAAGTCATTTGCTATTTGTGGGCTGGTCAGGGCACAAAGGTAAAGATAGGGGTGGAGAATCTGTAGCCTTGAGGTCACATGGGGCCCTCTAGGTCCTTGGGTGCCAACCTTTTGACTGTCCAAGTTTTACAAATCAAATTCTTTTATTAAGGGGATTTGTTCTATGAAGTTTGGATTCAGCCAAAGAGCTGCACTTAAGGACTTAGAGAGTCACACGTGACCTCGAGGCCTCAGGTTTCCCCACCGCTGGGTAAAGAAAAAGGAAATGGAGATGATTTGGGTTGTAAGCAGGTAAAGGTTAGGATAAGGAAGCTGGATTATTGGACTTTTTCCATTTACTTTGTTGGAAGTTATGGGAATACACCTAGACTCCAATGTAAGGTCCAGAAAGCTATCTTAATTCATTAATCAACAAGGATTTATCACATGCCTACCAGGTACCAAGCATCATGCTCAATTATAAAACTCAAAAGGAATGATATTTGGGTTATCCAATATTGAAAATATCTTGAAAATCAGCAACATGGACCAGATAGTTGGAGGCTGGCTAAGCTTAGGTTCATTTTTTCTTCTGTGCTGGGACCTAAGACATATTTTCCCCCCTTCACTCCCCCCAGTTCTCTCTTGTAGTATTCCTTCCTACACTTCTGGGTGGCACCTGGGCTACAGTATTGGAAAGTGGCATGTAATGTGGCTAGGGTGCACACAGCTGAGAGGATGCTCCAGAGCATGTTATACCCTAAGAGAAATCCTAGAGTGGCAGGCACTGTGCTCTCTCTGACCATGGCTCTAGAATTAGATGGAGCCCCAGAAGTCATGCAGTTCAACTCTCATTTTACAAATGAGAAAACTGAGGTACAGAAAGGTTAAGTCAGTTCTCCTAGGTTAACACATGTTGTCATTGTCAGAAATCACATTTGAAACTATTTTCCCTGACTTCAGAATCATCACTTTTTCCATCAGTCAGTCAGTCAACAAAGACCGCGGAAGTCCCTGCTGTATGTCCAGTCTAATGGTAAATAATGTGTGATGAACAAGAGAAGGAAGAGACCAAATCCTTGATTTCAAGGAACTTAATAATCTGTTTAAAAAAATAAGACATTTGAAATGGAAGCTGGAGTATATCGTGCTGACGGTAAGCAGTAAGAAAGTTAGGGATGAAAGCGATCCTACCTGGGATAATCAATAAAAGGGTTAACATAGCAGGGAAGGGATTCTACCTTCTTCTCTACCCTCAATTGAAAAATCCATAGAAGGCTACATTAATTCAATTAAGAAATCATTAACTGAGTACTCACAATGTGCAAAGCTCTACGGTAGGGATGCAGTACAGTATCTGTCTTCAAGGAGCATATAGTCCAGCAAAGAGTGATGAATTGTGATGTACACAAGTAAAAGTGAAAAAGGTAGATAGTAATAAGGGCAAATGAGGTGCTCAGATAATGTTGTATAACAAAAATGATGGAGAGATGACTTTTAGTGGGGACCATCAAGGAAAGGTACTGTTTGAGCTTAACCTTGAAGGAAAGGAAAGCTTTCAATACCTAAGGATGTAGAGGAAGTCCATTCTAAGCACAGATAGTTTCCATGAATGCCTAGAGTCAGCATAAGACTTGCTCTAGATCATGGGAACAGTAGGTCTAATTTGACATGAATGTAGAGTAAAAAAAAAACAGTCATGAATTAATGATGGAAAGCTCAGTAGGACTCAGATTATGGAGGTCTTTAAATGCCAAGTTAAGGAGTTTGTATTTCATCCTACTGGTAATGGGAACCTACTTTTTTGGGGGGAGGAGGAGGAAGAACCTACTTTTCTTTTTTCCCCTTTCTTTTTCTTCCCCTCCATTCCTTACCTTAGAGATAGCCACCAATAGGCACAAATACCTGTGTGTGTGTGTTTGTGTATACACACACATACGTGTGTGTGTGTGTGTGTATTTGTAAAAGCATTCTATACGTCTATTTATCACTTCCTTCTCTGGATACGATAAAACCTTCCTTCTTATGTCCTTTGTAGTCAATTTGGGTATTTATAATAGTTAAAATTACTAAGTCACTCAAAGTTGTTTTTACAACAATGTTGTTACTATATACAATTTTCTTTTACTTTTCAGTGGCAGGCTTGCATAACAGATCTGTGAATTAGGAGGATTATTTTGATAGTATTTGGAGAATGCAAAGCAACAAGAAATTAGAATTCAATCAGAATGAATGGGAGAGAGAACAGGAAGCAATGGAAGAGTCCCATAAACTGATCCTGAGCCCTGTGATAGGACAGAAAGTACTAGAGAAGTTGAAAGATCCGTGCAGGCTAGAGTGTTGTAGAAAGGGTGCATACAAGAGCTGGGACTTTATTGGATCCTGAAATATGTGTATGATGCATACGGTAGCTTATAAAGAATTTTCTAGTAAAAAATGGGGTCCTTGAGGAGATAAATTTTTTTATAGTGACTACCAATTTAATTATCTGACTACCCATACCTTCTACTAGAAACTTAACAAGGTTTTAAGGCCTTAAATCTATTAAGGACTAATATTCTTTTCACCTGAGGGTCTTTACCAGTAATGACCATAAGAGTACTTCTTAAATTGAATCTCACAAAACCAAGGGAGTTCTTAATCTTTTAAAAAATTCTTTCATAGGTCTGTTTGGCAATCTGGTGAAAACTACGAAGCCCTTATTAGAAAAATATTTTTAAACTAAAAAAAATTACTCAAGTTTGCTCAAGAGAGAGGTGAGAATGAGAATTAGAACTAGTAAGCATGTGGACTCTAGGGGAGAAATACTAACTCCTTACAATTATGCACATCTATCAAAAATGATTCCATGTGGGAAAAACAAAATGTTTAACAAGAATCCTAAAAATACAAGTCTTTTTTCCCCAGAAGGATAATAGCTTCTCCTGTCTCAGGTTTGTCCAGCCTTGACACAAAAGCAAATGTACTTTCCAACTCTGGGGATAGAGAAGAGAGGATGAGGGCAAAGGGGGAGAGAAAGAATATGAGGTAGGGAGAAAGGAAGGAGAGAGAAAGAGAGAGAATGAATGAACCTCCACTGATTCACTGCTTCCCACAGATGGTGTGAGGATCCAAGATGGTACCTACTGCTCCATCCTTGAAGAGGAAAAGAATGATAGAGTCATTGAGTTTCTGCTCCTGTTCACCAGGTAGAGAAGAGAAAAAGAGTTGAGCCTGTTTTTCTTGACTCAGCTGGAAGGAGTGAGGAGTAGAGAAAAAATTGTGCCATAAAACCCTGCCAACTGCTCTCTCTCTAGCCAATGGACACCCTAGTCATACTCCTCCTTACAAGGAACTAGCATTGTCCCACTCTGCCCTTATAGGTGGTTATAACCAATATCTTATTTCAATTATTCCAAGTCCTAGCAAAGCTGAATGTAAGTGCATATGTCCTCCCACCATCTTCCACAGATCCAGTCATTTTTTTAATTAAAGGATATTTGCCCTATATTCATAGTACAAATCTGCCTCCTAAATCCAGTCACAGTGTGGTTCACTTTCCTGGTTGAATGGAGTCAAGTATGGGAAGGACAAGATATTATTAAGCTCCCCCTACCACTATCACTTTAAAAGCCAGAAGATGCCAGTTGTTAATTATGATATTTCCAAGGCTGGCTGAGCAGGCAGACTCTTAACATAGTCCAGAGGAAGATGAAACAGGTCCACAGGAAATAAATAAGAAATAAAGTAATTGATTGAGCAAAGTAATGCACAGAGAACATACACATATAAATTCATGTGTGTACGCTGAAATCAGGTTCATCAGAGGGTAATTGGATGCTGTTCATTAAGTAGTTGAATCTGAGTTTCTTAAAGGAATCTTTCTAGGGAAGGCAGAATTTGAACTGATTTTGAAAGTATCAGAAAAATGTGGGATAGAAGAATAGAGGATTCACCATATTTATCTTTGAGAGACATGGGTTAAATGATGGCACAGTTAGGTGCATAAGAGGACGGTTGAATGTTTAGATCCAAGGAAGTCATTAATGAGGTCACTGTTAATTTGAATGATGGTTTCTAGTGTTGGCATCCATCCTGTACTCTGTGATGTTCAACCTTTTTTCGTTGACTCTGGTAAAGTCAGACATGCCATGTTTATCAAGTCTGCGGATACCTCAAAGCTGGAGAGGATGACTAAAACTTTGAATAACAGTGTCAAGATCCAAAATAGTCTCTTCAGACTAGAGAGATGGGCCAAATTGAATGAGAATGAAATATAATAGGGATAAATTAAAGTCCTAGGTTTGGATGCAAAGAATCGACTGTATAAGCACATAATAAAGGACCACTGCCTGGACAGTGATTGATAGAAAAAGAGTCAGCATTTTGATGGATTGCAAGCTTAGCATGAGCAAGAATCTTAGCCTGCATTAAGTATTGTAGCGTACTGAAACAGGTGATGGTCTGCCCTAGTCAGATTTCACTGAGCATGTTGCATTCTTTCCTGCTTGTCATATTTTGGGACATGTATTGATAAGCTAGAAAACATTTAGAGAACAGCCTGAATGCAGAAGGCCATACCATGTCTGAAATGTTTGCCTGTCTCAGTCTTTGAACGTGGGGAATCTGCATACAGTACACCTCAATACCAACTCAGGCCTTTTGGTTTATGTATTCTCATTTCTTCAGATTCCTTTCTTATAGGCAGAGGTTATTACTCAGGAGTGGAGTAGGGAGGTAGGCTTTGCATAATCACTCTATAGCCCTCCCTCACTACAAACAAAATCAAGTGCACGTCATGTCATCATTTGTCTGATGGCATGGTCTTCTTTGGCAAGGAAAGACTAACACAACAGCAACATTTGTGACTATCTTGCCTTCATCCAAACCCTGGTTAAGACAGCTCTTTTTGCCTTCCTCCCTTTCTCTCTTTCCCCCTTCTCCCTTTTCCCTGGAGAGCAAGTACCCACCAGTTAAAATACAGAAGATTATATGTATGTTTGTTTTAAAAGAAATAACTGCATATTTGAAACTTCAAAAATGACTGCAGAATTTCATTCCAAATGCAATTTTGGAGTCATCTAAATTCCTATGGCCAAGTGGGAAGTGGAGAAACTTTTAGTTTTTCATTATTTGAATATGTGTCCTACTTCAGAGATGGCCCTGAGGGATCCGGAACATCAAGGTCTCTGACATCACAGTACAGACAAAAGGAAGGCATACATTTTATTTTGGGCCCTGGAGACATGGTAATAACAACACCAGTGTTTCCTTAAACACCTAGTCATCATCTGGATTTTTTCTCAGAATGTCAGTCATTTCTATTTCCTTTCTCTCCTCATTTTCTTCCAACAACCTGAGGATATATTCCTCAGTTTCTTTTTCTCCTTCTCTGACTAGTCAATAGCAAGTCACTCAAAGTGAAACTTAGACAGCTGAAGGAAGTGAACACTATATGGAGATCATTTTTCTATTTGTAAAATGGACCTCTGGGAGTTCAATAAGCAATGCAAATATGGGCTTTTAAGCCACATGCACAACCTGCTTCCAACCTGCCTTTCCTACCATTTATTTTTTGTCTTCCTGTATATGTTCTGACCAGCTAGACTCCTAGCTCTCCTCCAATCCTACCTGTCCCTCCTCCACCCCTAAACTTCCATGCTGGCTGGGACCTATGTGCACTTTTGACACATCTCTGCCTGATGCAATGTCCCTCTTGCTTCAGGGCTCCAATGATGTACCATCTCCACTGTGAAACATCCCTTGATCCTTCCAGATGAAATGACCCCGGGTTGATTCAAAGTTTCTTAGCACAATTTGTCCAGATCCCTCTTTTATCTTCACATTCTACCTGGTATCATCACTGTCAGTATGTGCATGCCATATAGACACCTATTAGCATGGAGAGCCTTTGATGACAGATACTACATAGGTATTAAGCTTTAATAGCTTAAAACTGCACTGAGACTTTTGGAACTGGGTCTATAGCTTTTCATCCTTGTGTTCCCAATCCCAGTGCATGCACTTAATATGCATTTCTTGAGTTTGGGTTTTGCAACAAAGAAATGGTGTTTAAAGTATTTTCTGGAGGCATCTCCTCCAGCTTCTTTGTAGAGGGTGGTGGGGAGGGCATGATATATGTGTTAGAAGTGAGCCCATCTAACAAGCCCCCAACAGTGAGAAACATGCTCACCTTAAATAAAGAACACTACCTGTTGTGAAATCAGGAAAGCTTTAATTAATCTTTACATCCATTTCCCCTGAATGGCTCTGTAGCCTCCCCAGTAAGGCTACAGAAAAACTACAGCACATGCAGCAAGATGGAGCTTCTCATGCTATTTTCTGAACTTGGATCTCCAGTGACACCATCCCCTGGACATGTGACTCCATGTTCTCATCCTGATAAGCCCTTCCTCACACAGCTCCTTGGGCCTGTGCGTTAGTCTCTGACCTCTAACTTGTCCATGCTAGATCACAACTCTTATCACCTAGGAATATAGAAAATACAACTTTATTACTTCCCACATATGCAAGGAATACTGCATATAATCCAAGACTTTTTTCAATATGCTGGTTAACTTTACTGACTTCCCTAACACTTTTAAAATTATTTGTTTTAAGGGATGGGAGAAAGGAACAGAATGGGAATGTTGGTTTAAAAACAAAAACAATCCATGAAAATTATTTTTACAAGATAAAATGTTTCTGAACTTTTTGAAGATAAAATAAAAATGCAAAGGACAATGAATATCATTACTAATATTGATCATGATGATGTTGAGATGAGTTCCATTTTCCATATCTATGCCAGTTATGCCTACCTGGTCTGCATGTAAAGCCAGCTCTGAACAGACCTTGACAATATAATAAAAGAGGGAAATAGGAACAAAGAACACTTTAATCCACGTTATTTTCATCTCTTTGTGTGTGTTCATATTTGCGCCTATTGCATGGCAGCCATTTGAAGTTGCAAGCTTCCAGAGGGAGGAAAAAGTTTGAAGAAATATTTATTACCTGGTTTTTGAAGGGCAGAGATAATATGAACAGTAATGGGCTGTTTGCCATCTATTCTGGTGAGGTCTGAAGAAAGCAATGGAATTGTCGCATTCAGTAAGAAAATTTGACCTTTTCCTTTAGAACTTCCTTTTGACTTGCATAGAAAACATCTTTTAAAAATATAATTGGTGTTCTTTATAATCCCATGTAGATTATTTTATATATTTTAAAACACCATTCTGATGATCCATATGCCTTACCAAATTTCCAAAAGGTTCATGACACAAAAAAGGTAGAACCTCTGCCATAGGTGACTATTTCCTAAAATAAAAAGATCAGTGCATAGTGAGAATGATTGATTTGATTGATATAGTAAATTTCTAGACAGAGAAGATGGATTAACTGAACTCTCAAAGCACCTTGGAGCTCTTGAGTCTCCCTGAAGATAGGGACTGATGATATTTTTGGCACACATAGTCCTCCATCCTCTTCTATGTTTTCTCCCTTGCCAATTTTATCCATAATTGCAGATATTAGATCTAAGACTCCCAGATGTGTATAGCTAGTTTTAGTCTCTCCTTTTAGCTGCATGCTGCTTTTCAGGCTGGTGCAGAGTTAATGTGGCATAGATAGTAACTAGTACTTTGGACTTGGAGCCAGGAACAACTAGGTTCCTCTTCCGACACTTACTGGCTGTGGGCTCTTTCAGGCAATTCTCTTATTAAAGGGCCAGTGCAGATTCCTGGTTTTAGAGTCTTGACTTGTATCCTGCTGGTTCTTCAAAGTCAATCTATTCCAAACTGAGTTTACTGGCTTACCATGAAAATTAACTTCCCCTGCTGACTTCTTTCTGCTAAGGCTACCACCATTTTTCTCAGTAACTCAGATTAAAAACCATAGAAATCTTTTAGTTCTCCCTCACCCCCTGCCATTTGTTTTTTTAAAGTTCTTCATGACCTAACTTCTTTCTACTTTTTTATTGTAGTTTTTTTATTTGTTTTATTGAGATCTTTTATTTATACATTATAAACATTTACAAAGTATCTCTCCTCCATGAGAGGTCTTTCTTGTAAAAAAATATTAAAACAAGTAAATAAAACTAATAAAAGGGTGACCTTATTTGAACACACACACACACACAGAGTCCCCATTCTGTAACTCCTTCCCATCCCTATTTTTTAAATCAACAGAAATTTTTTCTCCCTGTTCATCCTTACCCCAAAGAAAGAAAGAGAAGGAAGGAAGGATTCCTTACAATGAATGTGTGGTGAAACAACACAGATATCTTCGAGGATTGGATACAATTTGTGTGTGTGTGTATCTCAGTTTGAGCCTTAAACTATCACTTCTCTGCCATAGAAAGCATATTTCATCATTACTCCTCTATGGTCATAAATGGCTATTGATCATAGCTCTTACTGCTTTCAGACTTGTTTTTATGGTATTGTTTGTATAAATTGTTTTCCTGATTCCACTAATTTACTCTTCATCATTTTTATAAAACTCTTAAAAGTTGCTTATTTTCATAATTATAATATAATTTATAATAATAATGAATTGGGTTTTTTGGTTTTTCTTAGTTTAAGTTGTATCACTTCATATAAATCTTTCTATATCTTTTTGAAATCATTTATCTCCTCTTTTCTTGTAGCACAATAGTAATCTGTCACATTTCTATACTACAACTTATTCATTCATTCCTCAACTGATATACTTCACCTTAATTTTTTCCTTTATTTACAGTTTTATTAATATTTTCCTTCCTATCACAAACTCAGCGATCCAATGAATGGTCTCTCTGACGTTCCTCTATCATGACATGACACTCTATCTACTGACTTCTGTGCATTTTCTCTGGTCATCTCCAATGCCTGAAATTCTCTGCCTCTACGATTCTGCCTCTTAGAGTCCTTCCTTTAAATATCCGTTGAAATCTCACTTTCTGTGAGAAGCCTTTCTTGATCTCTTGATGCCTTTCCTCTGAGATCACCTCCACATTACTCTGTCTCTGTCTTGTTCACACGTGGCTGTTTGCACATTATCTCTCCCAATAGATTGTGACCTTCTTGAGGGCAGAGACATTTCTTCTTTTGTTTCTCTTTGTAACTCCAGTGCCCAGCATAGTCCTGGAACGTAGTAGGCACTTAGTAGTTGTATTGTTGACTTGGCACTCTTGCTCTCAACATCCAAACACAAAATTATGTTGATTCTACTTTTATAGTATCATTTATTACTTCTGTTTTATTCTCACTCTTGCCACCCTCATTCAGACTTTCATTTCCTTTAACTTAATAAGTAAATTTTCTAGACTTTTATCCTCTTCCATTGACATCTGAATCCTGCTGAAGCGCAGTTCTGTTCATGTTCCTTCTGTGCCTCTACATTTCTCATAGAATAAAAATCTAAAGTGACATTGTACACACTTTCTTCAATCCACCCTCTCAGAATTATATCTTATACTTTCCTTTATGCTGTACCCAAACTGGATAACCACTTTCCCTGAGTATGCTCTGAGATTTTCTATCCCTATGCCTATCTTTTTGCTGACTCATCTATTTTGCACATACTGCCCTCTTCCTTTCCCTCCTACTTTATCCCTGCCTATCTAAATGCCCCTCATTTGTCAAAGTCCTACTTAAATGGTACCTCCTTTTTGTCTCTTTCCTGAGCTCCCCAACAAGGGGTGAATTTTTTCTTCTTGGCCCCATCCTCCTTCTCCCTCTTGCTATAATTATCTTATTCACTTAACTAGTAGGTTGTAAACATCTCAAGAGTGAAGATCTTTGCTATGTTCATCTTTGTTCCCCCTAGTATAATGCCTTGTATATAGTGGTGCTCGATAAATATATTTGCTGAATGAATAAGTGAAAGTAGTGTTTTAGGAATATTAGTCTTGAAGTGATCCAGAGGATGGATTAGGAGGGGAGTGGGGAAAGACTGGGTGTAAAGATTCTGAAGCCTATTTCTAATAGACTTCATATAAGCCTGTGATATTTCACCCATCTCTGATTGTTTTTCATTCATCAGCAAAAGTCTTGCAGGTCTGAAAACTTTTACAAATTGCACGTCACAGGAGATTGATGTTCTCTTCTGACACTGTTCTCAGTGATAAAAAAAAAATATGCTTTTTAAAATCCAAGCTCCCTATAGACCTAGAGGTTGTTTTCCATTGTCATATGGCCAGGGATCTGATTTGGGAAGTATACTCATTATTTCATGCTCAGCTGGAGACATGAGTGAGAAGGGAAGGTCACGAGAATTAGCATTTTGTAGATGTGTTTGATATTGCTGAGATGGAATGTCTTAGTTGTTATAAGTATTTAATATATCAGTTGATGCTTTTTGGTATGGTTTTTGTTTTTTACTGGGTGATTTATCCCCCTGCAGATATAAATTCTGCCTATCCTCCATCTCTGGAAGCCATTCCATCCATCCAAGTTGTGTCCTTTTGTCTGTTTCCTCAGCATAACATTATAGCTGAAAGTGACCTTTGACTAGATAACAGCTGGTTCAACCAGGCGATTTTACAAAGGAAGAAACTGAGACCTTAGAAGGTAAAGTGACTTGACCAAAGTCACTGAGGAGTTGGAGGTTTTCTTAGGAATTATCTCATCCAATCTATAACTGATACACACATCTCTTTTTCTGTGACACTACAAAGTGGCCATCTAGATTCTGGCATGAACATTTTCAATGACATGAAGCTCATTAATAAGGAAACCCACCTTCATGACCAAGATTCAAACTCATGCCATCTGGTCCCAGCTCCCATATTCTCTACCTTACTCTATGCTACCTATTCCCACCACGCCTATCAGATGCCTCTTTTTCCTTTTTTGCAGACAGGCCACAAGCATATATTAAGTGCTTACTATATGCTATCCACTGTGTTAAATGTCTGGGATATAAATACAAGCAAAAATAAAAGCATTCTATGCCCTGAGAGACCTTATATTCTACTGGGGAAATTTAACACATAAAACAATGCTGAAAATCAGGGAGTTGGTAAGGAAAGGAGAAGGTACCTGTTTTGGGGGATGGTAGTAACATTTGGGAAAGTAAGAAACATCATGCAGAAAGGGAATTAGAAATTAGGAAGACCTTACCAGCAACTATGCAGTGAGATAAGGGGGGCAGCATGGCAGATGAATATTGAGAAGGCCTTGAGTGATGAAGGAAGTTCCAGGGTAAGAAAGCAGATGAGTCATGGTGGCAAAGTTCAACAGAATCAGAAGGCATGGTCAAAAGAGAATGAAGCATGGCCAATCTGGGCCTCTTCCCCAAAATGGAGGTCCCAGGAGAGATTCACCAATGGGAGATAGGGACCTGTGCAAAGGAGGGCTACTGAGCCATGCTAAATTATATCTCAGCTCTTACCCATCCATTAGCTCTCAATTCATATCCATCTTTCTCCATGAAGCTTTCCCTGATAACTTGAGATGTAACTTTGCTATATACCTTCCTCTGAATTAATAGAGGATGTTATGTTATGCAATCTTGCATTGATTAGTAAGGAAGGATATAAGCATGTATTAAATGCCTTCTAGGTGCCAAGCATTGTCCTAAGTGCTTTATAAATATTATTTCATTTGATTCTCATAGAAACTGTGGGAAATTTTTGCTATTATTATATTCATTTTATAATTGAGGAAACTGAGGCAGGCAGAAGTTAAGTGATTTGCCTAGGGTCACATAGCTAGTCACTGTTTGAGGACATATTTGAACTCAGGACCTTCTAACTGTTTCAGGTGAGTACTGTATATAAGGCAGGAATGTCACCAAGTATATGAGCTGCTTCTTCCCAGCTTCACTGTAATCTCCTGGAGGGTCCCTTCACCCCAATATAGGGCTTATCACACAGCAAACACTTCTTGTTTGAGAGAATGACAGCTTGTAACCCTTAAGCATGGAGAGGTATAAAGCAAATGTTGTAAGATGTCTGTTCTTAAAGTACCCACGTTGGGGCCATATGTTCTATACAGTGAATTGATTCTTTCAGATGGCAAAGTTAAATTAATATCATGTCAGTAGGATCCCTTTCCTATTTTCAGATTTCAGCTTTATTCTTCTCTCCTGAAAGTATTATTTTTAGTTCCACTGGTGGCAGCCAATTTGAAGGATTTAACTCAAGTAAAAAAGAAAATATTGTTGATCATACATTGATTTATGTACCTGGGGCTGAAGAACAACACTCTCTTAGTATATTGTTTTCTTTTTTGTTGCTGTTGTTTTGAAATGGTAAGATGTTATTGGTAACATATCTCATAAGGACATTCAAACTTTACCTGAAAAAATTGAGAGCTTATCTGTTTGAGCCTCCCTATGCATGGATAGAACTGGTGGTCAGTTCCATGATTAAGTCTTAAGGCGGATGAGAAGCACCCTCGTGATCAAAATTATCTCTGATTTCTGGAAGTGATGATACATGAAATTTGATTATTTCAGATTCCTAAGTTTGGAGAAAACTTCAGTGTTTCTAGACACCTCTTCAAATGAAAATCACCATGTAGAGGGAACATATTTAAATACCACTTGCATGCAGTACCAGTTGTGGTTTGAATGGCTCTGATTCTGCCCATCTAGACTAGAGATAGAGCTACTAGTCTAATAAGGGGAACTCCAACCAGTCAGTTACCAAGCAGGAGCAGGAGATACCTGGCCATTCCTCATTCCTCCAGGTGATACCCATCTAACCTCATTCTTTGCCCCATTGCAACAGTCATCTTGGTGTTTGAGAAATAGGAATTTATATTGTTGTGGTGTTCATCCTTTGTTTTCAGAGGACCATGACATCAGAGAAATGATGTCATAACTTGCACTTGACTTTGTTTTGAGTGAGGGAGGGCTGTGTAAGGTCACCAGCCTCACTTCATCCCCCTGAGACATCTGGATCCAGTAATCAGGTATTCATCAGGATGACTGGAGTTGGGAGATGGGAGACCTTGGCCTTTTTAGCCTAAGCCTTTTCAGGTGCTCACTTCAAGCGAGGTAATGACCATTCAGTGGATAAACGTCTTTAAAAAGTAGTCAAGGGCATGGCCACTTTAATAGAAAAGAAAAGCATATCGTCAGCTTAAAAAGCACTGCTAAGGCCAAGTATGAATGAATTTGACTATTTTTTTTGCGTGTGCTCAAGGAGAGTATAACCATTTTAGGTAAGACCATTAAGGGAAGACTGTTCAATTCTGTCTCTGCTGTGATGTTGCCAGGTTGCTATGGGGAATATCAGAAGACCTGATCGAAATTCTGTTTTTTATACTTAGTAGTTGTGTGACTCTGAGTAAGTTACTACATAGAGAATGTGGATTGGAATCCTGGCCCTACAATATACTATCTGTGCAACAGTGGACAAATTGCTTAACCTCTTTGGGACTCAGTTATTCATCTGCAAAATGAGGAGATTGGACTAATGACTCCTAAGGTCCCATCCTACTCTAAATCTATATGATCCTATCAACTTGCGGTGCTGATGAACTTGGAATTGAAGAGAAATTCTGGGTACAAATCCTAGGTTTGCCACTTGCTGCCCGTGTGACCTTGAATTGATCATGTAATTTTTCTGGGTCTCAATTTCCATGTCTAAAATTGGATGGGGGTATTATTATAGGATTCCTTCCAGCTCTAAATTTATAATTCTCAGTCAGTTTCCTTACCTATAAAATGGGGATAATAATTCTTATATTGCCTATGTTATAGGGTTCTTAGAGTAAGTTTGTAAACCTTAAAAAGAATTATAGAAATGTGAATTGTTTAATTATTATTAGGAAGAGAGTACAGTTATCTTTTTCCACATTATAGGGTTAAGGATATGGCACTCTTGCAATCTGGAAAATATGCATATAGTTTTTTGACCCTCCCTTCACATCAGAGAAGAAGTCTGAATTGCTATCATATTAAAAGATAAAATTTGCCATTATTATACAATAATATACATTTAATACATTTATGAGTTTCTAAAGGTTTTCTGCATGGACTTTATGTGTCATCTGGGGCATCTAAAAAACTCCCCCAAAATTCCCATTTAGTTTCTTATAGCGACCTGCAATATATTGAAACTGCAAGGAAAGTCACAACATGGAAGGAATATCTATGTTGATTATAATAGAGAAGGAAATGGCAAACCACTCCAGTATCTTTGCCAAGAAAATCCTAAATGGGGTCGCAGAGAGTTGGACATGACTATAAACATCTGAACCACAACTAACTGTATGTCAGACAGGAATGTCACCAAATAAATATATAATCACAATAGTTTATAGACAAACTTTAGATGAGCACAAGATAAATATGTTATAGACCTTAGAATGAAGAACTTAGTACTTCCTATTTTAGGTTTCATACTTCTGCAGACACTTCTCTGTGATTCTTCAAAGTATCACAGAATTAGATTAGGGAATAACTTTAGAGTTCAAGAGGGATTTTAGAGGTCCTCTAGTCTAACCTCTTTCTCTTTGTAACTTCCAGTCCATTTTGTTGGTCAGCCTATTAATTGAGAAGCATCGCATGAGGCCCTGTCAGGTGTCTGGCAGTCTCCTAGGCCCTGAGACAAAAATTAATGAGCTGATATGGAAAACCAAGGCCAAATTGAGAAGGCTAAGGTCTCCATGGCAGAATTAGACCTAGGAAACCTGAATCTACTGGTTCCTACTCGAACTATTGTCACAGTTGCAAGGAATCTCAGGAACCATTGGATCCTATACCTAAATAAAAATCTTTGCTACAAAGCCTCTGAAAATTAGTCGACCCACCTTTGGTTGAAGACCTAAATGGAGAAAGAACCCCCTGCCACCTATGGCAGCTCATTTTTCATTTTGGAATAGCTCTGATCATTAAAAAGTCTTTCCTTGCATCCACCCTCTATTTATCTGTTTACAGCTTCCAGACATTCCTCCTGTTTCTGCCTTCTGAGACCATGCTGAACAAATCCCCTCCCTTTTCCATATAACAGCTCTTCAAAATACCTGAAGACGGCTTTCATGTATCCCCCAAGTCTTCTCTTTCCTGAAAAATGACAGTTAACTGTAAAATCACAGGTAGCCTCATAAGCAGAGTGGGCTGTGAGCTTGGAAGGCAATTTCTTAAATTACAGCCGAGATTCAAGAAGAGTTGTTTGTATGGTATGTGAGTGGTGACTACTCCCCCATTCTACTTCAGCGGACACGATGATGTAATTGAATTTGTATACTTCATAAATTTTATTAGAGAGAAAGCAATCTATATATGCCTCAGTTGCATTGGTGCCTGTTTTACTACATTGTATCTCAAGGTAAACTAGCTCAGGGCACTTGGGCCCCAAGTAAAGGTCAGTGCTGCATTTTCTATTTTCCTCTGAGTAACTTTCATTGCATGCTATAAACCAAACTGGGAAGGGGAAAAAAATCCTTTGATACTTCCTTGAATACATAAATTTTGTAGGAGGCAGCAGATAGTTCAGCAGCTCATATATAAAATACTTAGATTACCTTCTCTACTATGGAGAATGAGAACATCTAGACAGCCTAGCTGGCCAAGGTTCATAGCATCAACTTGAAACTTCTGGGGCTGAGCGCTCAGTTGCTCAAAGGATGTTTACTGAATAACTCCCTTGTACAGGCATTGTGCTGGACAATGTGGGTGCTGTAAAGATGGATAAGGTGCTATCTCTGATTATCCTTTTGTCGAGTATCCAGGATACGAATATATTAAGGCCACTAGGTGGCATACGTTTGGATTTGAAGTCAGGAGGAAGAGTTTAAAACTTGCCTCTGATACTTACTTACTGTCTGTGAGAGAGTACTATCCCATTTGCTACTTACTATCTCCTCTTATTACCCTGGAAATCTCACTTAAATCTCCTTGCCTCAGTTTCCTTACCTTCACTATGAATGTGTTAGACTGTTTGGCCTGTAAGGTATATTCTATCTCTAAATTTGTAAACCTAGGAAAAGGGAATTCATATATATATATATATATATATATATACACACACACATATATACATATATATATATACACACACATATTTGTATATATATATACACACATACACATACATACATACATACACATATATGTATGTATGTATATTGTTCCAAGGGAACAACAGTAAGAACCATAGCTGTTAAAAAAAAAAAAAGAGAGACAGGTTAAAGAATCATGGAACAGGAGTTAGAAGGGATCTTTGTGGTTTTCTAGGCTACACATCTGCCCATTCGCATCTTATAGACGAAGAAATTGAAGCCCAGAAATGTTGGTCCAGTCATGTTGCCTGTGGTGACAAAGACAAACTAGATGGAACCAGGCTTTAAACACAGGTTCTCTGCCTCTAAGGTCAGCTGCCCCTCTTCAATACCAGCTTCTTTCATCTTGAGTGGAGCTGTCAGGAAAGACTTCATGGAAGAAAGTGGTCGGCAGCTAAGCCTTGAAGGAAATAGATGGGAGAAAGACTGTGATGAGGATCAAATGAGATACTGTATATCAAACACTTTTTAGTATACATTGATGTTGTTGAGTCCTTTTAATCATGTCTGACTCTATGACTCCATTTCGGATTTTCTTGGCAAAGATACTGGAGTGGTTTGCCATTTCCTTCTCCAGCTCATTTTACAGATGAGGAAACTGAGGAAAGTAGGGTTAAGTGACTTGCATAGGGTCATAGAGCTAGTACATGTCTGAGGTCAGATTTGAACTCTGGAAGATAAAGTGCCCAGAACTCTACCCACTGTGCCACCTAGATGCTCTATATGTACATTGATATACGCAAAAATAAACTGTCAGATGCTGCATAAATTCAATTTAATAAATATTTCTTGAACACCTACAGTCATGGGTACAAAGCATTATGCTAGGTAGGTCTAATAAGCAAAAGCAACACATATGGGAAGGTTCAACTAGAAGTAAGATGGAAAATCTCCTTGGTCCTTAGGGTACAGCAGAAAAGCAGATGGTAATGAAGTTTTATCTCCATGTTTAAAATGCTTCACTGATGCTCTTTTTTGGGCAGAGGGGCATCATCATTACTACCCTCTCTCCCCCCATAATCTTTCCCTTCTCCCAAATGAAAGTTGACACATTTGCCATATCTGTAAATACTTGTCTTATTCTGCACCTCTAGCTTATCACCTCTCATTCAAGAGTCTGAGTCATCTTTGGTTACTGCCTTGATCAGAGTTCCTAAGCTTCTTTCTAACTATTTTTTTTCCTTTATAATGTTACCACAGGTAATTAATTTTAAGTCTAAGGAAACTGGAGCTCAATGAAATGACTTGCCCACAGACATAGAGCTAGTGTCAGAGGCAGCAATACAAAACTGGCTCTTGCAACTCTTACTCTTATCTACTTCATCATGAAAAGTATAAATGACAGCTGGTTTTTCCCCCTACAAAAAGTGCCTTTAGCTGTACTTTTACCACTCATCATCTATGTATAGGAAGAGACTTGGGTAGCCCAGAAATGTAAAAATAAAGTGTTAAGAGCCACTGGCCATTGAAGATCTTTACTGCTGACAATATGGAAGCTAATTGCCTGTAAATACCCAGGAACTGGGTATAAATCAAATTTGGGGTAAAGCAACATAGTTACTTCCAAGCACTATATTGTACCCTGGCATGCTTTTTTAATGCACTTGCTTTCCAACCTGACAAATCTGCTTTGATTCTGGTGAAGGAGATTTTTGTTTTGTTTTGTTTTATTCAGGCTGGATTTATCCTGTAGATGGGCAGGCAGCTCAGTGATGTGTAAACTCCCTCCCCCACCCATTTTCATCTTTTTCAGAATTTCATTTCATTCCTCTGCATGCTGCTTTATATCTAAGACTTCCCAGAGATGGATGGCTGTGTCCAGACACCATTTTTCTTATTTCTCTTATCATGTTTGCTTAAACCCTGTCTTAGAAAGACCTTCTCCCACAATGTAACTGAGGATTTTCACCCTATTCTGATCCACCATCCTAATGCAAACACGTTCTGTTGATCTTGGTGATTGCTGAATTTAGACAAGCAGTTTTGAGAAACAAAAGGAAACCCTGTGCACAGCTATCCAACAATACTTTCTTTCTAGGCTAAGCTCCAGTCTCAGGATGGTAATTTCAGTTTCAGTGGCAATGTAGAGGGGGTAAACCACTTTTTCACCTTTACCCTAATTAAATAATTAATACTAAGAATCCCTGCCCCCCTTTATACAAAACTTTTTTAAATGTATTATCTCATTTGGTCCTCACAACAACCTTGTGGGAATGATGGATATTATCAATAGGATTAGTATTATGGTTTTCATTCTACAAATGAAACTGACAAATTTTTATTTTGCGTCTATGAACTTAGCACCACATGGAATAGAGGTGGTAGAAAATGGTTATGTCAATTAATAAGTATTCATTAAGTGTCTAGTATATGCCATCTGTTGTGATAAATGCTAGAGATACAAAAAGAGGCCAAAGATGGTTCATGCCTTCAACAAGCTTACAGTCCAATAGGGTAGACAACATATGAACAAATTAAGCTTGTACCCACACGTGTGTATATATATATATATATATATATATGTATTTGTGTGTATATGTACATATATGCACACACAGAAGCTATATATAGGATAAATAGGAAATAATTAACAGAGGGATGGCATTAGAGTTAAGGGGTTTGGGAAGGCTTCCTACAAAAGAGAGGATTTTAGTTGGGACTTAAAGGAATGTGGAAGGCCAGCAGGTGGGTAGGGGAGAGCTAGAGAGAATGCCTGGAGTCAAGAGATGGAGCATTTTGTTTGTGGAACAGCCAGGGGTCCAATGTCACTGGATGAAAGTATATATGACAGGGAATAAGGTGGGAAAAGACTGGAAAGGTCAGAAGTGGCTAGGTTATCTATGTTCCCTTTCTTCACAGAATATACAGTCTAGTTAATGAGACAAATTATGCACAGATAAAATAGTTATTTATAAAATCATGATACAATCAAGTGCTAACTTGTATAGAATAAACAGTGAGTTCAAGAACAGCTTAGAGAGAGGGGAGGTCAATGTGAATTGTCATCGATAGGAAAACTTCATGGAAAAGATGAGAGTTTATTTGAGTCTTGAAGGATTTGAAAAGATAGAAAAAAAAAGGGAGGGGGACATTTCTGGCCACAATTCATACAACTGTCTATTAAGCCATGAAGGTACTGTGAGTTTCCATAATGGAAAAAATTGAATAATTGACATTTTTCACTATTCTAATACTTTTCCACACAGGCACCAAATGTATTAATCTGTAATCACCATGGGTAACCATGATTCTGAACTCAAATGAAATAGGTTCTACCTTTTATTCTGGAAGAGAAGTAGCTGTTAAATGAGGCATTTTGGGCCTGTGGTTTTGTCTAAAGATGAACCATTTTGCCTGTCAAGTCTGGCTCCCTTTCTTGATATTCAGCAGCCATTATATAGATGTATAAGTCAGCTGCATTACCATTAGGAGAGAAGAAAAGATTGAATATTATTAGAACGCTTTCTTTTGTGTGAAGCACAGCACTGGCCCCCAGTAGGTATGCCATTAATGGGAGCACCATTAGCTATTGCAGCTCCCTGTTCCTTGTACGTTTGGTGCTCCTCTGTGGCTTTTCAGTACAGAGAGGTCTTAATCAGTTACAGCACTGGACTCTGTCAGCCTCTCAGTAGTTACTTAGACAAACAGTGCTTTTAAATGGAGAATGGGAACAGAGCCCCGGTTTTTAAGCAAAGGAAGGAAATTACTCCTGCAGGCTATCAGTGTCAGTGCCTAAGAAACACAATAGATTACTTGAAGGAAATTAGTTTCCATATTCCTTAATTCCTAAAGACAAACCAAGGGATGTTAAGGTGGGGCAAGTGATCCTTATACTTAACCCACTTTATTGCTTTTAGCACATACCAAGCTCCATTCTACTCTCACCATTTTTGGATTGATTGACCTTGACCTACGTAGCCCAGGTTAGATGAAAGGGCAGAGAGAGCTATAATGAATAAACATCTAACCATATGAAGAATGGAACGGCTCTCTTCCATCTTGAATTGCTAGAGAAGAGTGCGAGTAAGACATAAGGTTCAAAAAATCACAGAATTTCATATGCGGAAGGGACAATCCTTAGAGGACATCAAGTCCCACTTATACTGGAAAAAAAAAAAAGTATTACCTCTGCAAGCTACCTGACAAATTGTTGTCAAGCCACTATTTGAAGACCTCCTGTTAGAAGTCCAGTTCCTCCCAAGGCCATCTATTGGGCTTGGGGGAAACTGGAATTGTTAAGATATTACATGAAGCCTAAGCATGCTCATCAATAGCCTTCTTAAAATGCAGGGCCCAAAGATGAACACAATATGATCTGCAATCTTATTTCATAGAGTTTAGGACTAGAAAGGACTTTGGGAGATTCTCTAGCATCAAGCCCTGATTTTATAGATAATTAAATCAAGGCCCAGCTAGGCTAAATGTTTTTTGGTTTTTTTTTATCAAGATGATGTCATTAATTTCCCCTGGAGAACAATTTGATTAACAGGGAATCTAAATTAATAAGAATTTCTGAAAAAGAATAAAATCACAAAATAATGATTATAGAGATTTTTTTAACAAGCAAAAGAACTTCCAAGACATGTCCTGAGAACCTATTCTTCAGAATGGTCTTGAGATCATGCAAGACCCTCAGTCACCTAAGAAAGATTCAATTCTCAAACACACAGTAAATAAATAAATTAGTTTGAAAGATAAGGGGAAGTTATAAAAAGTAGATGAAGCCATAGGTAGGGTATCCTTTAGTTGGAATTTTCAGAAAATTGAAAGTGGAGGGCAGAAGAGTAGAAAAGAAACCATAAAGAAATTCATTATGAAAATGAACATTTTAGGGACAGGTACATATTTAACCATTTTTAAGGTATCTTTTCATAGATTCTACTGACAGATCTAAAAGTTAAATTTATTCAGCTCCTCATCCTACATTTTCATCTAAAGGAAAGACTATTTGTTTAAAATAACCTGAGTTGGTTCTCTGGGCAGAACTCCCATGTAAACAAACTTTTAGAATAGCTTTTTTTTTGATCTGGACTTTCTGGTCCACCTTGCCTTTCCCCTCCCTGTGATACCTTTCTTTCCTGGATCGCTTTTTTTATTCCCAATGCTGCAGGACTTATTTACCTAACATTTCAGTTTTACATTTCAATGGCATACTTTCCATACAAGATTCCTAGAACTGTTAATAGCCATATTAGTCATATTTACATTACATCCTATTTGCATTTTTGGAAGAAGATGCATTAGTTTTCCTTCTGTCTTAATAGTTCTCATTTTAACAAGCTATTTAATGAGCTAAGCCTAGATCAGACTCTGTTGAGAATAACTAGTTGGTTTTTTTTTTCCAAAAGATGCTTTATCTGAATAATGTAAGGTCTAATTACCACTGCAGTTATAAGCTAATTATCAAATACAAAAATATGGATCTCATATAACAACTGGAAAATGACTTATTTTTAAATCATATGTATTCTCAAACTAGGCTAAGATACAAAATAAACATGGGCTTTAGATAATAACTATAGAAATGTGGCAAGAAAAAGAAAACATTTTCAAGAAACAATTGAAGGTAAGAGAGCATATTGATGCTAAATTAGACTTGAAGTAAGCTTATCTTTGAAGTACCTTTCTCTTGATACCAACATGGTTGAAATGCAACATTTAATACATTAATGCTCAGGAGGTTTCATTAGCAAAACATCAATAATTTTTTTTTCATTTTATTCCATTGATTCAAAAAATACTTGTATCACACCTGCTAGGGGCACAGTTTTAAGCACCATGGAACAGTACAATAATGTAAAAACTCTTTGATGACAGAAACTGCATCCTTTTTTTTATTTTTGCATCCACAGAACTTAGCATTACCCCCTGTGCATGCAAGCATTTTATGTGTGTTAAATTTGGCTAAATGAAGCATGATCCTTTCTCTCAACGAATTTACCATATAGTAAGAGATGGAAAACACACATACAAATAATAGAATAAAATCAAGATAATATTTGAGCCCCACTGAAATGTTACGTACAAGAGTTATTCCCTAATGAGGTCAAAGGAGAGAGTTCAAAAGAAACTTACATTTCAAGTCTCGTTCACATAAACTTAAGCTGGGATTTTTCCTATCTCATAAGTGTTGAGTTGATTTTTTAAAACCTAGATTTATGACTTTATATTTATTCTAACCAAATTTTATCCTATTACTGTCAATCCATAAATTTTCCTGGTTGAAATCATGAGAGAGCTTATGAAAAATTTTAAGACCTCAACAATCTTCCTCCAACCTCTCTTTACAGACACTTTGTGTTATTCCCCTTTGTGCACAGCTTGGACACTTAGTAATTCCCCAAATTCTAGATTTAGAAATCTAAAGGTCATGCTATCCAGATCCCTCATTATACAACTGAGGACACTGAGGCCATGAGGGAGAATGATATAGGATTCAAACCTAGGTCCTTTGACTGCAAATCTAACATTTTACTTCACCACCATGTGGCGATCTCCCACCACTCTGCCTTTATTTACACTGTCCTCATTCCTTGGAATGTATCAGATCTTAATTTCCCCACCTTTCAGAATTCGTATCTTATTCCAAAGCTCAGCTTGGCTTCCACCTTCTCTTTTCCTTTCCTTACCTCATAACTTGTAAAAACTCCTGTTCCCTAAATATTCCTGAAGTACTCTTCTTTGGATCTCTCTTTTGCTCCCATCATGTCCTGTTTATATCATGTTTATGAGGGTATGTATAATATTTTCCTCATTGCCAAGAGCATCTAAATTCTTTGAAGGCAGTGACTATTTCATTTTTTGTCCTTATATGACTAGAACCATTGTAAGTACTTAATAAATGATTGAATTAAGTGTGTGTAACATAGGTAATCACTTGGTATAATATGGAAGGTACTACAAGATATTACTCATATGAAGAATTCCTGTACCAGCTTCTGATTCGTCTTGAAGTCCCACCATTAGGTATATTCCCTTGGTTTGGATAAAGGAGGTAGTTGTATCCTCCCTAGGTAACTACTGCTAAAATGGCAATGGTAGCTTTAAATGGAAGTAGAAAAGTGTGTTTGGGGAAGGTTTGCACTAAACTTTTCCCACTCGAACATCAGCACAGAAGAGGTTTTCAGATGAACTAATTATTATCTTGGGAGATGAAGATAACCTAGCCATGGAGGTGTGAGATATGGTGTGAGATATAGTTGCACAAGTGTCTGACAAGTGTCTACAAATTAGGACTTGGATTATAGTAATGGCTCTGCCACTAGGGGGTATGACTTTGAATAAGTCACTTCTGTCCTCAGTTACTTCCTTTCTAAAATTATGGGGTTTAACAAGGTGATCTTCAAGGTCCCTCCTAATTTCAAATCCTGTGAGTCAGTGCTATAAAGGAGCTGGGGTACCAGTAGGAAAAGATGGACCCACCCAGGAAAGTGCCCAAACTTGGAGAAAGCTGGAAATATTTGGGAATAAAAAAATGCTGAAACAAAAAGTTCTGATTTGGTATTTTGACAAGTTAGTCTTGAAACTAATGGTAAATTATCTTTCCACAAAATAGTAATTAACAGTTTGAATATGATTTATAACAAATTATAACAGAGTATAGACTATTTAAATTTTACTATGCAATACTCTGCCTTCTTCATTTTCATTGTTTTCCTTGACTGGGGAGGATTGTGACGGGGCTGGGACCAGTAGATCAAAATGTTCAGAGCCATAGGACACAGTGAAAATATAGGGTGGTGGTTTGGAGTATTTTTAAGTGCAGAGACTTAAAAAGTAAGGACTGTTGGTAGTAAAAGCTTTATGCACCCATAAAAATTTGCTATAGATTGGAAAATTTGATAATGATTTTATTAATATAGTTATTTTCTATGTTAATTGAAGAGAATAGTACTGCTATAACTAATCCGGATTATCGGTGAACATAATAATTCTAGATATTTGGCCTTGACCCACATTGGCAGCACTGGACTTGGAAACAGTAGGATTCATCTTCTTTAGTTCAATTTCAGTCTCAGACACTTATTAGTAGTGTGATCCTGGGCAAGTCACTTAACCCTGTTTGCCTCAGTTCCTCATCTATAAAATGAGCTGGAGAAGGAAATGGCAAACCATTTCTGTATCTTTGCCAAGAAAACTCTAGACCGAGTCACAAACAGTCAGACATGAAGGAAAAACAACTGAACATTGGTGGTGTACCCACTTATGTGACATAGACTCTTAGAACCATAGAATTTCAGGAAGATAGTGTGATGAAGATAAAGACAATGAGACCCAAAGAGGGGGAGTAACTTGTTAAAAGTTATATAAGTAGGTAATGGAAAATTGAAAAAATATATATGTATATATGCCTTCTGTTTTTGCATCACATTCATGTCTAAATATTTCCTACTCCTTTTCCCCTTCCCATTGACCCTTCTCTTGTGAAAAGGATTTTTATTAAAAATAGAGGGGGGAAAGGAAGATAAAACATCAGTCACAGGATATGAGGTAACCCTCACTGGTAGCCCCCTACTTCTACAATGAAGGGAGCAGATTCATTTTCTCAACGCTTCTCTGATTAAGCAGTAGAAACATGAGGCATTACAAATAAATACGATTCCTGCATCTGAGTTTCATGCCTGTCCTGTTTCTAGACCAAAGGATTTCCCTAGGCTTCTGGGATGTATCTTAAACCCTTTTCCACTGTGAAAAGTGCCATTTCCCATTGAAACTGTAATATTGATGGTTTTCTCTAAGTGAGTTTTTCTGAATGAAATCACATTGTGTAGTCAGCTCAGCAAGTAAATCCTTTTAAAGTAGAGAAATTAATATTCAGCCAGATAAACAGAAAAGAGCGCATTTCTTCTCAGGCTTTTTTTACAGTAAGAATTCTGATTCTCTTTGCAGGGCATTAGGTGTTTAATAATGTACATTCATAAAACCCATTGTTTCTAAAGATATAATATCTGGAAGATGAAAAGAAAAGAGAGAGAGACAGAGAATGAGAACTAATTTATAACTTTGATTCAGAATATTTTTTAACAACTTTGCCTACTCTGGAAATAGAATATATTAAGTACATTTCCCTGATGAATTGTGTCTCTCCAGGCCACCTAGAGAAAGTGCTGCTGGCATTAGCTAAGTAGATCGTCCTCTGCACCTGTTAGTGTTACATGTGTTTTTCTGACGCAGTAGGAGAGATTTCATTCAGCATTTCATTCTAGCTTGAGCTGATCTATATGAACCTTTGTCCTTCTCCTATGTCTTTACTGGATAAATACAGCTCAGTGCTTTTCTGTGACTCTTCTAGTCTCTTCACTATACGTATGTTATTGTCATTGTCAATACAGTTGCTCATTCTGTTCCTTTTTCTTATCCTGGTCTGCTGTCTCCCATCTCCTCTTCATACCATCGCCTCTTCACGAATCTAAATTGATTGATAAATTCACTGCGTTAGAGCTAGGAAAGATCTTAGAAATCATCTAATCCAGGGGTGGGGGACCAAACTTGGATTCAAAAGGCTGCACTTGAGGACCTAGAGGGCCACATGTGATCTCAGGGCCACAGGTTCTCCACCTCGATCTAATCCAACCTCTCACTCTACCTCTAGTACCATCCCAGTTTTATAGAAGTTTTATAGCCTGGCTGGGCTAAATAACCTCCTTAAAGCCACATGGGTAACATGAAGACTTTCAGATGTCAGAGCAATCTTAAAAGTTTCTAGTTCTCCCACGAGTGAATAAGAATGCTCCCTCCAATAACTGCAACAAGTGGTTTTCCTGCCTTGACTCCAAGACCTGAATGAAGAAGAGCCCCGCCACTATCCATAACAGTCCATTTAACTTGTGAATCCCTCTCATTGTCAGGAACTCACTCCTTACATTACACCAAATTTGTCTCTTTGCAGCTTTCACTCCTTGCTCCTAGATCTGTCCTCTGGGCCTATGTAGAGTGAGACTAATGCTTTTCCGTGCAACATTCCTCCCTATACTTCAGACAGCTCTAATATTTCCTACATCTTCTCTTCTCCAGATGAAACATCCCCAGTTCCTTCAATAAATTGTCACATGGGATGATCTTAAGGCAAGATTTTATATGGCATGATATCAAAATTTTGCCATGCTAATTTCTCTCCACTCATCAGTATCCTTCCAATGGAGCATAATCTGCCTTTTTACCTGGAGGCTCCTCCACCCCTGAGATCTCACCCTAGAGGATCCCTATGCCTCTTCAGTCCCCTTCTCCCATTGGTGTGTTTCTTTGAGTGCTTCCATTTTGAGGATCATTCATTTATCCTCAAGCTTTGTTTCTGACTCTGGACTTTATCACCATGTTCCTTTGTGGATATTTTCTCTCCTTCCTCACCCCACCTCCAATTTTGACTTCCTTGATTTTGGTGTCTTCCTTCATTAGAACATAATACCCTCCTCAAGGGCAGGACTGTCTTTCCCTTTCCCTGTATTTTTATCCTCAGTACAATGCTTCATGTTTAGTAAGCACTTAAATGCATGTTGACTTGATCTGTAAACTCAGAAAGGGTCAACCACCCTTCTCATGACTTAACTTTGCCTGGTCTGACAGGTCTATTGGATAACTGAGAACTAACAAGAAGGATCCATTTTTATCATTCTGTAATAGTTCAAAGTCACATGTTGTTTTACCATTAATTAGAGCCTTTTTCAGGTAAATTCAGATATTTTCTTCTGTCCATTTTAATAGTCCTTTAAAAATTCCTTATCCTGCACCTGTGAGATTCCTGGGAAGGCATACACAATCCACTTGATTGACAAGTGAGAAGGAACAGAGGGTCCCAAAGGTGGAAGACATGGGAATAATTCACTTTAGGAACCCTGATGGTACTTCTGGTCTGTTATTTGTACAGGGCTAAACAATTTGCATAGAGGCACAGCAGGAAATGCCAAAATAGCATTATTCACTCTCCCACCCACCCCCCACTCTCCACTCCATCATTTTACACTGCTGATAATACCACCAGGAGGGAGAATTTAGCAAGAGAGTAAAGTCAATGATAATTTTGCTGAAAGAGACAAAATTCTTGGTAGGGGGGAGGTAGAGGAGGAGGGACATCAGCAATATTCAGGTGAAGGTAACCATGGAGCGATGAAAAGTAACTGGATTTGGAGGCATGGGCATTGGAATGAATCCCTGCTCTGTCCTGCAGTACTCATGTCACTTAAACTCTAGTTTCCTCATTTGTAAGATGTTGGCTTTGAATTTTTCTCTAAGGCTCCTTTCAACTTAAATCTAATAACCTAGATCCACCATGCACAGATTTCCTTTTTTAAGAAAACCAGTGAAGGATAAGGATCTCCTTTTTGAGGCATAGGACCTGGGGCCAGCAGTGTGGGAAATTACCTTGTCATCCCTTGGAGGAATTTGATTTCAGCACTTTGCCTGAAAAGGATTACTAGATTAGTAAGAGCCAAGCTTCCCAGTTACCTGTTATCTTCTCCCCTAGCAGTTGGGGAAGGATCAGCACTACCCAAGGCTTTGCTCTCCACTGAGTACTACCTTTATATATTTACTCATTCACGTTAGGATTTGGATGCTTGCGAGTCTTCCAAAAGCTTTCATGGAAAGGCTTCAGGGGATGGGGGTGGGGTGGGTGGGTGAGTAGAATACCTATGTTTCCTTTTCACTTCCCCCAGGCCAATATTATGATATTTTCATTTATCGTTCAGTGAATTTTTCTATTTTTTACACTGATATTTCTGTAAGTTGCCTGGCTACAAGGTTTGGGAAGTAAAAACACTGTGAAAAGTATTAACCTTTACTGAAATTAAAGAAAATGAGCTTTAGTAGAAATGTGGAGTGGAAATGCAAAAGTGATGAGCATGTTTTCCTTTCACCCCAAAATCTTTTTGTTCAATGTCATAGATTTCTTTTACTTGAGAGGAGGATCATCTCTTCAGTTCAACAATTTTTTATTAAGCAAATACCGTGCACCAGATATTATGATAAGTGATGTAAAAAAATAGACTTGTGGTTTCATTTATGTAGGAATGGAGTTGGAGATACAGTGCTTAAATAAATAAATAAGTGTGTATGTGTGTGTGTGTGTGTGTGTATGTATATCGCTGTACTCAAAGAACTTACAGTCTGAAGGAGAGCAAGGTGAAAACCAGTTATGCAAATATGCATGATACAAGGTAGACTGATAAAGACAGAAGAAAAATTCAAAGAAAGTATTCTATGGTATCTGAGGAGAGGACACATAATCAAAGGACCCCCAGATTCAATAAGCTGCCATGTTCTAGCAATTATGCCTTGGCAATAACTTGTACCCATCCTTTCCTCTCCATTCTCATGGGACAGTCTTAGGTCAGCTCCTCTATACTCTTACCTGGACTGTTAATAACAATAGTAGGCACCCCTCAATTCACATGGTGAGACTCCCTAAGGTCAAGGTACTTATTATTATCAAACTTGTAGTCCATGATTCTCTACTAATTAATTTATTTTTCTGGTCAAAAGACATAATTGGTTTAAACCAAAAGCAGAAGGTCTCCACATAGTGGGCTTTTAATAAATGTTTCTTGATTAATTGATTTAATGAAATAGCATGGTAAAGAAAGTAACAATAAAATAGTCCCTCATAAATCGAGGGCACATTCTCTAAAAATCTCCACATTTTAAGAAGTGAACACATATGTAGGGGCATGCCTATAGTGAACATGTACGGTCAAGGAACACATGTGGAAGAACGACTCACATCTCTGATGTGGCAGGGCTGCCATGTCTTCTGATGACACTATTTTGATGCAGTTGCTGGCACTCTTCTGACTGATCTCACATGGGGTACGGTGGTAGAGCCTCTGCCAGGCTGTAGCTATGGCATGTTCTAGCTACATGGCTTTCCCTCGCCCATTGTCACATTGATGGTTCAGGATGCCATTGTTTGCAACCAGGTGCAGCTTGCATGGTGACATTTAGTGCCCTTGTCTAGTTTTTATTTTCAGCTAAGTCCTTGGCTGAAATGCTAGACCTTCCTCCCAAAAGAGAAGACTTTACCATTATCTTTTCACTTAATGCCCCCTGATGAATTTTTCTTTTCCTTTTTTCTGCCTGTAGCACCCTCACACACTCAACTCCTAACCTGGTACTACAGGAGAGAAGAATGCTCAGTAACTTTCTTTTGTAAGTAAGAATCTGTCTATTGATGTGAGGATTGTCAAGAAGGGCATTTTCTCTTCAGAATAGCCCTCACTTCAAAATAGCACTCTTTAGATCACAAGAACACATAAGTCCAACAGTAAAGAACTATACCTGAATGGCACCTAGAGAGCAAAGGGGCAGCAATCTAGGAATAGCATTCTTTTAAAAAATTATTTGTCCCTCTCACATCTCCTCCCACCACCAATTAAACATTTTTTAAAAATGAAATCATATCCTTCAATCAACCATTTCTTGTAGGTTAATAGAATCATAAAACTAGAGTCAGGAGAGATTTCAAAAGCCATATGACTCAATTTCTTTGTTCTGTCTTTAAGATGAGGAAAGTGAGACTCATGGTAGTTTAGTGACTTGCCCAAGTTGAGAGAGGTAGTAGGTATTTTTCTTCTCAGATCATTAGAGAAAAAGAATGACGATGATAAACTTATAGCAGTATTTCCCCCAGGGCTGGTCTTATTGAAGAATTAGAAGGGATCATGTTCTTCTACTCAGAAGAGATGGGATAATTTAAAATTAATTACTTGCAGAAGAAAAAGGAAGAAAGAAAAGATGGAGTGTCCACCCAGGTCATGATTAAATCTAGGTGCCAGGGATGATCCAGCTGGCTCAGACTTGTCCCAGACAAAGCCAAAGTGACTGTGATAGACACATGGAAAGAGTTTTGCCCATATGAAAAAGCAAAAAAAAATGTGGGACATGACCTTAGGCTATGGCTAAATTCATTACTTGTTATGGGCTATGGCTGTGGACTTTTTGGGGAACTGTTAAAATTCATTTTGACTGGTGAGTTATCTGAGCTATGCCTTAAGGCTATGAACACAACCTTCTTTAAGTTTAACCTCATGTTATCCAGAAATTCTGATTAGAAACTCTAGTCTCCTAACTTTCAGTCCAGAATCACAACCTTGGAAAAGAAGATGAGGAAGGAGAGGATGGGTGTCAGAGGGGAGTAGTACACTATAGTAAAAAGTACTCTAGACTTAGAGTCAGAAAAACTGGGTTCAAGTCCTCACTAGATCATTTAATAACACTATGACCTCAGGCAAATCACATGTAGAATCTAGAGACAGATAGAATAATAGAGCTAATCTAATCCAACACCCTCATTTGACATAAGAGTAAACTGAAGCTCAAAGAAATTAAATGAATTGCCCAAGGTCACACAGGATATAAACCCTCATCACCTGACTAAATTTAACATTGATTCTACTATACCAAACTCAGTTTCCTCATGTGCAACATGAGGGAGTGGGCTGGGTTGGACTAGATGTTCTTCAGTTTTCCTTCAGGCTGTAATACTCTTCAGTTTCAGCCCTGTAGTTGTCTTCTGGTGAGGTACTCTTGTATAGAGTGATCTGGTCTGCTCAATCATGTCCTTATTGAGACAAGGAAGAGGAAGACAAAGAGGTGAAATTCTCTCTCATTTCTATTTTTTTGTCTCCTTTTGGTCAACCTGCTGAGTACTGTAGGCAATGACTGTGAATTTTTGTCTTCACTAAGTAGCACCAGTGAGACTTATAGGAAAATGGTGTTGCTCCCAGACATGGTAAGAAAAAAAGAAAGCACCACCGTAATTACTTTAGCATCTTCCCCAAGGCACCCTAGTGGAGACAATTCTGCCATATATCAGGGTCATATAAGAGCTAGTTTTTCAAATGATTCAGTGACAGTTTGGGGTCCTATTTCAGGTACAAGGAATTTACAGTTAGGTGGCACAGTGCAGAGAACGCTGGACTTGGAATCAGGATGACCTGAGTTCAAAAAAGACCTGAGTCAGTCTCAGACTAGCTGTGTGACTCTGTGAGTCCCTTAACCATCACCTGCCTCAGTTCCTTTTCTGTAAAATGGGTATAATGACAACACCTACCTCCTAGGATTGTTATGAGGATAAAAATAAAATAAAATATAAAATATAAAATAAAATAATATTTGTAAAGCGCTTTGCCAACTTTAAAGCTTTATGTGAGTTATTATTATTCTATTAATTCCTCCTCCTCCTCCTATTATTCTAGTTAACATCTTGCCAGTAAGAATAGGCACCTTCCACTACATATTCTGTTCACTTATCCAACAGCTCAGCAAGCTTCTGGTCTCAATATTACCAAAGACAGGCGTGACTTCAAGTAAATGAGTACTTCAGTGAATCTTCGATCTCATCAAAGTGGGTGCTTCCTCCAACCTTGCCATGTTATGTGACTGTTGTCCTGACCCTCTCATCAATCTAATATGGAATATCTTGACAATGGGCTTCTGGCCCAGGACTTCTTTTCATTCTTCTGACGTTGTATGGATACCAGTGGAAGAAAGGGATGGTTTATCTTAGAATCTCTTATTTCTCCCGATATGAAAGTAAGTACTCCTTCTCTAGGAAGTCTTTCCTGATTTTCTATAATGCCCTCCCCACTTCCCTTGTATTAATTTTGTATTGGTTCTATAAATGCTTACATATCCCATCTTCCTCCCTTCCACCTCCCTAGATATCAATTCAGAAGGCAGAAGAGGGAAGCATATGTCCCATAAGGAGCAGAGTTGTACTCTTGGTGACAGTATGCTACAGTGATGGAAATTCCATTCCTAATACCATTATGTTATTTTTCCTCCAAGAATGCAAGTTTTTGTCTTTGTACCTAGGATAGCATCTGACATTTAGTGGCTTCAGGTGATACTAGTTGATTCATGGCTAACTTTTAGTATCTGACTGCTTTGTCCTTATTTTCTCTGTTCATTTGTGTCTTTAATGTAATTTCTATGACTTCTCTCATCTCATTCCTCATTTGTATTTTGCTATAGTCTATTCCTGCCCTCCATGCTCTTCCTGGTTGCCATTACTAAGTAAACTTCCAGAGGATATTTTATCTTTGTATCTCCAGAACTCTGTTTTGCACATAGTAAGCACTTGATAATTTCCCATCAATTGAATGAATGAATCTTCAGGTTTATCTTCAGAGACTGAATATTCCATAACTAGCACTCAGATAACAATGATAGAATGTTAGTATTAAAAAGATGGCCTTTTGTTTTAAGGAGAGGCTAGGAATCTTTAAAAGAACTCTGCAGTTTTAGTTTCTCAAGCTAAGTCACTTCAGTCTGTTTTTCTTCTGTTTAATTCTGGGCAAACCTCATTGTTCACTTATGATGTCTGCCTAAGACATACATCCTGAGAGATGAGTTCTATGGATTGTCTAAATGAATTCGTAATATAGCATAACAATAGCCTTTCTTCATCCCCTTAATTTTTCATATTTGGATAGATAGAAAATCCACTAAATTGTGATGTAGACTGGCCTATCTTAGCCAGAAAAATAAGCACTAGGATTATAATCAGTGACTCTGAGTTCCAGTCCTGGCTTTGTCATGTAATAGCTGTGTGACCTTGGGCAAGTAATTTGATCTTCCTGGGTCTTAAAATATTGGTATCGAAAGTTATTTTAGAAGTTATTTGGTCCATCAGTTCCATTTTATAGATAAGGAAATTGTAGTGACCTGTCAACACAGGTGATTTGCTTCAGAACATAGAACTGGGAAGAGAACTGATTCACAGTTCAGTTCTTTTTGTCCCCCACACTGTTTCCTGCTGCATTATCTAGAAAATGAGTAGGTTAGACTAACTGATCTCTAAAACCTCTTCCAACTCTGACATTCTGTAGTTCAACTACAGGACCAGTTAGAGGAAGATTATTATTTTGTAAAGTATTTTTACTTCACAGCAGGCTTCTTTGTATACTGTATTATCAGAGACCCTCAGTAAAATGGTGAAGTAGCTACTGTTTGTCTTGAGACCCTTCTTTTCTTCATTTTCCCATTGCTTTCAGCAGCCATTGCCCTTCTAGTTGTATCTTCTCATTCCTACTCTCCCTCCCTCATTGCCCTAAACCTTTAAGGTCTCTTACTTGTCTATCTCTAAAGCTTGCTCTTAGAAAACACTTGACAAAATCATTAGTCCTAAAAAACGATAATGATTGAAAGTATCTCTGAGATCCTTCCTGAAGACTTGCTCACCCTCTAGAGTTATCTTTATTCTGATATGAAATTGACATTCTAACAGATTATCTAGTAACAAGAAAAATAATCATAGGGTCATAAATAGAGAATTGAAGGGATCTCAGGACTCATCTAGTCCAAAAGCTCATTGTCCAGATTGGGAAACCGAGACCCAGCAAGATAAAGTGTCTTGGTCAATGTCTTATGTTGTAAGGTTCAGAGTCAGGATCCAAACCCGGGACCTCTGGCTCCAAATCTAGTACAAATTCTACTGTGGCCCAAGTTGTGATTATTTTATTTCTTTAGCCAAAAAAAATAATGTAGCTCATGGACATGATAGTTTTATTACAAACTCCCCCTAAGCTACTAAATACAATTATAAAGAACATCTATGTATGTTTTGTGTTTTAATTGCAAGGACAAATCAATCCCCACCACGCTTTCCTGCCATCAGTGAAACATCATTTAATCTGTTAGACTGTTCCATGTGAGCAGGTTAAAGGAAAACAAATTAGAAATATGTTTAATGGCTGCTCTGGTTTTGTCAAGGATCAGCTAGCTGTGACTTCAGTTTTCAAATGCTTGCTTAGCGGTTTGCACAATGCATCTTCCTCTGTTGAAAAGGTAGTTGTCTCGCTGACTCTCAGAATCACCTTAACAAGGATGAGCTGAATTTCCCAATAATTTACCCAGTCAGCTTGGTGTTCCTTTTGTGGTAGATAATGCACATGTCATGTACATCGAATTCTGGATAGAAGAAAGGGGAAGTCAACAAAGGAAAGGGAATTTTTTTTTCTAACTACCTTCTGTGATTACCCTCTGGGAGAGTTAGTGGATAGAATGCTGGAACTGAAGCCAGGAAGACTCATCTTTATGAGCTCAAATCTGTTTTCAAAGACTTATTAGTAGCTAGGTGACCCTGGGCAAGTCCCTTAACTCTGTTTGTCTCAGTTCCTCATCCATAAAATGAACTGGAGAAGGAAAAGGCAAACCACTCCAATATCTTTGCCAAGGAAACCCCAAATGGCATCATGAAAAATCAAACATGACTAAAAAGAATGAATAACTAGTTTTCTGGAGGCTTAGTTCGGTCATGATTATAGAATTCAGATCTCAGAGACACCTTAGAGATCAATCAATAATTTAAGCATTTCTCTAAAGCTGGAAGAGACCTGGGAGATAATCTAGACTAACCCTTTCATTTTACAAAGGAGCACCCTAAACACCAAGCAGTCAAATGGTCCAATGGATAGAGTGCTGATCTGGAAATCAGGAGGCCCTGAGTTCAAATCTGGTCCCAGACACTTACTAGCTCTGTGACCTAGGACAAGTAACTTAACCCTGCTTGCCTCAGTTTCCTTATCTGTAAAATGAACTGAAGAAAGAAGTGACAGACCATTCCAGTATCCCTGCCAAGAAAACCCCAAATGAGGTCACAGAGTCGCCCACAGCTGAAATGATCACACAACCCTGAACACCAGAGAGGGTAAGAAACTTGACCAAGAAAGAACTCACAAATAGTATGATCACAAATGAGCTGTGAACCCTATTGCTGGATTCCAAATCTATCATTGTCTCCACGGTTTCATGCTGCTGTTTCATTTTATAGATGAATATCGAGGCCTAGAGAGATAAAGTGACTTGACTTCATCTTTTGAAACGGTTCCTCAGGCTCTCTCCCCTGTAACAGGTACTCCATCCTTTTATCTAATTTTCCTGAATCCCTCCTCAGAAAGCTATCTATCTGGAATAATGTTTTCTCCTTTTGTGCCTCCTTGATTGTTTAAACAATGTGGACTCAAAAGAGGTTGATGTCTTTGTTATGATCAGTACAGCTCTAGCAAGTTTACCATCTTCATGGTATTGAATTCCAAATCTAGTTCAGATGTCATCTTGCCTGGTACAGATCTTGGTGTTGATCATTTACTATGCAACATTAGCACAGGAAACTCTGTCATCCAGTATGAGCAAAGATATGGGTGATAAGTGGAGTTCTGCTGAAATGAATTTTCCAAGTTCCTAGTGGTTAACCAAAGAAACATTTAATATGAAAAGTCCTTCTTAAGTGTCCAGGTTATTGTCCTGCCTTTGTCCTACATTAGGCCCAAACAGTAGCTATCATAGCATCTTTTTTTCTACTGAGTAAAGATTTTTATAGAGCCCCAAACCTATTGAATTGAGCATACATCAAGTCTAGGTGCTTATTCTCCTTCTCCCAGGTCTATTACTAACTCAATGTAACTTTTAAGTGAGGCAGGAAACCTTTCTGAGCTTTAGTTTACTCATATATAAAATGGGGATAGCAGCATCTATCCTGACTCTATCACAAAGCTGTTGAGAAGACCAACGGAGTACTACGAGGGAAAGCGCTTCCAAAAGCATAAAGCATCCTGCAAGCAAAAAGGATTATTTTTTGTTTTGGCATAAGCTCAAGAGAAAGGAACAGATGACTTGTCACCGGATAATGTGTGTTTTTCTTCACAACTGTTTTGTTTCTGCCCCATGGGGAGTAATTCAGGAATCTCTTGAGTGAATCTTTCAGTCCTTTCCATCTGCTAAGCATGTCAGCTAGTGAAGAGATGCTGGAAAGAGGAGGAGGGGATACTGTGAGAGGTAAATGCGTCAGGCTTTCACTCACTGCCATTATCCCAGACCTTACTGGCCTCTGAATCCTTCCTCAGACATGAACAAGAAGCAAT
The DNA here is from genome assembly GCA_023548195.1 of Bettongia penicillata ogilbyi. Lineage (NCBI taxonomy): Eukaryota > Metazoa > Chordata > Mammalia > Diprotodontia > Potoroidae > Bettongia > Bettongia penicillata. The sequence goes on along the minus strand of JAJHZJ010000422.1, from coordinate 2,194,431 downwards.
CAGAGGCCCAGCAGGTACTTTTACCTTGCAGACCCAACTCTCAGGGTCTGTTCAATTAAACTTTGTACTTTGTCTCTTTGGCATAAAGAAGTAAGACCAGGTCCCTGCTGATTGCAGCCTGGAGGACTCCAGAATCCATGTGGGGGGCAAAGGAATGGACCATTAGTATTAGAGCAGCCAAACGCACCATTACAGTTGAATACTTAGACCATCAATATTAACTGGTACAAAAAGTGTTCTTAAAACCATTTTGAGTAACCAAATGACCATAAATAATCTCCTATGAAGTGTGCCTTTTGGTGGGTGGGGTTTTTAGGAGGCTTCTACCTCTGAATACACACACATACACACACACACACACACACACACTGACACTCATGTACCACACATGCACACCTTGGACAATGAATATCCCTGAACAATCTCAAGGTGCTTTTCTTTAAACTATGACAGAAATTTGAATTTTTCTATTCAGTCAGACAGTACATTATTTTTCTCCTTTACAAACATGCAGAGATGAGCAAAAGAAAGTTTTTACATTGACCATATCCAAAGAAAATATCACATTCTAAAATCTGAAACTTCTTCTTCTCTGGTAGGGCATGGGTAGCCAGTTTCATTATGAGTCCATGAGAAATCATGGTTAAGCATTTTGCTCATCAGAGTTTTTAAGTCTTTCAAAGTCGTTTGTCTTGACAATATTGTTTTTGCACAAATTGTTTTCCAGGTGCTGTCACTTTATTCTGCGTAAGTTCTTACATGTCTTCCCAGGTTTCTCTTTTATAACTTTCTTATGGCACCTTAGGATTCCATTACCTTCATACACCATAATTTGTTCAGCCTTTCCCTACTTCATGGATACCCTTTCAGTTTCTAATTCTTTGCCATAACAGCAGCAACAACAAAGAGCTACTATAAATATTTTTCATCCTTAGTAGTTTTGGACTAATCCCTCATGCTTTGCTGTCCCTTCTTCTCTTTCTCTCCTGTGTCCTTTTTGAGTGAAATATTCTCTCACCGTATATTTTTCTCTCCTTTGGCCAGTTCCTATCAGAGTGAGACTCAAGTGTCTGTTTCCCTGATGTCTACTTTCTGTATTTGCATCGACTGCTATATTTGCATCTGAATTATGAGAAGTGATTTTCCCTTCTCTTTTCCATTCTTCTTTTAATATTGTCAAGACATAATAGAGCCACTCCCATGACCTCTGTCAAATTAGACTCTGCTTCTTCTAATATCCCTGATGAAAAGGTTCAGAGGGGATGCGTATAGTATTTCCACATATTAGAATATAAACAATTTATTTCTCTTTATTCCCTTAAGATTGTTCATTCCTGTTTACCTTTTAATATTTTCTTGCCTTCTGTGTTTGTTGTTCAGTTAGGTCTGATTCTTTGTGGCTTCATTTTGGAGTTTGCTTGGCAAAGATACTGGAATGGTTTGCTATTTCCTTCTCCAGCTCATTTTACAGATGCAGATACTGAGGCAAACAGGGTTAAGTGACTTGCCCAGGATCACACAGATAATTAGTGTCTAAGGTCAGATTTGAACTCAGAAAGAAGAATCTTCCCGATTTCAGGCTGAGTACTATCTGCTGCACCACTTCCCCACCCCCCCATATTTGTACTTTAAGATTTCCATGAAGCTTGTGATCTTTTCATTGGTAATATTCAGAAGTTCCCTTTTCACTAAAAGTTCATTCCTCCCCATCCCCTTATAGGATTATACTTAGGTAAGTTATTCTTGGTTATAAGCCTATTTCCTTTGCCCTGAACACACAATTAAATACAAAGACTTTTTAGTGAAATAGTAAACTAAGACAAGTACCAACAAAAGATTTTCCCCATAAACCTGGGGCATTTCTCCCTTAAACTGACATATCATCAGTGGAAAGAGTGAGCAAGCACTTCCAAGGAGCCCTTTTGGAGAGGCATGTATATGTGAAACATGTCTAGTGCACATGCGTGGGGGGGAGTTCATGCCTTTGGTGGTGCACTTATAGATAGTGAGGTCATTATTTCTGCTCCCACTGGGCTTTTTCTCCAAAGGTCTTGAATGGCATCAGTCTCCACTACTTGTGAAGTCTCTGACACATGTTTGATGAGGTGTGCAGTCTCTGGCAGACACTGATCCCTGGAGGTCTCTCATTGTCATTACTCTTGTTTTCCACTGCTCCCTGCTGGTCAGTGACAGTTGTGGCTCAACTTGGGCATGAAACTCCAGAGCTCCTTCATGCCTCTGACCTTGGGTTTTGGTAGATTGTATTAGAAAGTGTTGTCTCTTTTGTTTGTAGTGATGGGCTCTGCCATTGATTTTTAATTCAAAACCCAGAAGATTTTCCTGTTACATATACATATGTTGTTTTTTTTAAGGCAGAAGCTTTATGACTAGGAAAATTTTGGTGGCTTTCTTTTGTATGAAAATCGTACCTGATTACCAGAACCTTGATCGGCAGGAATGAATATTTACTCCCTAGAAAGAGATTCCTTGCCCACTGTCAAGATTTTTGGAATATATAACCATCCTAACTAGCTAAGGCCCCCAGGCTTAAATTTGCTTTTTGAATCATATAGTGGATAGAGTGCTGGATCTGGAGTCAGAAAAAACTGAGCTAAAATCTGCCCTCAGAAACTTACTCTCTGTGGTACTCTGGGCAAGTTACTTAACCACTCTCTGCTTCAGTTTACTCAACTGTAACATGGGGATAAATAATAGCACCCAACTGCAGGCATTGTTGTGAGGTTCAAGGGAGATAAGTAGAGTGCCTTCCACATAGTAGGTCAATTAGTCTAAACTCTGTTCAGGATGGATTGGAGGAAGGAGAGACTGCAAGCAAGAGATCAAGTTAAAAAATTATTTTAGGCAGTGAATAGTAATAAATAGAGTGCTGGATTTTTAAAACAGGAGACCTGGGTTCAGAATGTGCCTAAGAAATTATCCCACTGTGTGACATTTTCTGATACCTCACTCCCTAACATGTACTCTTCGATCCAGTGACACTGACCTACTGGCCATTCCATGAACAAGACCCTCCATCTTTCTCCTCTGGGAATTTTCTTTGGCTATCCTCCATGCCTGGAATGCTCTCCCTCCTCCTCTCTGCCCACTGACCTCTCTTGTTTCCTTTAAGTCCCAACTAAAAATCCTTCCTTTACTGAAAGCCCTTTCCAACCCCTTTTAATTCTAGGATGTTCCCTCCCTATTTCTCCTATAAATAGCTTGCTTTGTCTATATTTGTATGTTTTCTCTCCTATTAGATTTTAAATTCTCTGAGATCAGGAATTGTCTTTGATCTCTTTTTGTATTCCCAGTGCTTTAGCACAGTGCCTGGCACATGGTAGGTGTTTAATAAATATTTGCTGACTAATTAAGTCTCTTAATCCTCTTTGACCTTCAGGATCCTCATTTGTAAAACAGTATAACAGCACCTACCTCACAGGTTGTGGGGATCAAATGAGATAATAGAAAAAGTAATTTCAAAAGTTAAAGCACTATTTATATGTAAATTATTGTTATTTCATTTTCCAGGTGTGAGGAAATGACAATCTGAAGCAAGAAGGTGGTAGTATGTAGCCTATGACTTGAAACATATATGGTATGACTTTGATGATTAGAATGAATTCTTTCTATGTAAAGAATAGAGAGGGGAAAAGGTGATTGAAAGTGAATGAGGAAATACTTTATAAATGCAGAAAAATTCATGCCCATATTCTAAACACTTTTAAGAAGATGAAAACAGATTAAGAGAAGATAAATTGAGGTAATTGATGACAGTTGTGGAGATATAGAATTATGCCGAGGTCATGAAAGGCAGTCAGATACTAATTGGGTCAGGATTATCCCATGGAGGAAAAATGCTTAATAATCTCACAAGAAGCTTAGGTTCATTTGGAAGCAAATACTAAAAATTAAAGTCATTTTTGTCATTTTCCACAATGTTTCAGTCTTTGTATGGATCCACAAAGGATGGTGTCAGTTGCATTTTTGTCTGTTAATACTAAGTTTTCCATGGATCCTTTAGGAAAATTTGTTGCCTCCAATCTTGGCCCTACTCTGTATACTTGGGATTTCCCAAAAACCTTACTAAATGCAAGAATGTTTTATGAGGTATGTAAGCATATCTGGATTCAAAGATTATGAGGAATTATAGGGCAGGATAGGAGGGGAGCAGAGCTTCTGAGTACAGATGAGGCACTGGACACCGTGTCTGTCATCCAAGCTAAATACAAAGAGGTTCATCATCAGGGTGGTCACAAGGTGGTCAAGTTTTTCAGCCCCAGCAATTCATAAGATCATCTACTAAGGCAAGAAGTAAGGGTTGCAATCAACCTTGTTGAATGGTGTATCCATATATCAATGAAGTCACAGATATGACTTTATATCTAGTTTTGCACTATGCAAGATAGGAAAGGAGATATGGCTCCTTTCCCAATGGAGACACAAGACAAACATATCTATGTGAATGTGAGTGAAATAGCAATCTTCAGTCTGTGGGACACAGAAAAAAAAAGTTTGGCCTTTGAGTGTTTGTCAAATTCAAAACTAGCTAGGACTTGGGCAGAGTATCCAGTCAAGGGATGAGTGTCCTGAGATCCAAGTCTTAAATGGGAATATAGGCATAGAAGTGTTGTCACAATTCACAAAATTGGCCAGTGATCCAAGATAAGCAAAAGGCCTAAGGTAGGAAGAGGGTCAGAGTGTATAGATGAAAGTCACATAGATGAAAGTCACAGTTTGGTATTTAGTGAGGGATGAAGAAATGGCCCGAGAGCAATCTTCAGATTGTAAATTGCTCCATTAGAAATAAGCAAGAAGGCAGGCAGGTTCACCCAATTCAGGACAGGAGCTATTTGCCTTTGCCTTGGTTTTAAGCTGCTTCATGATTACCAGGTTTTTGTGTCCATTACGATCAAGGCAGGTCCCGCAAGACTGGTCAGTGCATCAGAGGGATAGCTCCTCTTCAAAGTGCTTCCCACGGTTCCAAGCACTTAGGCACACTTTGCAACTGCCTACATGCTGGGTTTCCTGAACCTCTTCTACTCCAACAAAAACAATCTTCCTTACCCTTAAATTGATGACTGAAAATCCTTTAACAAGGGACAAACTTTTCATTCCTTATGCAGTATTAGGTTCAAATTGTAGATATTTCCAGGACAGATCACAAAGGACTTAAATTCATGCCAAAGTAAAAAGAACAGATTTTTTTTTTCTGATAGTAGGTTTTGATTAGGGTTTAAGGTAAGGAAAGAGAGGACTACTGAAAATGGTGAGCATTTGTTCCATAAAGACAAAAAAAATGGGTTATCTAAGACAAACTTGGCAGTTTTACTTCCATGCTAATCTATTTATACCCCATTGGATAATACTGACTTTTTTGAAGTGCAAAATTTCTCTGCATGGTCACTTTGACAGGATTACTGTGAACTCTAGATCCTCTTCTGATGAAATAACATGAGGTCAGAATAATTGAGGGATAGAGACAGCTGATCAAGTCTCTCAGCAGATATCCTCAGGACTTGGACTTTCTCATGAATAAAGAAGAGGGGGTAAGGCTGATTTTCCCCACCCTGGGCTAGTAATCATCAGGGTGCTTATCACACACTGCTCCATGTCAGTTAGTCTGGCCATTTATCATCCATGTGTTTTAATCAGGATGAAGGATGCCTCACTTGTCTCTCATCAGTCTTAAAGTCTGAAGCCTCTTGACATCGACCATTACACGTTCCTTCCCTCAATCCATATTGCTCTGAGATGAATTATAAGACTTTAAATTCTTCATTAACAGTGATTGGCTATGTTTCTTAAAGCTATTTATAATGCATTTCTTATAATCTAGAGTTCCACATCTACTTTGCAAAAGGCCTGTTTCATGTCTCCCTTCACCTCCAGAGCAATTCCTAACACTTCACGGCAAACCCAGGTTCCCAGAGTTGTAATCCATTTCTGCCTTCTCCCCTACAAAGACATCTTATATGAGTATCACAGGCTCTTGTTGGGAAATGGGACCCCTTTCTTAGCCACAGTCTTGTCAACATTGGCTAATTGGTAAGCTCTATTTAAAATGCTTTCCCTTCCCAATCCTGGTGGTTAAGTAGCAGAAATATACACCATCATTGGGAATACCCTCCCCTCTGGTCTTTCTTTCTCCTCCCTACTCCTCCATGGCTTACTAGAATTCATCGAGAGCCCCTTAATTGTTGACCCTGATTGAATGAATGAATGGAGTTAACAACTCTATTGCTTCAGGTGAGAAGGAGGTGTACCAGGTCTTATTGTCTCCTTTGCCACTATGTCCTAAGGTCCTCCAGGTCTGCTCTACACTATACTCTGAAGACCCCATTAGCTCTCCGAATCATCCAGGCCTTTCCATACACCTTGCAGCTGAACTTTTGTTTATGTGTTGTCTCCCCCAATTAGAGTGTGAGCTCCTTGCAAATAGGGACTGTTGTCTTTTTCCATTCCTATTGCCAGCATTTAGCAGTTGTTTACATATTGTAAGTTCTTCTTTATTCATTCATTCTCCTAGCTCCCAATTCCTCAAAAATAGTTCAGTAAAAGCATCTTAGGCTTACTTGGTACCCAGACTTACTTGGCATGTGGCTGACATGAAGGATTTGCCCTTTAGGCATAAGTTCTATCTGGAAAATTACTGAATGATTGATCTCCTGTGGCCTGAACAGACGGCACCATAATGCTCAGTACCTGACCACATACTAGTATTGTTCTATGCTATAGATGTGTTTGTCTTGTGTCTCCGTTGGGAGAGGATCATAGTGCATACAATCACATCTGTGACACCTTTAGTATATGGATACACCATTCAAGGAGGCTAATTGCAACCACTACTTCTTGCCTCAGTAGAGGGTCTTATGAATTGCTGTGGCACAAAAACTTGACCACCTTGTGACCACCTTGGTGATAAGCCTCCTTGTATTTAGTGTGGAGACGGGCACAGTGTCCAGTGCCTCATCTATACTCAAAGCCAAACTCATGTTTGGAGGGATTGGACATATCTTGCACTCTGTTGGCATAACAGTACAGAATCCAGGATCATGGTAGTAGTGGGCTCAGTCAAAAAGCAACTATAAAAATGAAATCATTTTTGTTATAATTTCAATGAACCCTTCCCTGAGGGAACTTTCAAAATTCTCTATGCTCCTCTTCTGTGATTGTTGCGTAATCACTTGATAGCTGCAAGTCTCTTTACTGGCTCTTCATTTCCCTAGATGTGAATTTGGAAGATAACAGGGTATCATGAGCCTTGATATAGGATAACTCTAAGCCAAGTAGGAGAAATCACAGAATTTATTAGAAAGGGACTCTTCACCCTTTAGTCTAACCCATTAAATATTAACCCATTAACCCATAATATACCTGAAAAAAAGATTGGTCTTGGCATCTTTTCACCTCTCCTTTTAGTACTTCCTTCTTGCTCATGGTCTTCTATTCTCCAGTATAGTACCTTATAATATCCAAGGACTTTCCAGTGCCCCCACTTTCCTACTCTCTTTCCTTGTCTTTTCTAGTCGTCAGTCATCCAAGTCTTAATCCAAACCCTTGATTTTACAAATGAGGAAACTGAAGCTTAGAATGCAGAAATGGTTTAGCCAAGATAAGATAGCTAGTTACTGGTGGAGGGACTAAATCTCAGGATGCTAGAATTCGAATTATGTTCTATTTCAACCCCACTCCATTTTATCTTAATACTTGAATTTATTTCAAATGAGATATTTCTACTATGTTTTTATAAACCTTAAAATGCTATATAAATGTTAGTTTTTGTTGTAGTTATTATTATTTTCATTCTTAAAGTAATTGAAGAAACAAAGGTAGAGAGATGAAGTTACTTGTCCAGGTTCACATAGCTATAAAGTGACGGAGGAGGACTCTAAGCCAAGTCACCTGATTTCTAATCCAATATGTTTCCAACTATACTACACTGTTCACTCAAAGCACATTTTTAGGAGAATAAATGTTGTTTACTTACTCAGTTTCTCTTAAATATTGAAGAAATGTGTGTCAAACTGAATACCATAGGCTGGTATCATTTCAGTGAGGGGATTGCCTTAAAAAGTTCACTCTCTAGAGTTTCATTACAAGATGTTTGACTCATTGTCCAAGAAAGAAACCCCTCTTCCTTTCTAGCCATGACATCTGGATCTCTGGGGATTCTCTGATTACCATTTTCACTTGGGCATAACTTTTTGTGGAATGAGATGATTTTGGCTTTCCACTTCAAGAAAATTAAAGGCCTAATGCCACAGTGTGGTCAGTGTGTGGTGATTCACAATGGGACGCATAGGGTTTTGGAACTACAAAGAAACCACATGTTAAATTGGCAAGAGAGATAGTAGCTACATGTTGCTTGGACTGATGTGGAGATTTTAACTCAGCAAGCTAAAGGTATTTATGGAATGATATCATGGAGCAAGTAGAAAGAGGTGGAATTTCTACTGGACAGGAGAACTGGACATTATGGTGTGTGTAAGTGGAAGGTGAATTGCTAAAGGACACGGAGCCTTTGCCATATAGTATTTAATAACCTTAAAAAATTACATGTTGCCGTTTCCTAAATTGAGGAAATTCTTCCATATATTCTCATAAAAAAGTGAGAACCAAACATGACTACTGTGAAGATATGTACAATAAGAATGTATGTGCAGAAGCCATGTAAGATTGCATCCCATTTCAGAGAGGAAGGGAAGAGGGAGGGAAAGAAAATGTAAAACTTACGGAAGTGATTGTTGAAAACTGAAAACAAAAAAATTAAATTTTAAAAAGTGAGAACCAACTAATTGTGGTACAGTTGAAAGAACACTGGCTTTGCAGTGAGAAAATCTGAGGTTTACTCTCTGTGCAACATCGGACAACTCGCTTCATTTTTCTGGGTCTCAGAATAAAATGAACTTCTTCCAGCTCTAAAGCGTTTGACTGTATAACCAGGAGCAAAGCATCAAAGTCAGTGGTTTTTTTTTCTACATGATGCCAGACAACTACTCGTTGATTCATTAGTTTATTATTTAAATAGATACTGCTCTATGCTGGACGTGGAAACATGCTTAGGGGAGGGTGGACAATTGATGGACATAAGAAATCATCCTGCGACAACTATGGGAAGTTTGAGGTCATTAGGGTTCATATAATAGCAAGGTATCAGAAAGCTCATGGTGTCATGACTGGGTGGAGCTTACTGAATGTTATGACTGGAGGATGAGGCTAAATTCTGGGCTTGGGGACCTGTTAGCTCTTTGTACAGAAGCGGTCAGGGTGAATGTTCCCTCAGGATACTACATTTGTTAATAAATAGATGCACAGTTTCTGTAAGTTCAAGTTTGATTTGAACTAGTTTGATTCCCTGTTAAGTAGTAATTGAGGTTTTTTAATACTACAGAGGATAATACAAGATAAAATATAACAAATTTTGAATTGTGAGTAAACTGTTAGTGAATACCCAGTGGTTTGAAGTAACCCGAGGGGAATCTATTTCTCAAAAGACACACTTCCCTCCATGTGTTAAATAAGCTCATTTTTATAAAGCTCTCAGCAAAGTGCCTGGCGCATAGTAGACACTTAATAAGTCTTTTCTTCCTTCCCTCTCTCCTTCCTTTCTTTCCTTCCTTCCTTTTTTCCTTCTTTCCTTTCATCCTTTTTCTCTTTCTCTTCCTTCCTTTCTTTTCCTTTCTTCATCTTTCTCTCTTTCCATCTTCCATTCTTTCTTTATCTTTCTTTTTTCTCTTTCTTTTTCTTTCTTTCTTTCTTTTTATCTTTCTTTTTTCCCTTCCTTCCTTCCTTCCTTCCTTCCTTCCTTCCTTCCTTCCTTCCTTCCTTCCTTCCTTCCTTCCTTCCTTCCTTCCCCTTCTTCCTTCTCCCAGATAATGGTGTGACTGGTCCTTCATTAAATCATAGTCTTGGCCACAGTGACTGTTGCAACCCCTACAGCTATACATGGTATCTCTATGGTATCTTCTGCTCTATTTGCTTCAAGCTAACAATTAGAGTGATTACTGAGTTCCAGGCATCTTAGAAAACTAGAGTAGCCTTTATCCTCTTTTATGTTATACTTCAAATTCCACAGTGTCAGGGATGTGACAGATCTAACCCCGATACATGGCATTTTGCTACATTATCATCTTTATTGAACTAGGTCCCTCTGCTCATTCATATCTTAAACTGTGGAAAAGGCAATGGACTGCTTAGTTTTTTTTGTAAGCTTCCAAACAACAGCACATGTGCTTTATATAACTACAGTACAATTGACAAGACATTGGGAAACTGCAGGGCTGAAAGGGGAAGATATACATAGTTGTTGCCACTTGGGTAATAAGATGCCTTCATCTCTGTTCTCCATTATATGGGCAGCTGGAAAGAGAAGTGATTAAAATTCTTCAGGGGATATTTTGAGGCAACAGAAAGTAGACAGAGCACTGTTATATGTGGCATTTGGTGTTGAGGTAGTTGACTTAAGTTGCTGGAGAACTTGCAGCCTCAAGACCTCTAGGTCCTCAAGTGCAGCCCTTTGACTGAATTCAGATTTCACAAAAAAAATTCTTCTACTATGGGGATTTGTTCTATGAATTTCAGATTCAGTCAAAGGGCTGTACTTGAGGATCTAGGAGGCCGTATGTGGCCTTGAGGTCACTGGTTCCCCACTCCTGGCCTCTGAATGTAGTAGCATAGAAAGAGAGGCAAGTTTTGCAGTGAGTGCATTTTGGATGAGTTCAGTTTGAGAGAAAAGGAGGTAATGTAGGATAGTGCAAAGTCTGAATGATAGGGCTTATTATGAAGCTCCACCCTACACATAATCAATCATTGTAGTGTATGGCAGTGTATACGTGAGGGTAGCATCTATGGCTTAGCTGCTGCTACCCCATGCAGAATTGATTTCAGACCAATCAATCATAACTGTAACCTCAGGTAATATCTAATATTACTTATTTAAATTATGGCACAGATGAAATCACCTGTCTCTAAAGGAGCCTTCCTACGGAATAAGGAAGAACTGGATACATTAATGTCTTCTAAATCAAGAGTTTTTAAACTTTTTTGTGTGTGTCATAGATCCTTTTTGTCAATCTGTTGTAGTCTGTGGAATCCTTCACAGGATGCAAAAAATAAAATACATAGAATTATGAAGGAAACCAATTATATTGAAATATAGCATGCATATGTATACATATACAAATATACATACACAAAATGCATGCATACAAATGCATATATGGACACATATGTACATCTCATAAGACATATATATATACATATGCCTATGTACAAATATTCATGAAACTGAGGTTAAAACCCCAAAGGAACTGTATTAAGTTGGTGTTAAGAAAGCAAATATATGTAGTCCATGGCATATCTGAGAAAGGCTTGCATATTAAGACAAGTAAGTCAACTTGTACATATGTCAGAGCAAGTGACTAGTGTAAGGGCTAGAAGAACCCCAAAGGATCAATACTCAAGGCAAGAAGACATAGATCAATCACACATTCAGAAGACATTTATTCTCTACTGAGGTGCAGAGGAAATCTCAGACTGAAGTGCTACTACCATGAATAAATCCCTGGGCTAGAATTCTGAAAAATGCTCAGAATTTGAATAGGCCCTTTTACCCTTCTAGCCCCAGGTATACTGATTTGCCAAAATTCTCAAGACAGAACAACTTTCTAGTTGTCAAAGGAACTTTAATCAGTTCCCCTGGAATCTAATTCATCTCCCCATTTTCAGTTATTCTCTTAGTTAAGTAGCATTTATTAAGTACTTACTGTGAGTCAAATATTTCTCTAAGTGCTGGGGATACAAAGAAAAGCAAAAATGCTCCATGCCCCTAAGAAATTTGTGTTCTAAAGAGAGAGACAACATACAGTAACAATGTATGATTAAGATATATACAGGTTAAATAGAACAAAGTCTTAGTGGAAGGAGTAGAGAAAAACAAGTGAAAAAAGTCTTCTCAAAAAGGTATAATTTGAGCTGAATCTTTTTTTTTCAATTTGAGAAGCATTTATTGAGTTACCAGTAGTCATAATACTATGTTAGTCACCAAATATAAAGAGACCAACAGAAGAAATAAAAAAAAAACCAAGTAGCTCCTGTTCTTAAGAAGCATATATTCTATAATTCTAGCCCAATAGTAATTTTATTAACTCATGTTGCTTGTCTCCAATAAGGGATTTTTGATCTGGGTTTTCTGAATTTTTAAATGAAAATTTTTATTTTCTTAATTACATGTAAAAATCATTTTTTAACATTTTTAAAAATTTCGAGTTCCAAATTCTCTCATTCCCACCCTCCCCTCTACCCTCCTAAAGAAGGCAATTTGATGTTATACCATATGTGGAGTTATGCAAATATATTTCCATATTAATCAGTTTGCAAAAGAAAAGATACAACACCAAGAAAAATAAAGTTTTAAAAATACATATATCTTTTGATTTGCATTCAGACTCCATCAGTTATTTCTCTGGAGGTAAATAAGTATTTTTCATCATAAGTCCTTCCTAATTGTCTTAGATCGTTGCATCACTGAGAATAGCTAAATCATTCACCATTGACATTGTACAATATTGCTGTTATTTTGCACAATGTGTTCCAGGTTCTGCCCAGTTCAAATTGCATCAGTTCATGTAAGTGTTACCAGATTTTTCAGAAACTATCCTGTTAATTATTTCTTATAGCACAATTTTCCATCACAAAGACCACATCTTGTTCAGTCATTCTCCAACTGATGTGTGTCTCCATAATTTCTAATTCTTTTCCACCACAAAAAAATGCTAGAAATGTTTTTTTGTACATATAGGTACTTTTCCTTTTTAAAAATCTCTTTGGAATATGACCCTTGTAGTGGTTTTACTAGATCAAAGGGTATGCACAGAGGTATAGCCCTTTGGACAAAGTTTATTATCACAGTTTTCCCTCATCCCTTCTAATATTTGCATTTTTCTTTTCTGTCACATTAGCCAGTTTGAGAGGTATGAAATGGTACTTCAGAGTTGTTTTAATTCATATTCCTCCAATCAGTAGTGATTTAGAGCATTTATTCAACTGATTACTGATAGGTTTGATTTCTTTATCTGAAAACTACGTATTCATATCCTTTGATCATTTGTAAATTGGGAAATGACTCATTCTTATAAAATTGACTCCATTCTCTATATATTTGAGAAATGAGGTCTTTATCAGAGAAACTTTCTATAATTATTCCCCAGTTTCCTGTTTTTCTTCTCTAATCTTGACTGCATTTGTTTTATTTGTGGAAAATCTTTTTAATTTAATGTAATCAAAATTATCTGTTTTACGTACTAGAATTCTCTGTATCTCTTATTTGGTCATAAATTCTTCCATTATTTATAGATTTGACTGGCAACTTATTCTATGCTCTCCTAATTTGTTTATGATATTAGCCTTTATGTCTAAATCATGCACCCATTTCGACCTTATCTTACTATATGCAGTGTGAGAGGTCTATGCCTAGATTCTACCAAACCACTTTCCAGTTCTCCCAGAAATTTTTTGTCAGATTGTGAGTTCTTATCCCAATAGTTTGAATCTTTGCATTTATCAAACACTATATTACTATCATCATTTACTATTGTGTATTGTATACCTAATCTAATCCACTGATCCACCACTTTATTTTTTAGCCAGTGCCAGATTGTTTTAAATATCATTTTGTAATAATAGTTTGAGATCTGGTCCAGCTAGGAGGCAGCTAGGTGGCTCATTGGGTAGAGTGCTAGATCTGGAATAAGGAATGCCTGAGTTCTAACCCAGTCTCAGAAACTTATTAGCTATGTGACCCTGGTTAAATCACTTACTCTCTGTTAACCTAGTAAATTTCTGACCGTGGATTTGTGCCACCTAGCTGTCCCTCACTACAGCATCTTTGCCAAGAAAACCCCAGGAACAGCATTGGACTGCTGTGGTCTGTAGGGTCATGAAGATGTGGACATGATTGAACAATAAAACAAGAAGAGCAACATGCTGTTAGGTCACATATCTTTATATATATATTTTCATTTATTTCCTTGATATTCTTGATTTTTTGTTCTTCCCTATAAATTTTGCTATTATTTTTTTTCTAGCTCCATTAAATAATTTTTGGTAGCTTTATGGCATTCAGTAGGTAAATTAATTTTAGGGAGGTTTGTCATTTTATTATATTGGTTCAACTTACCCATGAACAGTGAATATTTTTCCAATGGTTTAAATAAGACTTTATTTATGTGAAAAGTGTTTTGTAGTTATGTTTCTGTAGTTCCTGGGTGTGACTTGGCAGAAAGACTCCCAAGTAGTTTATATTATCTACAATTATTCTAAATGGAATTTCTCTTCATGTTTCCTCCTTGTGGATTTTGCTGGTAACAGAAAAATGCTGATGATTTATGTGGGTTTATTTTATATCCTATAACTTTGCTGAAGTTAATTATTTCAATTAGTTTTTAGTTGATTCTCTATTTATACCATCATGCCCTCTGCAGAGCGATGCTTTTATTTCCTCAATGCCTATTTTAATTCCTTCAATTTCTTTTTCTTTCCTCATTGCTATAGCTAGTGTTTCAAGTACAATATTGAGTACTAGTTGTGACAATTAATATCCTTGATTCAATCCCAATGTTACTGGGAAAACTTCTAGCTTATCTCTACTACGTATAAGACTTGTTGATGGTTTTAGATATATTCTACTTATCATTTCAAGTAGAGCTCCACTTATTTTTATGTTTTCTAGTGTTTTTAATAGGAATGAGTCTTGTATTTTGTCAAAAACTTTTTTTGCATCTATTGAAATAATCATAAGATTTTTATTAGTTTTGTTATTGATATAGTCAATTATGTTGACAGGTTTCCTAATATTGAATAAGCCTTTCATTTCTGGTATAAATCCCACTTGGTCATAGTGTATGATCTTTGTGATATATTGCTATAATCTCTTTGCTAGTATTTTGTTTAGAATATTTGCATCAATATTCATTAGGGAAATCAGTCTATAGTTTTTCTGTTTTAGCTCTTCCTGCTTTAGGAACAACATATTTTTGTCATAAAAGGAATTTGGTTAGATTCCCTCTTTGCCTAATTTTCAAATAGTTTATATAGTATTGGAATTAATTGTTCTTTAAAAGGTTAGCAAACTTCACTTGTGAATCCCCCAAGTACTAGTTTGTTTGTTTTGGGGGAGCTCATTTATGGTTTATTCAATTTATTTTTCTAAGTTAGGGTTAACTATTCATTTTCTCTTGTGTTAATCTAGGCAATTTATATTTTTGTAAACATTTATCCATTTCACTTAGATTCTCAGATTTGTTATCATATAATTGGGAAAAATAGTTCCAAACAGTTCCTATAATTCCATTTTCATTGGTCCTGAATTCACCCTTTACATCTTTGAAACTGATGATTCGGTTATCTTTTTTTAAAAAAAATCAAGTTAATCAATAGTTTATCTATTTCCCTCCCACCATTAAACTAGCTCCTGGTTTTATTTATTCAGTGTTTTCCTTACTGTCAGTTTTATTAATCTTTCCTTTGATTTTTTGGATTTCTGACTTTTTTGATTAACAGATTTGTTGTTTAATTGGGAATTCTTAATTTGTTCTTATTCTAGTTTTTTTTTAGTTGTATGCAAAATTCATTGACCTACTCTCTCTTGTTTGATTCTCTAAACATTCAGAAATATAAATGTTTCCTTAAGGACTGTTTTGTCTGTACTCTCTATCAATACTTGATATTGAAATGTTGTCTCGTTGTCATTCTCTTCAATGAAATTTTTTATTTTTTATGATTTTTTTTTAACTCTCTTTCTTTAGGATTAGATTATTTGATTTCCACTTAATTTTTAATCAGTGTCTCTGTGACCTTTTATTGAATGTAATTTGTATTGCATTATGATCTAGAAAGGGTACATTTAATATTTCTGCTTTTCTGCATTTGATTATGAGGTTTTTTTTCTGCAATATATGTTCAGTGTTTATGTGGGTTCCATGAACCACTGACAAAAAGAAAGAAAAACTGTGAACTGCTGAACTGAAAGACTGTGAACTGCTTGCATGAACAAGGAGCTCTCCTAGAACAGCTGAAGAAGGAAATAGAAGAAAAACTGGCCAATGATTTTAAAGTATGAAAAAAGAATTTTAGAAGAGAACAGCTCTTTAAAAAATAAAATTGAACAAATGGAAAAAGAAGCACAAAACATAACTGGGGAAAATCGGACAAATGGAAAAGGAAATACAAAAACTAACTGGAGAAAATAATTCCTTAAAAGAAATAATTGGACAGATGGAAAAGGAGATGCAAAAGTTAACTGAGGAAAACAATTTGATAAAAATTAGAATTGGACAAGTAGAAAC
Organism: Bettongia penicillata ogilbyi; assembly: GCA_023548195.1. Classification (NCBI taxonomy): domain Eukaryota; kingdom Metazoa; phylum Chordata; class Mammalia; order Diprotodontia; family Potoroidae; genus Bettongia; species Bettongia penicillata. The sequence continues at coordinate 2,178,088 of JAJHZJ010000422.1, read as the reverse complement.
TAATGACTCTATGAGACATCGAGAATCAGTCAAACAAAATCTAAAAATGAAAAGATATAGAAGAAGATGTAAAATATCTAATTGGAAAAACAACTGACCTGTAAAATAGATTGAGGAGAGAAAATTTAAGAATTATTGGCATACCAGAAAGTCATGCAGAATAAAAGAGTCTGGACAATACCTTCCAAGAAATCATCAAGGAAAACTGCTCAGAAGTGCCAGTTCCAAAGGGCAAAATAGTCATTAAAAGAATCCACCATTCACTTCCCAAAAGGGATCCTAAACTAAAAACACCAAGAAATATTGTTGTCAAATTCCAGAACTATTAAGTGAAGAAGAAAATACTACAGGCAGCCAGAAAGAAACCATTCAAATATCAGGGAACTACAGGCAGAATCTCATGGAACCTTGCAGCTTCTACATTAAGAGATCAAAGGAACTGGAATATGATATTCTGTAAGGCAAAGGAGATGGGAATACAACCAAAGATCAATTACCCAGCAAAGTTCAGCATAACATTTCAGGCAAGGACGTGGACATTCAAAAAAATAAGGGATTTCCAGACCTTCCTGACAAAAAGACTAGAACCCAATAGAAAATTCAATCTTCAAATGCAGGTCTCAAAAGAGGCATGAAAAGGTAAACAGGGGAGAAGAAAAACTTATTACTTAATTTAGGCAAATTGTTTACCTCCCTATAAGGGAAGATGACACTTGTTAATCTTGAAAATTGTACATCTATGAAATATAAAAGGCATATACATAGAGGGAATGGGTATAAAGTAAATAATGTGATGATAAAAATGTGATTTAAGCATGCAAAGGGACTGTAACAGGAGGTGTGAAAAGGAAGAAACAGGAAATGGTAAATTACATCACAGGAAGAAGTACAAAATTATATTATACTAGAGGGAAAGAGGGCAGGGAGATGAGCATTGTTTGAGAGGTACTCTCATCTGATTTGGTTCAAGGAGGGAACAAGAAACCAAATTAAGTATATAAATCTAACTAGCTCTATAGGCAGTAGGAGAAGAAGGGGGAAGAAAGGGGAGGGGAAGCTAAAGGGGAGTGAAGAAGTAGTAAGGGTAAAGGGAAGCAAAAAGCAGGGGGTCTAAAAGAAGGAAGGGAAGACTGTGGAAGGTGATGGTCAAAAGTGAAAACTCCATTGAGGAGGGGAAGGGAAATGGGAGAACTAAAAGTACAAACAGTGGGAAAGAAGATAGAGGGAAAGATACAGATTGCAATCATAACTGTGAATATAAAAGTAATAAAATCTCCCATAAAACGGATATGGATAGCAAAATGGATTAAAAGCCATAATCCAACAATATGTTGTTTACAAGAAACACATTTGAAATGGGAGGATACACAGAAGGTAAAAGTAAAAGGTTGGAGCAGAATATATTGTGCTTCAGTTGATGTAAGAAAAGCAGGGGTAGCAATCCTAATTTCAGACAAAGCAAAAACAGAAATAGATCTAATCAAAAGAGATAAGGAAGGAAACTATATCCTGCTAAAAGGCACCATAGACAGTGAAGTAATATCATTATTAAATATGTATGCTTCAAATTGTGTAACATCCAGATTCGTAGAGGAGAGGTTGGGGAGTTGCAGGAAGAAATAGACAGAAAAACAGTACTAGTAGGGGACTTCTCCCCCTCTCTGAACTTGATAAATCTAAACTTAAAATAAGCAAGAAAGAAGTTAAGGAGGTGAATAAAACTCTGAATAAAGTAGATATGATGGATCTCTGGATAAAATTGAATGGGGATAGAAAGGAATATACCTTTATCTCAGAAGTATATGGCACATGTACAAAAATTGACCATGTTCTAACACATAAAAACCTCACAATCCAGTGCAGAAAGGCAGAGATAGTCAATGCATCTTTCTCAGATCATAATGCAATAAAAGTTATATGTAATAAAAGTCCATGGGAAGATAAACCAAAAATTAATTGGAAACTAAATTGTGTGTTTGTCCTTCATTGCCAAAGAAGACCATGCCATCAGAGAAATAATGACATGACTTGCACTTGACTTTTGTTTTGAGTGAGGGAGGACTGTGCAGGTCACCAGCCTCACTTCTCTTTCATACCCATCTGAATCCAGTGACTAGATATTCATTCAGGATGACTGGAGATGACCCAGGATGAGGCAATTGAGGTTAAGTGACTTGCCCAAGGTCACACAGCTAGTGAGTGTCAAGTATCTGAGGTGAGATTTGAACTCAGGTCCTTCTGACTCCTGCACTGGTGCTCTATCCACTGTACCACCTAGCTGCCCTTGGAAACTAACTAATCTAATCCTAAAGGAGTGGTTAAACAACAAATAATAGAAACAATCAACAACTTCATTCAAGAGAATGACAATAATGAGACAACCTAACGAATCTTATGGAATACTGCAAAAGCAGTTCTTAGGGGAAGCTTTATATCTTTGAATGTCTGCATAAATAAAATAGAGGAAGAGGAGATCAATGAGTTGGGCATGCAGCTGAAAAAGCTAGAAAAAGAACAAAATTAAAATCCCAAATTAGAAATACTGAAAACCAAAGGAGAGATTAATAAAAATTCTTTTTAATAATACAAATATGGTTTTGATATCTAAACCAGGAAGAGCCAAAACAGAGAAAGAAAATTATAGACCAATTTCTCTAATGAATATAGATGCAAACATTTTAAATAAGATTTTAGCAAAAAGAATACAGGAACGTATCATGAGAATAACACATTATGATCAGGTAGGATTCATACCAGGAATGCAGGACTGGTTCAATATTAGGAATACCGTTAGCATTATTGATCATAGCAACAACAAAACTAACAGAAACCACATGATTATCTCAATATATGGAGAAAAAACTTTTGACAACCATACCATACCCATTCCTGTTAAAAACACTGGAGAGCAAAGAATAAAGGGAACTTTACATAGAATAATAAGCATATCTACCTAAAACCTTCAGCAAGCATTATCTACAATGGAGATAACTTAGATGCATTTCCAATAAGATGTCCAAACAGGGATGTCCATTATCACTGCTATTATTGAATATGGTACTAGAAAGGTTAGCTGTAGCAATTAGAGAAGATAAAGAAATTGAAGGAATCAGAATAAGCAAAGAAGAAACTAAGTTATCACTTTTTGCAGATGATATGATGATATACTGAGAGAATCCCAGATATTCAAGTAAAAAACTACTTGAAACAATAAACAACTTTGGCAAAGTTACAGGTTACAAAATAAATCCACACAAATCTGCATTTCTACGTATTAGTAACAAAGCCCAACAGCAAGAGATAGAAAGAGAAATCCTATTTAAAGATAGGGTAGACACTATAAAATATTTGATAGGTGACCTGCCAAAACAAGCCCAGGGACTATATGAACACAGTTAGAAGACACTTCTCGCACAGATAAAGTCAGATCTAAGGAAGTAGAAAAACATCAGTTGCTCGTGGGTAGGCCAAGCCAATATAATAAAAATGACAATTCTACCTAAATTAATTTACTTATTTAGTGTCATACCAATCAACTATCAGACAATTATTTTCTAGAGTTGGAAAAAATAATATCAAAATTCATCTGGAAGAACAAGAGGTCCAGAATATCAAGGGGACTAATGAAAAGAAATACTAGGAAAGGTGACTTAGCACTACCAGATCTCAAATTGTATTATAAAGCAATTATCAAATTATCAATTTATCAATTATCAAAACCACTTGGTACTGGCTAAGAAACAGAAGGGTAGACAAGTGGAATATACCAGGTACTCAAGACACAATAGACAATGAATATAGACATCTACTGTTTGATAAACCCAAGGACCCCAGTTGCTGGAATAAGAACTTACTGTTCGACAAAAATTACTGGGGAAACTGGATAAACAGAGAAACTAAGCATAAACCAATGCCTGATACCTTACATAAAAATAAAATCCAAATGGGTACATGATCTAGGTATAAAGATGGATACTATGGACAAATTGGTGGAGCGAGGAATAGTGTTTTTAACAGATTTATGGAGAAGGGAAGAATTTTTGACTAAAGAAGAGATACAAAGCATTATGAAGTGCAAGATGGACAATTATGATAATATGAAACTGAAAAGTTTTTGCACCACCAAACCTAATGCAACCAAGATTCAGAGGGATGCAGAAAACTGGGAAAGAATTTTGCAGCTAGTATCAGTGATAAAAGCCTCATTTCTAAAATATATAGAGAACTGAGTCAAATGTCCAAAAATACAAGTCATTCCCCAATAGATAAATGGTCAAAGGATATGGACAGGCAATTTTCAAAGGAAGAAATTAAAGATTTCCATAGTCATGAAAAAATGCTCTAAATCACTATTGATTAGAGAGATGCAAATCAAAACAACTCTGAGGTACCACATCACACCTATCAGATTGGCAAACATGATAGAATAGGAATATGATAAATGTTGGAGAGGATGTGGGAGAGTTGGAACACTAATTCATTGTTGGTGACGTTATGAGTTGATCCAACCATTCTGGAGAGAAATTTGGAACTATGCCCAAAGGGCTGCAAAAATATGTATACCCTTTGACCCAGCAATATTATTACTTCTAGGACTGTATCCTCAAGAGGTCATGGTAAAAATGGTAAAGGGTACCATTCGTACAAAAATATTTACAGTAGCACTCTTTGTGGTGGCCAACAACTGGAAATCAAGGGGATGTTCATCAACTGGGGAATGACTGAATAAATTATGGTATATGAATGTAATGGAATACTATTGTGCCATAAGAAATGATGAAGAGAAAGATTTCAGAGAGGCCTGGAAGGACTTATATGATCTGATGATAAGTGAAAGGAGCAGAATCAGGAGAACTTTGTGCACAGCAACGACCACAGTGTGTGAGAGTTTTTTCTGGTAGACTTGGAACTTCATTGCAATGCAAGGCCTTAAAAAATTCCCAATGGTCTTTTAAAGCAAAATGCCTTCCACATTCAGAGGAAGAACTATGGAATTTAATCACAGAATGCAGCAGATCATTTTCTTTTGTATTACATTTTGGTTTGTTATATGATTTCTCCCATTCATTTTAATTCCTCTACATAGTACAACTATAGTGAAAATGTATTTAATAGGAATGTATGTGTAGAACGTATATAAAATTGTATGCCATCTTGGGGAGGGGCAGGGAGGTAATGGGAAGGGAGGGGGAAAAAATCTAAGTCATATGGTAGTGACTGTAGGATTCTAAAAATACATAAAAAATAAAAAAATTGAACAATTTGGATGCTTTACCATTGTGGTGCATATATGATTATCGTTGATAATTCTTCACTGTCTATGAAACCTTTTAGCAAAATATAGTTTCCTTGCTTATTTCTTTTAAATCAATCTACTTTCTTTCATTTACTTTGAGATCATGATTACTACCCTTTCTTTTTTTTCAGCTGAAACAAGTCTAGATTCTGCTCCAGTCACTTATCTTCATTCTGTGTATGTCTTTTCTTCAAGTGAAGAAGAAAGAATTCTTCAATTCTTTCAATTTCTTGAAAATAACATATTGTCACATTCTGGTTTTTAAGTCACTCTTCTAAACACTTCTGTTTATGGTTGAGTTTATCCCATTCATATTCACAGTTATGATATTTAAAAATGTATTTCTCTTTATCATATTTTATGTCTGTCTGTCTGTCTGTCTGTCTGTCTCTCTCTCCTTCCCTCCCCTTCCCTCTCTCTCTCTTTTCAGGATATCATTTTTTCAAAAGTCCATTTAGATTCTGATCTCTACCTCCCTTAATTCATCCTTCTTTCTATGAGCCCACATGTTCTCTTACCTCCTTCCCCTCCAACTTACTGTGGGACAAAATAGATTATACCCAACTGAGTATGTACGTTATTCCCTCTTTGAGCCAATTCTGATGAGAGTAAGGTTTCCACCTTGTTTGCCACTGCCCCCATCTTCCCCTCCATTGTAAAAGTTTTCTTTACATGTTTCTTTTATGTGAGATAATTTCATTCTACTTCTTCCTTCACCCTTCTCCCAGTGCTTCTTACCCTTTAATTTTATTTTTTTAAACATCCTATCATAGTCCACTCACACGTGTGCCTTCTGCCTATATATATATAAAATATATATATATATATATATATATATATATATATATATATATATATATATGCCTTCTGTCTCTGTATATTCCTTCCTAGTGCCCTAATAATGACAAAGGTATTTTTTTTGGGTGTGAATTACAAGTATCATCTTCCCATGTAAGAATGTAAACACTTTAACTTTATTGAATCCTTTATGATTTCTCTTTCATAGTTTCCTCTTTATGCTTCTCTTGAGTCTTGCATTTGAAAGTCAAATTTTCTATTTAGCTCTAGTCTTTTCATCAGGAGTGCTTGAAAGCCCTCTGTTGAATTAAATATCCATCTTTCCCCAAATGATTATACTAAGTTTTGCTGGGTAGGTGATTTTGATTACAGTTCTATCTCCTTTGCCTTCTAGAATATCATTTTTCAAGCCCTCTAGTCCTTTAATCCAAACACTGCTAAATCTTGTGTTATCTTTAACTCCACAGTATTTAAATTGTTTCTTTCTGGCTGCTTGCAATATTTTCTTCTTGACCTTGGAACTCTGAAATTTGGCTATATAATATTCATGGGAGTTTTCATTTTGGGACCTCTTTCAGGAGGTGATCAGTAGAATCTTTTAATTTATATTTTCCCCTCTGGTTTTGGGATATCATTACAGATAATTTCTTGAAATGTGATGTCTAGGTTCTTTTTAGTTTGTTTTGATCATGGCTTTCAGGTAGTTCAGTAACTCTTAAATTATCTCTTCTTGACCTGTTTTCCAGGTCAGTTGCTTTTTCCAAAGAGATATGTCACGTTTTCTTCTATTTTTTCATTCTTTTGATTTTGTTTTATTATTACTTTATGTTTCATGGAGTCATTAGCTTCCTTTTTACCAATTACACTTTTTTTTGGATTTATTGTAGATTCTTTTTTATTATTATTATTATTTTTTTTAATGTTCTACAATCACTTCCTTAAAATTAAGATTTTATCCCCCCCATGCCTTCCCCTCATTACCCCCCTCCCTCCCCATGACAGCATACAATTCTGTATAGGTTCTACATATACTTTCCTATTGAGTATGTTTTCACTATAGTCATGCTATGTAGTCACACTAAAATAAATGGGAGAAATCACATAACAAATCAAAACATAATACACTAAAACCCACATACATGATCTGCTACATTCTGCGAATGACTTCCATATTTCTTTCTCTGAGTGTGGAAGGCATTTTGCCTTAGAAAACCACCATTGGGATTTTTTTTTTTAGTAAGTTCTTGCATTATTACGAAGTCCCAAGTCTACCAGAAAAAACTCTCGCACACTGTAGTCATTGCTGTGCACAAAGTTCTCCTGATTCTGCTCCTTTAGCTCAGCATCAGATCATATAAGTCCTTCCAGGCCTTCCTGAAGTCTTCTTGTTCATCATTTCTTATGGTGCAATAGTACTCCATTACATTCATACACCATAATTTATTCAGTCATTCCCCAGTTGATGAGCATGCCCTTGATTTCCAGTTTTTGGCAGCTATAAAGAGTGCTGCTATAAATATTTTTGTACATGTGGGACCCTTTCCCATTTTTATGATCTGTTGGGTATACAGTCCTACTAGCGATATTGCTGGGTCAAAGGGTATGCACATTTTTGTAGCCCTTTGGGCATAGTTCCAAACCATTCTCCAGAATGGTTGGATGAGCTCACAGCTCCACCAACAATGAATTAGTGTTCCAGTTCTCCCACATCCTCTCTAGCATTTATCATTTTCTTATTCTATCATGTTTGCCAATCTGATAGGTGTGATGTGGTACCTCAGAGGTGTTTTGATTTGCATCTCTCTAATCAATAGTGATTTAGAGCACTTTTTCATATGATTATAGATATCTTTAATTTCTTCCTCTGAAAATTGCCTGTTCATATCCTTTGACCATTTATCAATTGGGGAATGATTTGTATGGTTATACATTTGAGTCAGTTCTCTATATATTCTAGAAATGAGGCCTTTATCTTCAAGCTTAGCTGTAAAAATTTTTCCCAATTTACTACATTCCTCTGAATTTTGGTTACATTGGGCTTGGTTGTGCAAAAACTTTTCAGTTTAATGTAATCAAAACCAATTACACTTTTTGAGCAATTATTTTTTCCAAAATGCTTTGTACCTCCTTTTCCAATTAATCTATTCTATTTTTTAAGGAGTTCTTTTATTCAATGAATTTTGTAACTTTTTTTTCCATTTGGCCAATTCTGCTTTTCAAGGAGTTCTCTTCCTGGATTTTTGCGTCTCTTTCATCATTTACCCGATTTTGGTTTTTAAAGTGGTTTTTTTTCAGTATTTTTTTTTGTGCCTCCTTTACCAAGTTGTTGACTCTCATTTCATATTTTTTTCATCATTCTTATTTTTTCTAACTTTTTCTCAACTTCTTTTATTTGATTTTCAAAATCCTTTTTGTGCTTTTCCAGAAGTTTTTTTAGGGTCTGTGACAAATTCACATTTTCTTTGAACCTTTGCATGTAGCTGTTTTGACTTTATTTTCTTCTAAGTTTGTATCTTTGTCTTCCCTGTCACCACAGTAACTTTCTATGGTAGAGTTCTTTTTGTGTTATTTGCTCTTTTTTCTAGCCTGCTTCTTGACTTTACCCTTATGTTAAAGTTGGGCTTTACTCCTGGAGTGAAGGGGGCACTTTCCCAAGCTTCAGGCTTTTTGTGCTGCTGTTTTCAGAGCTGCTTCTCAGGGTTTGTACATTTTTAGTTCTTCTCACATGGTATGATCTAAGGAGAGGTGTTGTCACTACTCTCCTGGACTGTGTTCTGATCTTTGAGTAACCAGAAATACTGAAACTGTGACCAGGATCTCAGCTTTCCTGCAGTAGCAAGTGCTAGAGTGCTAGTGCTCCTCCTTTCCCTGGGACTTCACCCTAGAATCACATAGGGTCAATACAACAGGGTCTTGCATCCAGTTCCAGGAAAAGGACCCTTGTAATCTCCTGCTGACCCCTTTAACATCTGTGGGCTGAGAGCTCCTAATACTGTTGCCACCCCCAATCCCCAAGGTCTGCTGATAGCTTGCACTCCAGATCTGTCTATCACTCTTCTGAGACAGATCTTTCTTGCCACCTTCCAAAGTTGTTTGAGCTTGATAATTTTTTTACTCTAACTTTTTTCCTGCTGCTCTAGAATGCAGTTTCAGATGTTATTTTAAAGTTGTGTAAAGGGAAATTTGAGAGAGCCTAGTTGAATCCTTTCCTTTATATCATCATATTTGATCTGCCTCCTGAGTTAAATCTTGAAAAAATTCAGAGAAGTCAGAAAACGAGAATGGTGAGAATTTATGTAGTATAAGAGAACCTTATTTTATTACTTGATTTATGGTTTCTCTCCACAGGGTGTTCTATGTCCATAAGAAGTCAGACAAACTAACCTAACCTCCTCTTCCAATCAGTAGTACTTTGTTGTGCTGTCTTTCCTGAGGCAGGGGGGCATAGAGTTATCCCTGGATTATAATCCTGACAGTGCATTCTACCATTCCCCATCAACTCTTGGTATAATCCTTGGTAACATTCAATTCTTGTTCATTCACACACCTCACTGCCAAGAGCTCCAGCCCAAGAGTCTCTGCTTTTCCAAAGTCTTCTAATATTCTAGTCCTACAATATAGGAGCCCTCTTCCTTCTCTCTGTGAAGTCCCTTGAAACAAAAATAATTCAGTACCTCAAATAACTGGTATTGATATACAAGAGTATATCGTAAAGGAGGCAAACCTATGGGCTAATGTCCTTTTCAACTCTTTATCTCCTGTCTTTGTAGAATATAACAGACTGCTTGACATTATTGAATGGAGTAAAGTTTACAATAGGTAGGTCTAGTGTAGGCAATCTCCAACTTGAATGTGCTGGTATATCTCTTACCTATGCACAGGTCTGTCTGTAGCCACAGATGCACCCCATTTCTCCCTCCTGCCATACGAGATATCTGCCTCCTCCCATCCTTTAATTTTCCTATTACAGATCATCACGGTCTAATACTATTTCTCGTCACTCCCTATCTTGGTCCCCATCATTTTACATGCTCTAGTACTAATCCAAAATGTGATGATAGAGCTGGTGATAATGAGAGGAGAAATGTAAGGAGGTGGAGGTCAATAACCTCTATGCCTGCTTCTCCCTTATTCCATATCTGAATTGCAGTGCAGATTCAGCAGTCCCTAACCCAATCCCTTACTCCAACCTTATCTCTATATCCCAAGCACTCTGCTATTCTCTACCTCAAAAGTACAGTAACTACTATAAGTTATTCAGAAAAGAAGTAAGCTGGAAATTGAAGCAGCATAATGTAGTGAGAACCTCACTGGCTCTGCAGTCAATTCATACTTCTATTTCTTTTCTTTTCTTTTTTTCTTTTTTTTTAATAAATTCATTTATTTAACTTTTTACATTCATTTTCACAAAAGTTTGGGTTCCAAATTTTCTCCCCATTTGTCCTTTTCCCCCATCCCAATATACTGAGCATTCTAATTTCCCCTACCGCTAATCTGCCCTCTCTTCTATCACCCTCCCTTTCCTTGTCCCTATCTTCTCTTATGTCCTGTAGGGCCAGATGACGTTCTATTCCCCATTAACTGTATTTCTTATTTCCTAGTAGCAAGAACAATACTCAACAGTTGTTCCTAAAACTTTCAGTTCCAACTTCTCCCCATCCCTCCCTCCCCACCCATTTCATTTGGGAAGGCAGGCAATTCAATATAGGCCCTATCTGTGTAGTTTTGCAAATGACCTTGATAATAGTTGCGTTGTGTAAGACTAACTATATTTCCCTCCATCCTATCCTGCCCCCCATTGCTTCTATTCTCTCTTTTGATCCTGCCCCTCCCTGAGTGTTGACTTCAAATTGCTCCCTCCTCCCATTGCTCTCCCTTCCATCATCCCCCCCACCCTACTCATTCCCTTCTCCCCCACTTTCCTGTATTGTAAGATAGATTTTCATACCAAAATGAGTGTGCATTTTATTCCTTCCTTTAGTCGAATGTGATGAGAGTAAACTTCATGTTTTCCCCTCAGCTTCCCTCTTTTTCCCTCCACTAAAACGTCTCCTTCTTGCCTCTTTTAGGAGAGATAATTTGTCCCATTCCATTTCTCCCTCTCATCCCAATACATTTCTCTCTAACCACTTAACTTCATTTTTTTAAGATATGATCCCATCCTATTCAATTCACTCTGTGCTCTCTGTCTCTGTATGTGCATGCATGTGTGTATGTGTGTGAGCGTGCACGCATGTACTTGTGTGTGTGTAATCCCACCAACTACCCAGATACTGAAAAGTTTCAAGAGTTACAAATATTGTCTTTCCATGTAGGAATATAAACAGTTCAACTTTGGTAAGTCCCTTATGACTTCTCTTTGCTGTTTACCTTTTTATGCTTCTTTTCATTCCTGTGTTTGAAAGTCACATTTTCTTTTCACCTCTGGTCTTTTCATCAAGAATGCTTGAAAGTCCTCTATTTCATTGAAAGAACAGTTTTTCCCCTGAAGTATTATACTCAGTTTTGCTGGGTAGGTGATTCTTGGTTTTAGTCCTAGTTCCTTTGACTTCTGGAATATCCTATTCCACACCCTTTGATCCCTTAATGTAGAAGCTGCTAAATCTTGTGTTATCCTGATTGTACTTCCACAATACTGGAATTGTTTCTTTCTAGCTGCTTGCAATATTTTCTCCTTGACCTGGGAACTCTGGAGTTGGCCACAATGTTCCTAGGAGTTTCTCTTTTTGGATCTCTTTCAGGAGGTGATTGGTGGATTCCTTGAATACTCATTTTGCCCTCTGGTTCTAGAATATCAGGCCAGTTTTCCTTGATCATTTCATGAAAGATGATGTCTAGGCTCTTTTTTTGATCATGACTTTCAGGTAGTCCCATAATTTTTAAATTGTCTCTCCTGGATCTATTTTCCAGGTCAGTTGTTTTTCCCATGAGATATTTCACATTCTCTTCCATTTTTTCATTCTTTTGGTTTTGTTTTGTGATTTCTTGGTTTCTCATAAAGTCATTAGCCTCCATCTGTTCCATTCTAATTTTGAAAGAACTCTTTTCTTCAGTGAGGTTTTGAACCTCCTTTTCCATTTGGCTAATTCTTCTTTTGAAAGCATTCTTCTCCTCATTGGCTTTTTGAACCTCTTTTTCCAATTGAGTTAGCCTATTTTTCAAGGTGTTATTTTCTTCAGCATTTTTTTTGGGTCTCCTTTAGCAAGGTGTTGACCTGCTTTTCATATTTTTCTTGCATCTCTCTCATTTCTCTTCCCAGTTTTTCCTCCACCTGTCTAACTTGATTTTCAAAATCCTTTTTGAGCTCTTCCATGGCCTGACCCCATTGAATATTTATTTTGAATGTTTGGGATACAGAAGCCATGATGTCTATGTCTTTCCCTGATGGTAAGGATTGTTCTTTCTCATCAGAAAGGAAGGGGGCGATATCTGTTCACCAAGAAGTAACCTTCTATGGTCTTATTTTTTTCCCCTTTTCTGGGCATTTTCTCAGCCAATTACTTGACTTCTGAGATTCCTCTCCACCCCCTCCAGATCTGCCCAGCTAGTGCTTGGGGTCTGAGATTGAAATGCTACTTCCCAGCCTCAGGACTTTCAGCAGGGGGCAGAGCTGCTATTCAGTGTAAGATTAAATTCAGGTGCTCAGGTGGGGGGCAGGGCTGCTATTCAGTGTGAGATTAAGTTCAGCTGCTCAGGTGGGGGCAGGGTCACCACATGGGGCTCAGTTCCCTCAGGGGGTTTATGCTGAGATCTTCAACAATGGATCTGAGCTTCTTTCCACTTTGTTAGCTCCTGTCCGCTGCTGCCTCCCGAGGGGGCCTGAGTTATGGAGACACCACACATCCCTCTTGGCCAGCCAAACAGGCTCTCTCACTGACCTTTGCACCTGTGGGTGGAGGGACTTGCATGGCCGCTGGAGATTCTGTCCCTGAAGCCTGCTTGGATCTGCTCCTCCCTGTGCCACGCAGCCAAGGCAGGACTGGGCTCTGCTCCAGGTTCGGTGTGCAATGGACCTTTGATGTTGGTTTTTCAGGGCTCTCTGGAACAGGAATGTCCTCCACTCCATTTTTCTGTAGCTTCTGCTGCTCCAGAATTTGTTGGGAGTTCTTTTTTCCAGGTATTTTATGGACTGTGTGTTAGGAGCTAGCATGTGTGTGTCTTTCTCCTCCACCATCTTGGCTCCTCCCTCCGTACTTCTATTTCTTATGAAACTTTTGAACACAAACAAGTCACAACCTCACTGAACCTTGGTTTTCTTATTTTTAAAGTATCATGTACACTGAATATTTTCTGAGTTTCATTACAAAACTAAAGCTAGGATCTGGTGAATGAGAGGAGGTTGCAATGAGGAGTAGGTCTTGAGCCCTTGAAGAATGGGAAGTATAGAAGGATAAGAGGCAAGAATTCATTGTGATATATTGAAATTACTTTAGTAAAAAAAAAGATTAAAAATTAGAAAGAATTTCAGGAGGTCCTCATTTGAGTCCAGTCCTGCATATCATTGTGAAGTATTTGGCAATCCTGTCTGACCATGTAGACAGATTTGGCTGGTGATTGTGCTCTTGCAGAGACAAAAATAATGAGACATTTACTGATAAGTAGATTTTGGCCTAACAGCATTTGAAATCATTATATGTCATGTTTCTGGGAGCTTCCCCACCAAAAAGTGCAAAAGAGTACTTGATTTAACTCTAGTTATTTACAATTGAAAGTAACTACAGCTCATAGGGAAGCCAGAGGTTTTATTTCTTTTTCTCATTTTCAACATCTGTGATTTACAGGTCTTTGCACTGGCAGAATTCACTTGGAAAGATGCAAGCCATAGTAGACTGCTTGCCAGGGCTTATCCACATCATAGATGGGGGTATGCCAGCAGCTGCATGCATTTAAAAAGATTTACCTGTTAGTGAGAGGCAGTCACCACAAGTGGGTTTTGTTGCCCATTAACCTATCATCAAGAATGTTCCTCCTCCATTCTGGAAGCACCAATAATGAACTGCACCATGTTTATGTTATGACCAAGAACAAAGTTACAAATTGATTAGGGAAGCCTTGTCCTTTCATGTTTACTTCTTCACCCAATTTATAGAATGTGCTTATTTCTTCGCCTATTTAAATCTTTTGAGGGCCAACATAAATACAGTCTTCTCCATGACCACAGCCCACACTAACCTTTCCTTCTCTGACTTCCACAAAACATTTATTGACATAGTATCATAGGAGCAAGAGGTGGAAAGGGACCTTCTAAGAGTTGGAAGGGATTAATCTTTACCACAAAATTTAGGATTCAATTACATACACAGTCTTGTGTTATTCTTGAATTGGAGTATTTTAAGTCCTGTCTCCTCATCTAAAGTATAAAATCCTGGAGTGTTGAAGCCATTGGACATAATAATACTAGCTTAATAAATACATGGTAATGAGTGGGTATTACAAGAATTTAAAAATTGCAAATATAATTTACCAATTGGTAAATCAGCAGCTAAAGGGAAACCTCTAGTTTTATGTGGGATGGGGAGCATTTGGGCCTCCTTCCTGCTAGTGAATTTGTTGTATATGTTGACAAAGTCAGGGAGGGGTATTTTTTTTAATTCATTGATTTATTGATAACACTCTATCAATATATATTAATTGAGAATCTTCTAGATTCATAAGTTGGAGGCTCAAGATTTAAATTTACACCACTAGGGAGAAAGCAACATGGTGTTTTGTTATCTTCCATTTCCTTGCTCTCCTCTTTTCTCCCAGACTATGTGCACTGTATTTGTTCAGTCATACAGTTGTATCTGACTCTTCCTGACCCTGTGGACCTTGTTTTCCATGAGGTTTCTTGGCAAAGACACTGGAGTGGTTTGCATTTTCATCTCCATTGGGTTAAGGTAAACAGAGGTTAAGAGACTTACCCAGGGTCACACAGCTAATGTGACTGAAACCAAATTTGGACTTAGGACTTCCTGACTCCAGGTCCAGCATTCTATCCACTCAGTCATCTATCTGCCTTGTGCACCAGACTATTGAGCCTATTTTCTCCTGGTACCTAAGGTGGAACTGCTGAGACTAAAGGGAGTCAGCTGTGGCTATGGGTGTGGGATCTATTTAGTGGCATTGAAAAGAAATGAAATGGAAGAAAGAAGCAGGCTTAAGACTTTCTCTAATCAAAACTGTGAAGTAGTGATGCACCTTCAATGTCATCATTTCTTGGAACTCTCAGTGGCCAAGGGCAATCTAGTACTTGTGATCTACAGTCATCAGCCTTGCCTCCTGCTGTTTGACTCTAGTCATCCAGAATCTACTGCTACTTACTGTAGTCTCCACTAACAAAAATTGCCAGCTTTCATTTCCTTCGCCCTGGATTAGGCTTCTTAATTCCGTCAAGTTATGGCAACATGTTAATATTAGAAAACAAGAAATACCATTCCCAAGCTATGTTTATCTTAACTGTGGCTTCTTGGCATCAATGCTTTAGTATCTCTAGGAGTGGGAATTTCAGGTTTCATAGGATAGGAAGGTGGTCCATGATGGAAATTCAAATGCTATTCCATCTCTGGAGCTTTCCCTGAGCACCTCAACCAGAAGGAATCTATCTTTTCACTGTACTTATCATCTATACCACTCAGTTAACTCCTATCATTTACTGCTTTGTACTAACTGCTACTTATCTTTTAATATACCGATGTCTTTTTTCCTCATCTAGATTGATAGTTCTAAGAGCAAGGACTGTGGAAATAGTATGTAGAGATTTGCACACACATGTGCATATCTATACATGCATATTTGTATATATTCCTATATATGCCTTTGTGTGTGTGTGTGTGTCTGTGTGTGTATGTGTATCTATATGTACATCTGACTCTGTGTGATTAGAGTGTCTGGCCTGGAGTCAAGACGACACATCTTCCTGAGTTCAAATCTGGACTCACATACTTATTAGCTGTGTGACACTGGGCAAGTCACTGAATCCCATTTGCCTTAGCTTCCTCATCTGTAAAATGAACTGGAGGAGGAAATGGCAAATGACTCCAGTATCTTTGCCAGGAAAATTCCAAATGGGGACATGAAAAGTTGGACAGAAATGAAAAATGACTGAAGTAATATTGTCTCTTTTTTTCTCTCTCTCTTCCTCACTTCCTTGCTGTCTTGATATTTGTGTGTGTGTACACACATGCATACATACACACACACACACACACACATAGGAGGGGGGAGGTTATATGATAGGTATTCAGTAAATATTTGCTATTTATTTTTTTAATAAAAATTTATTTATTTAACTTTTTACATTCATTTTCACAAAATTTTGGGTTCCAAATATTCTCCCCTTTTATCCCCTCCCCCACCCCAATACACCAAGCAATCTAATTTTCCCTATCTCCAATCTGCCCTCTCTTCTATCATCCCTCCCTTCTCTTGCCCCATCTTCTCTTTTGTCCTGTGGGGCCAGATGACTTTCTATTCCTCATTAACTGTATGTCTTATTTCCTAGCAGCAACAATAATACTAAACAGTTGTTCCTAAAACTTTGAGTTCCAAATTCTCCCCATCCCTCCCTCCCCACCCATTACCTTAGGGGAGGCAGGCAATTCAATATAGGCCCTATCTGTGTAGTTTTGCAAATGACTTCCATAATAGTTGTGTTATGTAAGACTAACTGAATTACCCTCCATCCTATCCTGCCCCTCATTGTTTCTATTCTGTCTTTTGATCCTGTCCCTCTCCGAGTGTTTTGCTCCCTCCTCCCATTGCCCTCCCTTCCATCATCC
The DNA here is from genome assembly GCA_023548195.1 of Bettongia penicillata ogilbyi. Classification (NCBI taxonomy): domain Eukaryota; kingdom Metazoa; phylum Chordata; class Mammalia; order Diprotodontia; family Potoroidae; genus Bettongia; species Bettongia penicillata. The sequence goes on along the minus strand of JAJHZJ010000422.1, from coordinate 2,161,234 downwards.
TCCACCCTTTGCTTATCTCCTTCTCCCCCACTTTCATGTACTGTGAGATAGGTTTTCATACCAAAATGAGTGTGCATTTTATTCCTTCCTTTAGGCAAATGTGATGAGGGTAAACTTGTTTTTTTTTCTCAGCTCTCCTCTTTTTCCCTCCACTAAAAAGTCTCCTGCTTGCCTCTTAAATGACATATAATTTACCCCATTCCATTTCACCCTCTTTCCTCCCACTACATTTCTCTCTCACCATTTACCTTAATTTCTTTTAAGATATGGTCCCATCCTATTCAATTCACTCTGTGCTCTCTGTCTCTGTATGTGCGTCCATATGTGTATGTGTGTGCATGCACGCATGTACATGTGTGTGTGTGTATGAGTGTGTGTGATCCCACCAACTACCCAGATACTGAAAAGTTTTAAGAGTTACAAATACTGTCTTTCCATATAGGAATGTAAACGGTTCACTTTTGGTAAGTCCCTTATGACTTCTCTTTGCTGTTTACTTTTTCATGCTTCTTCTCATTCTTGTGTTTGAAAGTCAAATTTTCTTTTCAGCTCTGGTCTTTTCATCAAGAATGCTTGAAAGTCCTCTGTTTCATTGAAAGACCATATTTTCCCCTGAAGTATTAGACTCAGTTTTGCTGGGTAGGTGATTCTTGGTTTGAGTCCTAGTTCCTTTGACTTCTGGAATATCCTATTCCACGCCCTTCGATCCCTTAATGTAGAAGTTGCTAGATCTTGAGTTATCCTGATTTTATTTCCACAGTACTGGAATTGTTTCTTTCTAGCTGCTTGCAAGATTTTCTCCTTGACCTGGGAGTTCTGGAATTTGGCCACAATGTTCCTAGGAGTTTCTCTTTTTGGATCTCTTTCAGGTGGTGATCGATGGATTCTTTCAATACTTATTTTGCCCTCTGGTTGTAGAATCTCAGGGCAGTTTTCCCGATAATTTCATGGAAGATGATGCCTAGGCTCTTTTTATGATCATGGCTTTCAGGTAGTCCCATAATTTTTAAATTGTATCTCCTGGATCTTTTTTCCAGGTCAGTTGTTTTTCCCATGAGATATTTCACATTCTCTTCCATTTTTTTTTTCATTCTTTTGGTTTTGTTTTGTGATTTCTTGGTTTCTCAGAAAGTCATTAGCCTCCATCTGTTCCATTCTAATTTTGAGAGAACTGTTCTCTTCAGTGAGCTTTTGAACCTCTTTTTCCATTTGGTTAATTCTGCTTTTGAAAGCATTCTTCTCCTCATTGGCTTTTTGAACCTCTTTTTCCAATTGAGTGAGCCTATTTTTCAAGGTGTTATTTTCTTCAGCATTTTTTTGGGTCTCCTTTAGCAAGGTATTGACCCGTTTTTCATACTTTTCTTGCATCTCTCTTATTTCTCTTCCCAGTTTTTCCTCCACCTGTCTAACTTGCTTTTCAAAATCCTTTTTGGGCTCTTCCAAGGCCTTAACCCACCCGACATCCCCCTGGGATGTCTGGGATACAGAGGCCCTGCCCTCCACGTCTTTTTCTGATGGTAAGAATAGTTCCTCGTCATTAGAATTGAAAAGCGGGAACATTTGCACCTGCTCAAAGAAGCTCTCTATAGTCTTATTTTTCTTACCTTTTCTAGGCATTTTCCCAGCCAGTTACTTGACTTCTGAGATTCCTGTCCACCCCTGCCTAGATCTGCCCAGCTAGTGCTTGGGGTCTGAGATTCAAATGGGCTTTCTGTGGCAGCTGTGGTTGCTATTCAATGTGAGCTTAAGTTCTGGTGCTGGGGTGGGGGCAGGGCCACCTCCCAGGCTAAGTTCCCTCAGGGGCTTTATGCAGAGACCTTCAGTAATGAAGATCCTGCCTGCTCGGGGAGTCCTGGGCCGCTGCTGCTGCCCCTGCCTCCACCGCTTCCTCCCAAGGGGGCCCGAGTCACGGAGACACCCTGCTCCCCTCTCGGCCAGCCCAGACGTCTCTCTCACTGACCTGTAGCGCCTGTGGGCGGAGGGACCTTCCCGGCCACTGAAGGTTCCATCCCTGAAGCCTGCTCAGATCTGCTCCTCTGGGGCCATGTCCAGGGCAGTGCTGGGGTGGACTCCGCTTTCCGGAGTGCGACGGACCCTGGGGACGGCTCTCCAGGGCTCTCTGGAACGGAAATCTCTTCCACTGTGTTTCTGCACACCCTGCAGTGATCCAGAACTTGTGAGGAGCTCTTCTTACATTAAATCCATGGGCTGTGGGTTCGGAGCTAGCATACGTGAGTCTTTCTACTCTGCCATCTTGACTCCACTCCCCAATATTTGCTATTTCTTAATATACTCAAGATCTATCACAGTGCCTGGCACAGAACAGGTTCTTCTTAAATATTTGATGCCTGACTGATGATTGATGTATTTTGAGCGTGGCAGGCACATGTATAATCCCTCCAATCACCTGCTCCAACTATGCAGCAGCCATACCTACAATACTTATGCATAGTGTGAAGAGTTCTCTACTTTCTTGTACTCTCTGCATCATTTGATCACCAGGATTGACTAATCGTTCCATTGTTGACATGACCCACACTTTGGTACTACCTAATGCTCCTCTCCCTCCATTAACCGTTCACAGAATGGTAACTCACCTGCAATCCTAGTAGTGAAAATGAGCTATAAAAATTCAGAAATAGCTCAGAGGGAAGGCCCTGTCTTAGAATGTGAATGGCATGTCATTTGTGCTGCAGATGTCAATGCCACCCTCCTACACTCCTCTCAGAATGACAGCCCTGGCAGAGAGATGCACCCTTTATGATTCCCATCATAAAACAAGCCTATTCAGGTGGTTCATCCTTAGCAAATATTAAGGAGAAAAATGAGGACTCTGGTCATTATTTGGCACATAGGTTTTCATTATCATGTCCCTCAGAGTATTTTTCTCTGCCCTCCTGCATGTAATCACTTTGCTGTCAAATTATTCAAGGCAGTCAGAGAGAGAATTTTCTCTTGTACACGTCCTTCCTTGAGGTCATCAATAAATAATACTTTGTTGTTTTCAGAGTTCTGTGTTTACTAATGAAATAGTATGACCTTGAATAAAGTGGGTAGAATACTGCCCTTGGAGTTGATAAGACTCAGATTTGAATCTTGCCCCTGGCATTTTCTAGCTGTGTGTCCTTGGACAGAATCATAGCCCCATGGTTCCCTAGAGCTGGAAAGGTCATTGAATTCAGAGGTAACAAACCCCTGCCTCACAAAACTCCAAATTAAAATGTAGTTGGGAAATGATTAGCAAAATAAATAAAAATGCAATGTAACATAGATAATGTTGACATGTGGTTTTCTACTTCCATATTCTGTCATGGACTTAACATAGCTGATCTAAGCCAGCCTCCTCCTTGTATAGAGGACAACAGAGCAGGTAAGGTGACTTACCCAAAATCACCTATATCCTTAATATCACAGTCATACTTTGGATCCACAGCCTCTGACTTCTAAGTAGGCTGTCTTTCCACTCTTATCATACTGCCTCCTAACCTCTCTGACACTCTATAAAATGGAGAAAATAACACCTAGAATAGACTTATTATGACACTCAGAGGAGATAATATTTGTAAAGTGCTTTGCAGACTTTAAAATGCTATATAAATGTCACATATTGTTATTGTAAAGGAATTTTTGAAGACTAGCTCAGAGTGCAAAGAACTGGTGTATGAACAAAAGTTTAGAGGAGTAAGACCAAAAAGAGGGTCCAATTTTGTTGTCACCATGATTGACAACTTCTTGATGATTACACAGCATTTCTATTGCCAATGTGTAAAATGACTCATCTTTCCCCACTGCCTCTGGATGAAGGAGGCAGAGAATGTGTGTGCATGTGTGTATTTGCATAGGGATGAAGTGACCAAACTTGGTACATCCCCCATCAAGTATGTAAGGCATTTGTCAGTTCCTGAACACCTACGATATCTCAGTATATACTGTCAGTATGAGAGTTTCTATCAATACAGATCGCAGCCTGTCTGTGACTCAAGAAATAAATCTTGAGCAGTTATATGAGTCACAGAGAGGGTGAGCATATTGTCCAGGGTCATACAACCAATGAGTGCCAGAAGTAGGATTTGAATCTTAGTCTTCCTGACTCCAAGCCCCACGTGATTCAGAATACTGTGCTACATGGGAGAAATGGAGTACATTGGACTTGGGAGAAGTATGGTTAATAGAGTAGATACAGTTCTATCAAGGGATTTAGGGTTCAGTGCAGTCTCTCAGACTCTTCAATAATCTAAATCCTATTGTCATTTAAGGACAAGCTCCTGGCACTTCAATGAAACTTGTACTAATCCTTTCCTAGTAATTCAGTATCGTGAGACCTAAAATTGAAAGGTAGGAGAGATATTAGAGATCATCTATTTTGATTCCCTCTTCTCAGGAATAAGAAGAAATCCGACCCACAAAAAAAAGGTAAATATTGCATCCAGGGCTACAGCCTCAACTTTTCTGCTTTTCTCTTGAATTCTTATAGCCCTTATTGTCTGCATGACTTTTAATCCTCAACACAAACTACTTTGTGTTATTTAACTTCTAAAATACATCTCCAGTTATCCTGATCTATATGTGACCACTAGACCCAGATAACTGTAGAGGAGAAAATGAGACTGGTAACGTTACAAAACCTTCCCTCATTTAAATCCAATTCAGTTGCAAGTCATGTAATCATCTTTCTGATGTGATGGTCCTCTTTCTGAACCAAAGTCCAAGCCTACCAGTTGGTATAGTGGGTAGAGTACAGGACTTGGAGTCAAGAATACCTCAGTTCAAATCCCACTTCAGACACTTACTTGAGCAACTCAATCTGTTCCCCTTGATTTCCTTATCTGTAAAGTGGGATTAATAATGGTACTCACCTAATGGGATAATTGTGAAGTTAATAAAATGAGATATTAATGAAATATTTTGCAAATCCTAAAACACTATAAAATTGCTAATGATTGTTATTGTTACCAAGTTGACTAATGTTTTTTGCTTTTAAGGGACTAAATGATATTTGGCATTTACTAGTTGTGTGACCCTGGGCAAGTCACATAATCCAAATGCCTTGCCTATTCCTTCCCCCACCCCCAAAAGGAAAGAACATTGCCCTTTGTTTTTGTTTGTTTGTTTTGGGTTTTTTTCCAAGGCAATCAGGGTCAAGGGATTTGCCCAGGATCACACAGCTAGCAAGTGTCAAGTGTCTGATGCTGGATTTGAACTCAGGTTCTCCTGACTCTAGGGTCAGTGCTCTATCCTCTGTGCCACCTAACTACCCCAACTATGCCCTGTTCTAATGAAGCTTAGTGTATTATGCTCAGTAAGTATTCCTTATTATTAATAATGAGGATAATGGTTATAATTTGGGAATCAAGTTTGAAGATTGGCGGATCCAGATGATGGTTGCATATAAGTTAGGGAATGGATGACAAGTTAGAAAAAACGGAGGGGTTGAACTATATAATCTCTTTGGGAAAGGTGAATATAATTACTACAAGGGATTTCAAGGGAAGTGAGAAAGGTAATGAGGGGATAGAGTGACAGTATGTCACTAAAGATGTTGTCAGGTATGCCTCCAGCTTACAGTGATCCCTCCTAAATTCAGAGCATTGAGTAAAGTCAATATCTCCAATCCATCTTCAGTAAAGTCCAATTTTGTTGTCTCATTGTGGCATGGAGGTGAGAATTCTTGAAAGTGGTGAATTTTTTGACCACAGCAACCCACAAAGTCTACCTTCTAAGGCATAGAAGATTTAGAATCTGTATTGGTAGTGGGGACATTTACACCAATGCAATAATGGATCTAATCTTTGTCATTTTCCTAGCACTAATCATGCACATACATATATACTGTATGTGTATGATATCTCTTGCCTCGTTGCCTTTATTATTCAGCTCTTCCAATCAAATCAAAACCTGAAGCTAGCTCTCCTAGTTGGTGGACTCCTAGTCCAGTCCACCATTTTATAAGGGGCCACATTCCTGATTTGAGTCTCCGGCAGCCTTATGCCCACTCAGATACTCCTTTCTGCTCCCTATTACATATTATCTATCCCCATTAAAATGTTAGCTCCTAGGGATGTGAATTGCCTTGTTGGCTTATGTTTGTGTCCCCAATACTTAGAACAGTGCCTTGGATATAGTGAGGGCTTAATAAATGTTCTATCATCTATCTATCTATACAACAAGAATTTATTAAATTCAATACCCTGCACTGTGACTGGTACTACAAAAATAAAATGAAAAACAATCCCTACACTCACAGAACTTGAACCCTACTGGGAATACACAAACCATAAAGAGTTGAGATGATGTACAAGAACACAAGGAGGGAGAGAACACCAATACCTGTGGAATCAGGGATAGCCTTCTGTACAATGTGAGCTGAAATTTGAAAATTCCAAAGAATGGAGATGAGGAGGGAGGGCATTCCAGGCCCAAGCCCAGTCTTGTACAAAGGCACAAAGATGAGAACTGGAATTCTGAATTTAGGGCACAGCAAGCAACTTGGTTTGGCTGTGACATAGAATGGGCGAAAGTGAGTAATGTATAATAAACCCAAAAAAAGAAAGACTGAGACAGGATTGTGGAAGGTTTTACGTACCAAGCTGAGTTTATCTGTTCAAGGGGATTATTCTTACCTTTGCAACCAGATTGTAAGGTCTTAGAGAAAAGAAGATCTGTGTCCCCCATATGTCTCATACAGGCCTGGGTTCCTAGCAAGCCCCCGGAAAATATTCTTGATTGCTTAATGGATTGAAGAAGGAAAATAAAAAATCTGGGTGCAATATTGCCTGATGCACAATGTCTGGTCGCTGTGATTTAAGGCAAAGCAACAAGGAAGAGCTGAGTCATTATTATTGCTGATGTGTAGCTGAAGTGGTAATATAATATACTACTGGGACAGTTAAAAAAATTAGAGGTGACTTTTTAATCAGGGATTGCATTATGATAGTCGCATGTCTTGCTAGCTTCATGTAATGAGTCTATCGTCTCCAATAGGAAGCCCTGATGACTGATAGACTTGAAAATTGTTCCACAGGCTGTTATTATGGTGCTCAGAGACAAAGAGAGAGTGTGACAGCAGCGATGATCTATTAGTGCTGTCCGTTGGGGTTAATGGTTAGCTTTTCTGCTGCTGGTGGTCTATAAAAAAGAGAAAAGAAAAGGGAAATTGTGTGAGTAAAAAATCAATAGTATTAACAGAGTCTTGATAATAAATGCATTCATTTTCTTCCATGGGATGGCTTTTATTGAACTAGTTATGAACTTAACACTTTTTTTCTTATTGAGAAGTCAGAGAGCTACAGAATTTAGAAGAAAATCTAATTTGGGGTCCAATGGAATGGTAAATCTGGGTTGAGGATTTGGGACTGCCATCGCGGTTGACAATGAAAGACACTGCAGTGGAACTGGGGAAACTGGGTTCAAATCCCAGTTATCTCCTCTGATATTTATGTAGCCTTGGGTTAGTCACTTCACGTTTCTATGCTTGTTTCTTTTTTTTCTGTAATTTAGAAGATAGTCTAGATAATCTTCAAATTCCATTTTAGCTACAAATGATCCTGTGATAATGTGCAAATAATGTGCTTCTTTCTACAAATAGAAAATATATAGTCTTAACTTTTAAATTATTAGAATATATCATTATGTTTTCCCCACTGAGTGCACTAGGTCACTAGGTGAGAACATGTTCTCTGACTTCTGTGACCCTGAAGATTTGCTAATTAATGATTATAATATGAAGAGCAGACATGTTAATGATGCAGTTTGTTATCAAAAGATGTGGAAATGGGAGAAATGTTCAAGCAAGAAGCAGGAATGTTGTTGACAGGATTCCTGAATGGTGTAGGAGGCTGGAAAAGGTAACTTCTAACATTTTTACATTGAGAGATGTGATGATCTATGATTGGACAGCCCAAACTTTTAAATATCTTATTTTTTTTTTAAGATAATATAAAAAGCCTGGACAAAGAAAACCATAGAATCCTTGAGAATGAATAACCTATTAAAGAATGAGCTCCTTGAGAGCAGGGACTGTATTTGTCTTTCTTTGCTTTCTCAGTGCTTAGCATAGTTAGTGGCACATAGTAAGTGTTTAATACACTAATAGATGCTTAATAAATGAACAGGTGCTTGTTGACTTACTGGCTTGAATCTTAGCGCTGGAAATTATTTTAGGTTAATTTATTCCAACCTCCTGCCTGCTAGATGATTCCCAACTATATGATTCTTGACAAGTACCAAAGCTTGACCCTTGAGTATGATTTCAATAAATCTATACTTTTTATGTATTACTTGGATTGTTTCAAAAACAAAATATTTTCTCACCAGTAAAGTTATTTTTATATTCTGCTAATTACAATTAGCATCATTGTACAATCACACATCAATTATTTTGTACGAAGTATTTTCAAATTGACAGGAATTATTTTTCAATGGTTTTCTATAACCCAAGCTAAGTATATATTATGAAGTGGGAGTGTGAGTCGCAGATATTTATTTACTTTGAATAAGGAATGGGGGAAAGAAATGTCACTTTGCCCAATAGTATGCATCACCATAATAGGGCTAGTCTTCATTACTTCTAATTTCCTTGTACCCTCTCCTCATGTCTTTTTCTGCTCCCTTCTCCTCTGATCTTATTCCGTTATTCAATTTTGAATGCTCTATACAGAGAATTCTTGGTGCTTTTGAAAATGATCAGCCTCATCTTTATGTTTAACTCTTAGACTAGGGACTTGCAAAATTAGCCCATTAACCTAAGTTAGTGAGTTCAGAGTCAATAGTGATCATAGATAGGATGATAAATTGATAGCTAAAAGGAGTCTTAGAGGTATTTGGTCTGACTCATCTTACAGATGAGAAAACTGAGCCCATAAGGGTGAAGTTATTTGCCCATCATCATATAGGTAGCATGAAGTGTTAGAAACTAGATTTGGATCCAGATGCTCCAATACCTCCAAAGGCAGCTTCATCTTGTTGCCCAATGAGACAAGTTAACTTAAGATGTTGTAATGGCAAGCAAAATAGAATCTTTTGATGTTTTTGTTTTATTATAATCAAGTGCTTCTGATTGAATAATGTGATTAAAGAAGATCTTTTCCACCCATTAATGGGCCTGGGAAGATTTGTAGGAAGGCCCATACCTTTTATCAATGAGGCACTGGTTCTCAAGGGTTATGATGCCCTCTGGCTCTAAAAAGTATATAAAGATTTTGAGGTGTGGTTTTACTTTGGGGACTAGTTTTTGGAAGAAAGTTTGCGTGCTAGACGAGACTCTGGGAAGCCACTAAGCAACCCCCCAGGTTTTGAAAACTTGGATGTTGGTGTTTCCCTCTCTAGTAATTATGTATGTATGGTCAAGCAGTTATCTTTTGATCTGTGATGCATGGAAGCCTGTCTGTCGATTTTGATTTCTCTGTATTTTCTCTGAGGTTCAGGGTGCTGACTTTTCCCCCTGAACTAAGTGAATGATACATGTATTTGATTCAAGTGATTGTTGACCCCTCAAAAGTTGCTTTCCTTTTAGAAAAGCAGGTGAAAGAGCCTGTGATAGCAGACTCTCCTGTATATGTTGGAGTGCTTTCTGTTACATTTGTGTAATTCTAAAATGCTAACTAGGGATCTGACAGGGCAAGGCAGATCAGATGACCAAATGTTGAAACCAGACATTTTGGTGTCATGTGCCTTCCCTAAAGAAGGTCATCCACTCATACTACCCTTACCTCTCAAATGTTTTTCCCTGTCAACCAATACAACATCCAAATTGTATGACTTGATGAGTAACCAACATATTCGCAGTCCAGTCAGTGCAGATACAGAAATATTACTATTTGGATCAAGTGCAATTTAAATATCCAGGGTCTTTGCAATGGTTTTTCTCCTAGAATTGATTGATCTTTTGGCTTGACAGATTGACCATGGTATAAAGTGAAAAGTGTGAAAAGTGAAAAGTGTGAAAAGCACTCTATATGTGCTGTCCTGGGTTTCCCAAGATCATATCTCCCAGGTATGTAGTCACACAAAATGCAAAGCATAATATCTGAGGTGAATACAGTGCATCTGACCATCCTATCTCTGATCATTTATGCCTATTTTTAGGCTAAAGTGCTATTTCTTATCTTTTCCTTTGGGATTTCACTTGGAATTTTCTGATATTTTAACTGAGAAGGAGGCATGGTAATATCTTGCTTCCTTCCATTTTGGTCCTCCTGTTAGGGTTTAGGAGCCTTTTGATTGGTTGTGATCTTCCTTATTGAATGGTCTGTTGGCATATAGCCTGGGCCTACAACGCCTTGGCATAAGTTCTAATCTTAAATAGCATGAGATTCTTTCTCAGAAGTATGTCAGCATTATTGCCAAGTTAGTGGAAGTTAGGGATGTATTTAACCTTAAGGTGTTCACATAACTTTTACTTGGAAGAGGGGAAGAAGGAACCTCCTCAAAAAAAGGTTTTGTTTTTGAAGTTGCATAATACCAAGTAAAGCCTTCTTAAAATTTATAGAAATGGTGAGAAATGTATTCACTTCGAAGTTTTGTAAGAATCTTAAAGAGGAAATTCCTTGAATAATAATGCTCACTTACAGTTTTTGTTGTTCAGTCATTTTCTTAGTCATGTCTGACTCTTTGTGACCCCATTTGAGATTTTCTTGGCAAAGATACTGGAATGATTTGCCATTTCCTTCTCCAACTCATTTTACAGATATGGAAACTGAGGCAAACAGGGTTAAGTGACTTTTCTAGGGTTCGTAAGTGTCAGAGGCCAGATTTGAACTCATAAAGATGACTCTTTCTGACTCCAGGCCCAGTGGCTCTATCCACTATAACTTCCTCTGTAATTACTCTTTTGATGTTCCTCAATTAAAGACTGACCTATCAGTCACCCTTGTGACCTTAATCTGGTTTGTATGTTGTACGTTTCATGTATGTACATACATAGTGACTCCTCCACTGTAGGAGGCATATATGGTAGATTCTTTGCTGGAAGGAATGATGCTATATGCTTTTTTTGTGCATTCCCCAGAAAGATGTGCACTATTAACCATATAGTGAATGCCTAGTATGTGTTTAATTGAATTGTTTTATCTTAAAATTCAGTTGAAGATATCCATTTTAACTGTGAGAGCCAAGGGTCAGTAGTTATTATTTAATGAAATCCCCTTATCTTAAAGCTGAGGAAACTTAGATGTGAAGAACTTATTTGATTTGCCCATGGCCATACGATTGATAATTAACAGAGCCAGGGTTTGAACCTAAGATTTTGGCTTCCATTATATGACTTTTACCATTCTTCTATGCTGCCTTTTATGCTGCCAGATCTTCTTGTCACCAAACTTTTAGATATTCACAAACTTCCTGATAAATATCCAATTATTTCCCACATTTTCCCCATCGGTATGTTTTGTTTGTGTAGACCTAGTGTTTTTGTCCCAGTAGTATATTGCTTTTTCCATACATTGGCCCTTCATTTATCATCTGTCCCTCCACCAGCACAGATAACCATCCCTCTACACATCTGCATCCACTTCTCTTCATAAATACTTCTTAGGGGATGGTATCCAACAATGTTCTGGAGACCTCACTCTGTTTTTGTTTTTTCTTAATATCCTGAGAATACTATTCCAACTGCCCCTCAGTATTTGACTTGAATGTTTCCTTATGTGTTATAACTGTCACATTCTACTTGGCATGTTATCATATGTTTGTTTTTCTGAAGCAAGCACATGGTGTCAGCAATATGTTCGACTTTTTAAAGTGTGCTTTGATGTCTGCCACCTTCCAATATAAAAATGGTTGGGCTCTCTTTTTTCTAGTTTTAGGGACACTGGTAGGTTTCATTGGTGACTGATCTATAAACAACTTCTGTGAGCATAAACAAAGCCACAGGTAACTATGAGGAATGATCCCCATGCAGTCTGAGCTTGGGTTCCTTCTTCAGTTTTTAGTAAATATCAATCCATCTATGACTTGCTAATGGCATGTATAAAATCTCCACAATAGACCCTTAACGTAACTACTACAGCTGGAAAAGATACAGTAAGAGTTATTGTTTTAGAACCTTTCTTACTAATGGGAAAGAAGCAATATTTTGTTGATCTGAAAATGAGTGCTTTCTAGAGATATACAAGACCCCTGAGAAAGATGGAGTCATCTCACAGTGAGCAAGGACATCTAGTAATTCCTTTGACTTTGCTATGGCAAACCAAGGCAATACTGATCTGTCATTTATTATGATTCTCTCTCTCTCTCTCTCTCTCTCTCTCTCTCTCTCTCTCTCTCTCTCTCTCTCTCTCTCTCTCTCTCACACACACACACACACACACACACACACACATTATTGGATGCTCTGTGATGATCTTTCCAGGGGATCAGGTTTGGGAGCTTGACGGATGCAATGAGAAGTGACCCACTTAGGTTAATCACATGTACCTTCCTTTCTCATCAACATAGTCAAATAGAAAGAGAATTGAGGTTGATGAGTCATAAGACCTGAGCTGTATGGTAAATCCAATTCTGAGATTACCAATCCAGGGACCTTTTCATCTTTCTGAATTCCATTTTTCCTCATCTGTAAAATAAAAATAATAACCCTTGCCCTATCTAATTCAGAGAACTATTAAATAAATATGAGTGTAATCACAGAAAAAAAAAAGGCTTAAATGCAAGGTATTATTGTTATTTTCCTCAATTTCATTGTTATTTATGTAAAGGAGACAGCAGAGGAGTCCAGGCAGCTCTTGGTTGCTCACATGTGAATTAGTGTTAGGGTTCATTATTTACAACAGAGGTGTCAAACTTTCTGCCAACTGACCACAAGCAAAACTCCAGGAAAAAAAAAAACAAACCAATACAACTCTCAAATATGGCTGAACCAGATTAAAATATCATTGAGAAATATTTAACAAAATATATAAAAACATAATACAAGTATAATAGTAATTTATGATTTTCTAAGTCAATCTGTAGCCCACAGAGAACTACTTCTATTTGAGTTTGACACCACGGATTTAATGCCCACCTTGGAAGGTAGGCAGCTGTGTGTCAAGCTGAAGAAGAAAGTTCACTGCTGCCCTGAATAGTGAATCACTCACCGTATTATAGGGGAACATCAAGCTATTTCCTGGTTGCTGTTAATCAGAAGAGTAGGCGGCAGGGAAGGTGGCCACTGGGTGATTACGATGGGGTATATTGTGATCAGAGTTTAATAGTGCAGAAACAGAGAATGAGTAGTTAACTTGAGTGTTCAAGGGAGCATGAGTCAATGGGGTGTGTGGCAGTATGGTGTGAGAGTATTCATTGGATGGGAGTGATTATGTTATGTGGGTATGGATTCTGGGTGATTTGAGGATGTTTTAAGCCATTACTTTATAATCCCAAGAGGATTGATGTAGTTCTGCAGCTCCCGGTCAATTGTTTTTCATTCTTCCCAGGGACTAGGACTCCTTTCCCAGTCATACGCTTACGTAATGATATATTTTACACCATTTCTTGCATGGAAGTCTTTGTTGCTATAGTTTGCTTCTATCCACATGAGTCTTTCCATACTGTGTGGGTAACCTGCAATTTTATTTTTTTTCTGAAATGATAACATACTGTAATTCTCATTCCTGTGGTATTGCCAGAAGCATATTGGTTTTAAAGAGATAGATAGCCTGATGTACTGGTAAATTTCAAAGTGCTGCTCAGTTTCCCAAATGTAATGCACACAATTTTGGGCTCAATTCATTTATTGTCTGTCTGCAGCACCTGTCCAAGATATATACAAATTAAAAGAACTATAGTAGGCTAGAGGAGCTTTCAACTTGTTTGCAAATGGAAACTTTCTTTTAAAGGATTCTAGTTGGAGGGGCAAGGAGAGGGTGGCAGAGTAAAGGATTAGTCAAGTCTACTTTCTTTATCACATAAGATAAATGCAGTAATATAAGCTTAAATTTTGTTTAATTCCTTTCCATCCTCCAATTATTTCAATTCCTCTAATCCGTTACTTCATGAATATCCTTATCAGAGACAGAGTGGCTGGAGAGTTCCTTTCAAAAGCAGGTGTGTTCCAGGGAAGGTTCTTGATGCTCTCTGGGATTGTTCAAAAAAATCATCTGAATGAGCATTTAGATGTAAATATCTGGGGTAGTTTCCCAATTTCCTTTGCTAAATAGCCTCATGGGAATAAGATGCAACTGAAATATCTTCCTCACCCTTGTGCCTTTAGATTAACTTTGTCTATCTTTACCATTCCAGTCTTCACTCCCATCCCTCTTAATGTCTGTACTCTTATAGGTGCAGAACAAAAACAATAGTAACTTATTGAGCCCTTGATTTTTTTCTGGACACCTGTAACTCTAATCATGACCTGCAGGAGTCTAAGAAGATCTTTAATTCCCACTCAGATTTACTCATTCCATAATGGAGAGCCTGGGTTTTGCACCGTATTTGCTTATGCTTTCATTCTTTTCCATGTAACTGACATGAAGCCCCTACTGTATGAGAGTAGCATGATGGTGGTAAGTAGAGTACTGTATTTGTCATTGGGAGGCACTGGGTCTGATTCTCACCTTTGACAATGATGAGCTCTGGTGACTTCCTTTGGTATTGTAGAAAGAGCCTGTTAAGTAAAGTCTCAGACTTTGCTTCAGGAAGATCTTCTTTGGAATGTTGTCTTACTAGCAGCATGAACATGGGCAAGTCCCTAAACTTCTCTAAGCCTCAGTGTCCTTACCTGTAAAATGGAAGATGATTACTAGCACAGTTATGAGGATCAAGTGAAGTAATTTGTATAAAGTGCTTTTGCAAATAGTAACACCTATGTATTAGATATTATTTTTATTACCTTGAGCAACTCCTTGGCACTTATGTCCTAGCCTGGCTGAGGGAAAGAAGGGTATGCATGGTGGTAGGTGCTAGATAAGATAAAAAATTTAGGCAGTGCATGATCAATCCCTCCCTTCACAGAGCTTGGATACCAAGTTTCTTCTGCCTGGTGGATTTTAACAAAGATCTGTCCTAGTCAAGAAAATTATGGTTCAGTTTCCAGCTTAAGTAAGGCAAGTTGCGAAGAAGATTACATTGGAGCAGTTTTAATCTGTAATTCTTCATAACATATGGCCACTGCCAGAGACCAAGCAAGGCTGATGAAGAGAACAAAGAGTGAGGCATGAGAAATCCAACAGAAGAAGACATCGTGTTATAGTGGAAAAAGTCATGACTCTGGCATCAGAGAACCTGGGTTCACATTTCATCTCAACTTTTACTCTTACCTTATCACCTTAGGCAAATCACTTAATTTCTCTGGGTATAATTACTCCATTTGTAAAATAATGGCTTAGACTAGGTGGCATCTAATGTTCTTTCCGGGTATTTATCTATCATCCAAAGGTGAAGAGTATGTCTCATCCGAGCCTTACTGATTCTGTAGATGACATGTGGAAAGTAAAGGTGGTAATTCAGCCCAACCTACTTGTTTCCTCTGTGACTTCACTAAAAAGGTCAACTCTAGAGCAATACTCTATTAAAAAATGATTATTTCCTTCCCCTTCAATTCCCAAATGCTTCTAGGAAGCCACTAGACTTACTGAAATTTCTCTGAAGATTTTTCTCATATACAGAATTCATTTTCAAACACCACAATTTCTAACATGGAATATTGGCAGGCTTCCCTTACAAGTCAACAAAAACCCTTTCCAGGTGTGCCAGGTATATGAGGTATGTCTAGCACTATCTGTCTACTGACCTCCCTGACTTCCTTTAGTCCCAATTAAGTTCCCATCTTTTTTATTGGAAGCCTTCCCAAAACCTTCTCCATCCTAGTGCCTTCCTTTGTTAATTATATTCTACTAATTTAATATATAACTTCCTTTTTTGTTTGCATATTCTCTCCCCCATTAGATTACAAACTCCTTGAGGGCAGAGAGAGTGTTTTGCCTCTTTTTGCATCCCTAGACCTTAGCACAATGCCTGGCACATTTTTTTGGTTGTTCGGTGTTTTATGTCTGACTCTTCAGGAACCCATTTGGGGTTTTCTTCATAAAGAACTGGAGTGGTTTGCCATTTCCTTCTTCAAGTACATAGACGGTACTTAATAAATGTTTATTGATTGACTGCACCTTATACTTTTCACATGTTGATGTGGCCTCACTATTTGGGTTGGCTCGTTTACTTCAACTTGACCTCACACCAACAGATCTAGTTTCCTTGTGAAGTAACCATGGTTACATTCAGATTTTTTTTTCTCAGAGATCTAGAGGTAACTTGGTTGTGAGGGAATATACTTCTCTTTCCACTCCAGTTACTGAGTCTTTGAAATATGTTTCTATTTATACAACCAGCCCCTCACATTAATGAGACTTTTAGATTTTAAGCATAACCATAATATGCCTAACAATAAAGAATAGATATTATTATGATATTCATATATTATAACAAGTATGTGAATTATAAAATATATCACAATCCACAGATAAACCTAGGTCATACTCTTCAACCAATGCATTCAGTACAGAAAACTTTCAAGGAAGCACGAGTAAGGAAAATCCATGTACTCGGGGTAACTCACAACTCTAGAATTGTACATTTGGGTGCCCCCTTTCTGACTCAGGAACTTTCCAATATCCTTGATGAATATAACTTCTGTGCTGAAAAGGTCTTTCTTTTGGTAAACTGAGTTGACCTATGCTGTATCTGACTAACTCTGGGTTGGCATCTCAGCAAAACTAGTTGATCTGTTGAGAGATTTCTCGGTTTCTTTACTTCCAAATTATACCTCTCCTCAGCTAAACTTATTCATCAACAGTAACTGTAGTATCTATCATTTATAGTTTCAAGATAGCTGGTGCATTTCCGAAATCTATCCTTTCCCCCATTCTCATATTCATTCTCTCTTTCTCTCTCTCTCTCTCTCTCTCTCTCTCTCTCTCTCTCTCTCTCTCTCTCTCTCTCTCTCTCTCTCACTCTCTCAGTTAAGATTCTGGATTATCTCGGCAAGCAACACCAACTAAATCATGATTAGCAACCAAATTTTAATTTGTCTAAAGTCAGATAAATGACATTTGTACCAAAATCATATATCATTTCTGATATCCATATCTCCCCAGTATATAGTAGCTTATCACATTCAGTATTCCATAACAGCTACTTTCTCTTGACTCTAAGTCAGACTTAGATCCCAGAAACACTATCTCAACGTAACACTTTCTTTTGGAACTCTGAGTAGGCTTAATTCAACATAAAACTTTAAGAGACAATTCATTACACAAATACAATGAGGACACTGCAAATCTAATTCCACACAGAGTTAGGGCTCAGTTTTGTTTTAATGTTAGGCCTGTTAAGCAAATTTCCCACCCAATATAAGAATTGCCTCTACAATCTCAGACATAGGGTTATCCTTTGCCTGCTTAAATATTTCCAGTGGGCACTCTTTCATGACTCCACAAAGCAGTTGATTTCTTTGAGGCACAGCTTTAATTGTTGAACAATACTACTTCATGTTGAGCTGAAATCACTTTTATCAAATGGCCATCCCATTGTTCCTGCTTTCTGATATTACAGCGATTATGGCTACTCCTTCCACTTAACAGTCCTTTCCATATTTGGATTAAATTACCAGGTCCTCTGAAATCTTCTCTTTGCTAGGTTAAATATCTGCATTTATTTTATCTTCTGCTCATATTAATGGATTCCCCAGACAGTTTGCTATTCTGGTCATTGTCTTCTGAAAATAGACCACTTTGTCCAAAATTGAACATGGTGTTCCCAATATGGTCTGATAGGTGAAGAAGGCAATGAAACTATTAACTTCTTGACACTGCACGAATGCTGATGCAGCCTAAGATGATGCAAGTTTGTTTTTGCCAGTCCCGTTACACAACCAACTTCTTTTGAGTTAACAGTCAAGAAAATCCACTAGTCTTTTTTCATGAACTACTGTAATGTCAGGTTAACTTCATCCTGAGCTTTTGAATTTAATGTTTTGAACCTAAGTGTGGGACTTCTGTTTTAATTCCATCTTGTTAGTTTCAGCCATTCTAATCTGCCAAGATCTTTTTGAATGTGAATTCTGTCATCCAGCATGGATGGAGCACAATATCTGGAGTCAGAGAGATTTGAGTTCAGATCTTGCCTCAAACACTTACTAAGTTTGTGACCCGGGGCATATGACTTAACCCCTGTTTGCCTTAATCCGTGTGTGTGTGTGTTCGTCCTCCATTGTGGAAGAAGACCATGCTATCAGAGAAATAATGACATGACTTGCACTTGACTTTGTTTTCGAGTGAAGGAGGGCTGTGCAGGTCACCAGTCTGAATCCAGTGACCAGATATTCATCAGAATGGCTGGAGATGACCCAGGATGCGGCAGTTGGAGTTAAGTGACTTGCCCAAGGTCACACAGCTAGTGAGTATCAAGTGTCTGAGGTGAGATTTGAACTCAGGTCCTCCTGACTCCTGCACTGGTCTATCCACTACACCACCTAGCTGCCCCTTTGCCTTAATCTACTAGAAAAAGAAATGACAAGCCACTCCAGTATCTCACCAATCTATGGACTGTATGGTCCCCAGGGTCAGGAAGAGTCAGACACAGCTGAACAACAACAAATCTTAGCACCTAGTACAGTGCCTGGCATGTAATAGATGCTTAATCCTTCTTAATTAATTGCTGGGTGACTGTGGCTGAGAAGGCATGGTCAGTAGAAGACATCCTTGTCATTGTTTGAGTAAAGATAATTCAACATGCAATAAATTTACCTAATTGTGTTTAGTCCACATTTCTCTGTCTTGTTCACAGTAATGCAATAGATGGACAAGTGCCTGGACTCAATCAAGATATACTAACTACTAACTGCTTATCTGTTCAATGTCTGTCGCCAACTAGTCTAATGATACCTTCAAAAAAGAAAATGTGGTTAGTTTGTCACAGTGCTCTTGGTGAATCCATATTAGTTCCTTATTATTGTTTTCTTTTCACAAAACCATTTATCTAATCATCAGTTGTAGAATTTTGACAGAAAAATACTGCTCACTGGTCTATGGTTTTCCGAATTCTTCCTTTCCTTCTTTTTTGAAAAGTGTGTCATTTTTGCCTGTCTTCACCTTCTGACACTTCTCATTCTCCATAGTTCTTTATAGATTACCTGTAGTAGTTCTTTGAACACATCTATGTTTTTTCCAAAACCCCAAGATTTCATTATTAGGGACTTGGAGACTTGAAATCATTTAACTTGGTTATACAGTCTCTTACCTAAATAAAATTGAACACAGGTCCAACCTTAATTCCCTCTTAATCTTATTTTTTTCCAATTTACCATTTCTGTTTTCCTCTATAAATGAGACAGTACCAATGAGTGTCTTCCAGGAATGCAGGCTGTCAAAGCTCAGGCATGCAATATGATTAAAGAGTTAGAATTTAGGAACTGGGTATCACATAGAGACAGATAGTCTATGGAATGGAGCTATTTATAATCTGTCTGCCTCCTTTAACTTACCTGGACTAGCTCTCCTTTCTAAACTGATATGTCCTAATGAAACCTTGACCTGAGGAACAAAGTCCCAATTTGAGTCCTCTTTGACTGGCCTTAGGGACACAGCAAGATAAGGAAAAACATGATTTTTCTCCTGTTCTGGTCATGAAGAATCCATTGAAAGATCTCAGTCAGGGTTCAGGTAGATATAGGAGAACATAAGGGGAGACACAGAAATAAACCAAAATCCAAATTGTATCTTTCTTTCATGCTACTTAGATTTGTTGATAGTTGATGTTTAGAGAGCAGTGAATTTGTAATGCTAATAAACTCATTAGTTTTTTCTTAGTTACCTTTTTTGTCTCCCAATACTGATGTGGTTATAGCAGGATGACTTCATTAATCTCAATGGACATGAAGGTGAGCATGAGGGGCCCAAATTTAATTAGTCTTTTATTATTCCACAATGTCTCTTCCACTCCAGATACTTTCTGATCATTATCCCTTCCCTACAAAGAAAACGAGATACAAATACATTCCTTTTGTTAAAATAAGATTGAGAAGAGGTTTTATCACTGAAGATATGGCTCTATCATAAAAGTCTATGTCCCACAGGCAACATTTTCTATTAACAGTGGAAGATTTAACAGATGTCCATTATGAGACAATGGGATTTGTTCTGATAATAGCTACACAATGAGTTCCAGACACAGTTTATAATCCACAGTCTCCTTTATATTTCTGCCTAACAAATAGATCAAGGTTGACTTCTGCGTGACACGTGGACAAGCTTTAACTTCAGAGGAAGGCTTCTTTCTCAAAATCCATATTTTTAATCTCGAATCCAGCTGAGCTACCACTTCTCTAACCTCAACTCCTCTTTAGGGTGTCTGAAAATGTCAGGATTGACTTGATCTTCAAGGTCACTTTACTTGGAGTGACTCTTCCCAGAAATCCAACTGTAAAGATGAAAGAAGAAATTCTCAGTGGAAGATATTGGTATAGCCCCTGGCCATCTGGCTTGATGGTTTTGTTGCAGCTCTCAGTCCTAGATATACCAAGTACATCAGGCATTTTAGGATAAATAAATTGGGATTATTAAATTACGGGGTGGGACATTCATTTAATGACCATCAGTTTCAGCTTCTTCATTTTAAATTTCCTCTGTTCTCTATGGTTTCATGAGGAGGGAAAAGACTACTGATGAATCATAGGTGTTTATTTGTTTAGTACTGTATGACGTATTCTCAGTGATGCAGGAAGAACTGATATGATCCTTGTTTCCGAGGAGTTATACTTTCAATGGCACATGCAGTTGACTGGTACATGTTCCCTGCATGAGAAAAACTACAGAGCCTGCTTCTAGAAGACTCCTTATGACATTGAATGGAAGTAATGGGAGTACCTTGGACAAACTGTGAAGCATATACTGACCTTCCATACTGAGCTGTGGTCCACTAACTGTAATTAGAAGAAGCCTCCTTCAATAGCTTGCAGTCAGATTTAACTCTTCAGTTCATTCTATTAGGTTTCCTTGTTCTCAGTTTGATGCCTTAGCTGACCTCATTCAGTGAGAGATAATGTTGTTAGGGGAGAGCCATTTGTTCCTCCACGTTGGAACCTACATGTAATCCCAGGATCAGCTAAAGCCATCAAGAATAGATAGGAGAGTTTAGAAAAGTCAAGAGGAAGTGGGAAAAAAATAGTATGAGCAAAGAAAGGTAGGGGCATGAATGAACATGATGTGTTGAGGGGACAGGAAGAGGATCTAATTGGCTAGAGTAGAGAGAACAGGTTAAGGAAGAGTGGACCCTAAGGTCACAGTGGCTGGGGACAGGGTTGGAGATGAATTTTATGGGAGATCTTGAGTGTTATACCAAGAAAAGTAGGTTTTATCTGGGAATCAGGAAACCTAGGAAGAATATATATTGGCTGTGTGGAGAATAAATTGGGGGAGGGGGGTAAATGAAGGTAAGGATTTGTAAAAGTTGTCATTTTTAGCACTTAAAATCCAATATGTAGTTGAGAGTTGTTTATTATTTCTATTGTTTGTTTTTTTCCCCATAAGTAAACTGGTCTTCAGGCTCTTATTAATTTTTTTTTTTAAGCACAGCTGGGTAAGGGTGTGAATCTAAGATAACAATTCATGAAAAGCAGAAGGCTACAGTATAAGGAGTACAGGTCCTCCAGGCTCTCACATTTCCTTACTAGTTCTGTGATGTGACCTTGAACACAGCATTTACCAGCTCTCAAGGTCTCAGATTTCTCATCTGTGGCTAAACTGCAGGAGCTGGACTAGATGACCTTCAAATCTTTCTAGCTCTTTATTGATCCTATAAGTGTTGTTCTCAGAAGCATTTTCTTTAAAGTAAAAAAAAAGTATTGCTTTTCTGACTTGAACCAATCAGAATTTTACATTAAGCATGCTGATGCCAGCCAGAAGCTTTGTACTGAGCAATCTAGATGGCTCAAGGGCTTTTCCAAAATACTTTTACTATACAAATTTGTTTAGTGTTTAAATGTATTTGGGAAATACTTCATGAGGAACTCCTACATTTTCTAATATTACAGCTCCTCATATTTCTTAGGGAGACAGAACACATGGTCTTATTACAAATTTCTGTAATATTTCTGCCATGGGGCGCTATCCAAGTTGGTTTTGAGAGCCTCATAGGAATGCCTTGAAATAAGTGGGAAGAGAAGACCCCTGGAGGATACAAATTGTGTGGTTGTGACTATAAGTAATACTGCATTCATCAAAGCCTGAAAGGTATTTGTAGAGCCCCAAAAGGGTATCCAAATCAATAAAAGTTTGATTGCAGTGACTAATTTGTAAAATTTTAGACAAATTTTTGTGCCCTTTGATGATGATACAAAGGAATTCTGATTTCTACTCAGCTATTTATTGAAGTAAAACCCTTTCCATAACTTCTGAGTGAGAAAGTTTGATTTTCAGAATTTCTTTGTTGGGCTCCAAAGGCTTCTGAACCTCTTAAGTATTCACCTTTCCAACCTTCTTATGCCAATCAGGTCCCTGTTACGTTTGCTTTTTGGGTGATGAGTTAAGAAAACATTCCTGACATGACAAATAGTAAATACTTTTAACCATCCTAGTCAAAGGAAAATGTAACTGATGGATTAAGGAAGGTGAAACAAATTTTATTCTCCATTGGTCTTTGCAGTTCTTATTTGTGTATGTGTGTGTATACATGTGTACACATGTGTACTCACATGAGGGCACAGCACATGTCAGACAACAAGAATTTGAGTGCCTGTTATGGATTAGGTACTGGGGGGGTGCATAGACTAAAATGAAACATATATGGTTCTCCTTCAAAGGGTAGTTGAATTCCAGTACTGACACTGGTAGGATTTTTAAAATGTTCAAATGAAATCTTCTCATATTACAGTTGAGGGTATTTTAATTGCCCCCTCCCTTGCCTCTACATATAAGGTCAGTTATTTGGCCTAAAATTTTACTCTGTGTTGGTTGCTTTCATTAAATCCCTCAGGTCTTCTAATTAGCACTGAAAGTATATATTCAAAGAAATGAATTTCTAGTTCACTTCTTGGGGGTAAAAGAGCACAGCCTTTAAAGGGAAGAAAAGAAATGTTAAATTGGAAAGGAAAAAAAAAACATATTTTCAAATTAAGTGTTCATTTCTAAATATTTTAATATAGGAACAAAATGATCATAATGATTAACCTGAATTAAGAAACTGGGTTAAATATTGAGATATACAGCTTTCAGTATATTGTTGGAATATCAGTTTAAATGGGAAAAAAATAACTTTTGTTACTGGTAGAAATATCTCTGGCATTATTTCAGGGGAAGAGAACTCAGGATCTTTTCCGGCAGAACTTTATAATAGACGGAGAATCGTTCATTTTAATTTCTACATGGCAAGATGGACAAATGACAAATTCATCTAGATTGATGGCTCTATATTGGAGAAAAAAACCATTCTTGTGGATAACTGAACATCCAAGTCAGAAGTTTCTGCCCTTTTTTTAATGGGTAGTGAATTACGTAGTGAGGAATCATTATGAGTTATAGCAAATTTCTCTTTTAAGTTTCAGCAAAAACTCAGAGATGAGATCCGGTAGATTACTGCAAACATTTAGGATGTTGGGAACCAGGTTATTCATAGTGACTGGAGAGTGGAGCTCTTTAGTTTTGGTGGTGAGGATTCTACCTCTGCAATATTGGGAATAAGTTTTCAAAACTGAGTGTAATTAGATTATAGATGTGCCCCAAAAGTTAAGAATTATTTTTAATAGATCATTTTCTTTTTTTTTAATTTAAGATAGTATGGACCCGTAGTCCTCACATGTAGAGGACATAGGAGTGGTTACACATCCTAAATAGTTAAGGCATTTTGATACAGTACTTGTATAAAGCTAAGAAATTTTCTTAAATTAAGAAACATTCTGTCCCTGATGCTTATCCACAGAGAAATGAACTATGAGCTGGTCTTTGCTCTCAAAAACCACTGAAGTTACTGGGTTTGGTAATTTCTTCATTCCTTAGCCAATCTCAATCTACTTGCACAGGTATTCCCTTCAGCTCTTGCTCTGATCAGATCAGCCACAGCTTCTGTTTTCCCCACTCCTTTCCAGGCTTGGTAGGAAAAATGTGGTCCCTGGGATACTCTTTTTTGTCTCAGCCTTGTGCAACATTTCTGCTGAAGATCAACATCTAGGGACTGTCAGGGGCTCAGGCTACATTAGCATGCTTTATTATGAACTTAATATTAAGCTTCAATATGGATAAATAAACTTGCTTAGTAACTGTTTACGTTAATTAAGTTCTTGACAAAATATCACACAAGCTTTCCAGTCATTTTAACTTACTCTCATTAGGACTTTTTGTCCATTCTAAATCACTTTTTCTCTTGCATGTCATGGTTAGTGTGCATACTGTTGTGGTCCTGGGTTATTTTTTTCATTTTTAAATATTTTATAAATATCTTCCCAGTTTAATTTATATTCTTCACATATTAGTACTAATTGTATTTCATTAATGTAATGCAATTGACTTAGGTGTTCTGTTATTTTCCAACTTTTAGATGATTTCCATATTTTTTTATGATCATGAGTAATGTTATTGTG
Source organism: Bettongia penicillata ogilbyi (assembly GCA_023548195.1). Taxonomy (NCBI): domain Eukaryota; kingdom Metazoa; phylum Chordata; class Mammalia; order Diprotodontia; family Potoroidae; genus Bettongia; species Bettongia penicillata. The sequence continues at coordinate 2,136,693 of JAJHZJ010000422.1, read as the reverse complement.
GAAATATTTGAACAGAGTTTTTTTGAGTTTTCTGATTACATTTTCAAAGTATACTAAAAATAGTGGGATCATGAGGTCAAACAGTTTGAATTTTTAGCAATTTTTATTGCAAAAATATTACTAACTAGAGAGGGATAGACACTAGACCTCTGATTTCGCTGGAACTCCTGGATTTAAAAAAAAAATACTTTTACCAATGCAGGTTACCACCTTCTGTAGAACTTAAAATCTTAGAAAATTGCCTGAGGTACTGAGCAGTTAAGTGACTTACCCAGAGTCACAAGACCACAATATGTGAAAGGCTGGTCTTGAAATTATGACTTCTTTCCTGACTCTCCATCCACTATGCTCACTGCCTCTCCAATCTATCTCTGATACTTACTGATTCTACCCAGAGATCATAGGATTTAGAGCTGGAATGAACCTTAGGGATCATATACCTTACCTCTGGCTTTCACAAGTCCAGGAAACTGACATGATTTACCTAGTGTCACAGAAGGAGAAACCAAGCAAAGCCAAGATTCATACTCAAGTCTTCTTGATTCCAAATCCAGTCTTCTTTTCACTACATCTTGCTTCCTATGCACAATCTCACAGGAAACAGTTCCTGGGACTGAGTCACTAAGAACGTTCTGGACTCAGGGATGGAAGAATAAATGAAAAATTTGTAGATAGAGGCACTTTCCCGGTGCCCCATTATTTATACTGACTAGGGAGCCACCTGTGCTGAAGGCTGCCCCTTTGAATACCTTAGGACTTTGTTGTCAGTGTCCTTGCTTTATTTTTACATGCTTCTCTATTATTTCTCCTTTATATCAAAAAATCACCATCAATATTTTAAACAGCACTTGCATTCATCAAAGTCACATTACTTCTGTCCGACTAATGGTCTCTATGAGTCACTGTTTAGCTCTTCTCAAGGTTAGGGGATGAAATGGTTACACACACACATGCACACACACACACACACACACACACACACACATGCTTTCCAAACTATTCCTAAGGTTGTGGAGATGTACTGCCCCCTTGGGGACATGGCCATCTGGAAGAGAAGGAGCCTGTTCTACTATAAGCATATAGCTATTTCTCTGATCTGGGACAGCTAGGTGGTGCAGTGGATAGAGCACCAGTGCAGGAGTCAGGAGGACTTGAGTTCAAATCTCACCTTAGACACTTGACACTCACTGGATGTGTGACCTTGGACAAGACACTTAACCCCCATTGACTCATCCAGGGTCATCTCCAGTCATCCTGATGAATATCTGGTCACTGGATGCAGATGGCTCAGGAGGAGAAGTGAGGCTGATGACCTGTACAGCCCTCCCTCAATCAAAACAAAATTAAGTGCAAGTCATATAATTATTTCTCTGATGGCATGGTCTTCTTTGGCAATGAGGGACGAACACACATCCCTCTGATCTAGTCAGATGCCTTCAAGAACCTTCTTTTAAGTTGTTATACTATGGCTAAAACTGTCATTCATCACCCCCTCATTAAATTGCTGACATCAACAATGTTAGGGCTTCCATTTGTTCAGTATGTGTCCCAGTAGATGTTTAAGTATCTATTGGGAGCCAGATGGTACAGCAAATCCAGTGCTGGCCCCAGAGTCAGAAGGATCTGAATTTAAATCTGTGATCCTGGGCAAGTCACTTAACCCTGTTTGCCTCAGGTTCTTCATCTATACAATGAGCTGGAGAAGGAAATGGCAAACTCCTACAGCATCTTTGTAAAAAACAAGACAAAAAACTGAAACAGGGTCACAAAGAGTCAGACATGCCTGAATAATAATTGAGCAACAGATGTCTAAGCACGAAGGCTTTTATCATTGGATATCATATTGGAAACCTCAACTGGTAGTTTGAAGGAAAGGAAAAGGAAAATCTGAAATGTCAGGGAAGGTAGACCCTGGTGGGGAAATTCACTGAGGGAAAAGGGATGGGGAGCTCGTGGGAACTACCTGCTTTTTAATTCTGATAGAAGCACATCAATGATCCTGATAAAATTACTAATCCAGATGTGCTGCCTCTGGCAGATCCAAATCTCGCAGACATAGAAAGTATAGAGAAACACAAAGAAAGCAATGAGAATTTCAATGACAATTAATAACCATGGGAATATCAAACTGGAGCTGAAAGTTACATGGATAATTTATTCAATTCATTTTCTAATGGTCTTTCCTTTGTGCCTAATCTCAAATATTTCAAAGTGGGGAATAAGACAAAAAGAAGTCATGATTCCTGTTTGCTGATTGGTCGACTTTGCCCAAAAGCTTATAGTGGGGCACGACAGTATATGAGAGTCAGTGCAGTGTAGCAGAAAGGAACTGGACTTGGATTCTGGATACCTGCATTTTAAAAGCATAGCTAAACAGAATGCTGGATCTAGAAACGACCTTAGCAGGCATCTAGTTAAGGGGTTTCCAACCTGGGGAATGCATACTGCTATAAGATTCAGGAAGTTGTCAAGGGATAGAGTGAAAAAAGTTTGTTAAAACCACATATCCTGTTGAAATAAATTTATCTTATTTCTTATGAGCATGTGCATAGTAAACTCTAGAATTTATTCCTTTCTTATTGAATGAGTACAGGAAGTTTATTTCTTTAAAGAATATGAAGATCAAAAAAATTTATGAAACCATGATGTAGTACAACCCACTATTTTGACAAGTCAGACAACATCAGTATGCTGAGATTCATATTTTCAATTAATTCAACAAACATTCATCATGCTTTTATTTATTCCAGTCCAGATTCTGTTGTAGAAATTAGAAATATATTTTTTAAAATTAATTAACAAATGCTTTTTAATAAAAGCTTCTAATCTCAAGAAGCTTAAATTTTATTGGCAAAAAAAGTGCATACAGATAAGTAAGTAAAAAATATATTCAGAGTATATATAGCCCCTTTGTAGGTGCTAACAATTTGGGGAATCATGAAAGACTTCAGATCTTGAGCTGAGCTTTGAATGGATCTAGGAATTCCACAGAGATGAAGCAGATGAAATGTCCAGGTTTGGGGTGGGGAGGGCTGAATCTTTTACAAAAATACAGAGAGGAGAGAGAAAATGAGTACAGGGAATAGAAGTAGTCCACTTTGGCTAGAACATCAACTGAAGGAAGTAATGGGAAATAAATCTGGAAAGAAAGGCTGGAGACAGATTGTTAAAGACTTTAAATGTTAAACAGAATGGGCTTAGAATGGTTAGAGGAGGCTTCATGGAATTATCTCAGCTGGGAGAACAGCATTCCAAGGAAGAACAACTAAAAGTCAATTGGATTCAATGACTGTCCTCAAGATGGTAGAGTGAGTGGAAACCCAGATCTCACACACCTACTCCATTACGGCTATTTTAAAAGGGCACTGCACCAAGAAATAATCAAGAAATCAGAGGAATTAAATGCATTTTTACAATCTAATTCTCTACAAAGAAACACACAAGACTATGGGCACCAGGAAAGGCGTTGTCATTACTGTCATCATCATCAGTAAGACCATGTGTTATTGTTATTGCATCCAGAAAAATCTGGCCAGGAGCAAAGATACAAGTCTTCTGGCATGGACCAGGGGCAAGCCAGGAAAGGCTAGACCTCAAAGCTGTAAGAGGGGACAGGGAGACAGGAGCCCACGCAAGAGTCTGGCTAGGACAGAACTCTGACCATGAACTTGGGTTCAGAAGCCTGGAAGGAAAACGTGAAGAGTGATCAGGCTCACCATAAACCATCAGTCTCACAACTCTCCTACCTTAGTGCAGCTAAACTGTATACATTTGACCAGCATATTGAGCCATCTGGCTGCTTCTGAGATGCTTGAGGAACATTGAGCTCATTACTGAGAACTTTGATAATACAGTTGAGTATCAAAAAAGATTCTGCTGTTTCTCTAAGAAAGGCAAAGAACCTGGGGCTGATACATAGTCCCAACTCAGGAAGTAAGACTAGAAAAAAATGACTTGTCAACAAAGAAATAATATGAAGTCAAGGATTCTCAAGACACAAACTTAAAAGAAGAGAGTAATTCCACATCCTTTAAAAGAAAGTTCACAAAGAAAACCACAGATTTGCCTCAGGCTTTGCTGGAATTCCCAGAGGAAATGAAACAAGAATTTAAACATGATCTTATATATGAAATAAAATGGTAAAAAGAAGAATGGGAAAGGAAATGAGAACTCATAGGGGAAAAAATGGGATGAAAAATTAAAAGCTGAGAAATGAAGGTAAAAAAATCTTTATAGACATTCTGACAATTAGATTGAACCGGACTTGTATCAATGACAATAGGAAATAATAATAATAATCTGACTGAAAATATCAGAAAAAGTAAATCATCTATCAAAAACAGTTGCTAGAGAAGTAATCTAAAAATTATTGCACCACTGGGAAACCCTGACCATTAGAAAGTCTTACATAATATTTTTCAATGAAAACTTCCCAAGCATATTAGAACCAGAAGGCAAAGTAAAAATAGAAAGAATTCACCTATCACCCCAAAAAGAAACTCCCACATGAAGATGTCCAGGAGTGTTATATACAAAATCCAGACCTTCCTGGTCAAAGAAAAAGACTGCAAGCCACCAGAAAGAAGCTCAAATACCAAGAAATCAACAGTCAGAATCACATAATCCCTGATAAGTACCACCACAAAGGAGAGGAAATCTTAGAGTATGGTATTCCAGAAAGCAGAAGATAAATGTAACAAGAATAAGTTACCCAGCAAAGATGATTATGATTTTACACAGGGGGAGATAGACCTTTGGTGAAATAGAAGACTTTTAAATGTTCTTGATTAAGACTCCAGAGCTTAATAGATATTTTGAAATGAAAACACAGGGGTCAAGAGAAATATAGAAAGGTAAATACACTTGAGTAATCCAAAGTGAGAAATGGTACTAGCTTTTCTGTTTAGCCTTTTGTCCAGTTTTACTTTTCAGGGGAAAGGAAGAAGAGAGGGAGGGAAGGAAGGGGGAGAAGGAAGTGAGAAAGGGAGGGACACCATTGTGTAACAAATGTTTATTCCTAGACCTGTCCATAGATTTGGCTTGTGAGAAGTTAAAATCAGAGTCAAACGATGATAGACTCAACGGTTGGACAGACAACAGCTGAAGATATGATGGAACAATAAATGAATGAATGAATGCTATAGTGTGTATGTGTGTATGAAAATATAATCTCTCTCTATTAAACATATATGGGCATATATGTATATATTATGTATAAATATATATGCATATATGTCTATACATATAGATAGTGTGTATATGTATACATAGAGACCTACATGATAGCATTTATTTATTCATCATACACATGCACACACACACACACACACAAAAACAGGGGTATAAAAGTCAGCAGAAAGAACTCAGGGGAGCAAAGATATGAAGCCATACCTAGGAAGAATTGGCAATGACTTCAGGCAGTGCCAACAGTGGAAGTCCAGGGAAAGGGAGAATGGCTGTGCCCCATTTCCTTCTCTTTTCCCTGCCTTTATCAAAGAGATGAAAATGGACTGGAAGAAAGAGGGTCTTTTCAAAGTGGGGGATGACCAACCTGGGCCTGAAGTTGTGAAGCGGCCACTTTAGTGAATAGAAGGATTACTAGGATTGTTAACCTGCTGAATGGAAGAATGAGGTTCCCTTCAAAGAAACAGGGAAGTTAAGAAGAAAAAGGATTATTTTGTTTTGCCAGGAGGTTGGCTTAGAGATAAGGAGTTCCATTTTTGATGTTGAATTAGAAATGCCTTACAGATAAGATGTAAAGCAAGAAGTTGAAGGTAACATAGTTAAAACTATGTTTTAGGAAAATCACTTTGGCAGGACCTGGAATATAATAGGTGCTTAACGAATGCTGATTGACAGCTATAGGATGGATGGGTTAGAGAGATGAGAGACTTGAGTCAGGACAGATGATTTCAAATTGCATGAACATATTATTTCAGAGCTGAAAGGGATTTTAGAGATCTTCTACTTCAGGTCTCTCTAGTCAAGCCTTTTTGTCTGACATAAGAGAAAAGTGAAGCCCCAAGAAGTGACTCCTCAAAGACAGGCAGGTGAATTAATAATAAGAATGGGAACTAGATATCAAGTGTACTGACTCTAAGATCACTGATAGTCTTTCTACTATAGAGAAATTCACGTTTAAATTTTCAACTCTATAATCCTGTTATTCTACATGTTGCATATCTCTTCAGAGATATATCTACTTTCTAGAATTATTTCCTTTGCATTTGCCTATGCTTCTCTTCAAGGTAGATGAATGGCACAGTGGATAGAGCTCTGGGTCTGGAGTCAGGGAGGCCTGAATTTAATTCTGGCCTGAGACATGTATTAGCTGTGCTAGTCATTTAACCTCTGTTTGCCTTAATTCACAGGAGAAGGAAATGACAAAGCACTTCATTATCTTTGTCAAGAAAACCCCATGGACCATATCATAGGTCCAGAAAGTCACACAGAGTCAGATACAACTGAATGACAGTGCACCTCTTCAGCTCAGTAGGCTGGAATTGCTGAAATTCATCAAATTACTTCTTTACTATATGCAAAAACACTGTCCTGGGCACTGGGGAAGGAGTGGGAAAAAAAAGACATGGTACCTGCCCTGAGCAGGTAGCTAGGTGTAGCAGTAGGCCTAGAGTCATACAGAACTCAGTTCAAATCCAGCCTTAGACACTACTGCGTGTGTGACCTTGCATAAGTCAACCTCTCTTGGCCTCAGTTTCCTCAGTTGTAAGATAATGATAATAGTAGCTTCTCTAGTAGGTTGTTATGAGGATCCAAAGAGATAATATTTTAAAGGCTTGGAATAAAGGCTTATTTCCTTCTCTGCCTTCCTTCTTTCTCCCTCCTTCCTCCCTTCCTTTTTCCTTTTTCTTCCTTCTCTTCCTTACTTCCTTCTCCCTCCTTTCTTCCATCTCTTTCCCATCCTTCCTTCTTTCTTCCTCCCTTCCTTTTTCCTTTTTCTTCCTGCTCTTCCTTACTTCCTTCTCCCTCCTTCCTTCCATCTTTCCCATCCTTCCTTCTTTCTCTCCTTTTCTCCCTCTATCCACATAGAGAATCATACTGCTGTGCCCTAAGGAATAAAAGCCTTAATTACTCAAACTTCACAAGATATTTTGGGGTTTACTGGCTAGATTTCTTTCTTAAGGAACATGCTTTAAACCTAAATCACTCTGGCTGCCATTATGGATTGGCCAACTGTAGGTCCCACTCCAAGACTCACTTGATCATCGTTCAGACTCTGATGGTTCAGAGTTTAAATAGCAATTGTTTCTGTTTTGGCCAGAAACCCTGAGGGTCTTCCCTTCGCAGATTGTGTTGTTTTTTGTTTTTTTTCCTGCTAGGTAAAAGAGGCATTTTTTTGCTTCATTTCTTACCTAGCCTTAATCACTGAATGGAAGTTGCCTCAGTCAAAGTGAGACCTGGGAAAGACCTTAACTTGAAAAGGCCAAGGTCTCCCACTTCATAAAGGGCCATCTCCAGGCATCCTGTTCTATATCTTGCCACTGGACCCAAATGACTTGGGAGGAGAGCGTGAGGTTGGTGACTTTTCAGACCCATTCTTCACTTAAATCCAATTCACTTGTATCCCCTTCCTGATGTCATTGTCCCTTTTGAGAAGGAAGGACAAACCACTATTGCAACATCATACAATACAAGGTAATATGAGGATGGAAGAGGACATGAGCAATAATTTCCCCAGTATAAATCCTGGGTTACATATACAGTGTTTCTGTTGTGTGAGCTGCCACATGGCCCCGTTCTGCCCAGATTCTGAGAAGTAGCCCCTAATTCTGAAATGCTTAGCTGAGCAACATTTCTAGGGCATAATCATCAGCATCTATAACTCTTAGGCACCTGCGTCAAGGATGGTGGAAAATGTAAATAATCCCATGAATTTGGAAGAGTTTCTAAGAGGCCTATAAGCAGAGCCTAGCACAAGCTCCCAGGATTCTTACTGCATCTTCCAGGTCGACAGCAGGAAAGAGAGAAGACTGTCAATCAAGGCCCTCTACTCTCTCCAAAAAAAAATTATAATAATAGGGTATCTTTCCATTGGGACTAGTGAAAATCTGGCTGTGCTCTAGGAAAATGCAGCTCAGTCTTTTGTACCATCTGCTATACCTTGTGTTGAGATACTAACATGGTACACGGGTGTTGCTCATTTTGTTCAGGATTCTTTCCTGTCTGTGGGGAGGAAAGAAAGGCAGTGAGATCTTTATCTGTTATACTTTCAGCTTGGGTGTCAACCTGTATCCTTCTTCTCCTTTGTCCTAAAGCATTATACTGTACAATACAATCAACAAATATTTCTAGAATAACTTCTATAATAATATCATAATACTGATTATAGTGATGTGTGGAAGTTGCTCTGTGATAGGTTCTGTGGAGGTATCAGTATAAGGAGGAGACAGCCTTTGTTGTGCCTGGACATGAGTAGCAATGGGATATGTTTAGTCAGATGAGAGTCAGGACTCGAAGGGAGCCAAGCACCTGTGAAGGTCTTAGCCATGCAGACTGCAACAAAGCTGAAGGTCAGAAGAAGGCCAACTCTGGTGATTTAAGAAGTTAAGTCAGGATAAAGAGAGAAGCAAGAGTTCTCACTTCCAGGAGCATACTGAAAATCTGAAAGGCAGAAAGGTAAGAAGGTAGGAAAGAGTAACTATGACTGATGAGGTAAAAATAGGCAAGGTTCATAATCCCCAAAATCCTTGTAGATTAAATATATCACCAGCAATCTCTTGATCTTAGAAAAAAAGATAATTTACTTCTTGTGTAGGTGAGGGTGCTCAAACGTGTTTAAAGTGGTTAAGTCTTGACCTGCCATCTTAAAGATTGAAATTGGTGGAAAGGTAGAGAGCAGACACCTACAACAGAGAGGTAAACCAGAGTGGGGTAAGTCCAGGGAAGGAGCCAATTAAGTGAATTGGGGTAGCAAATAGTGGCTGCCCAGGATGCAGTTCAGTCAGTCTTATGAGAGCGTCTTATTTGGTTGGGGATAGGGAGAAGGGAGGGGAAGGGAGTAATAACCAAGACTTTTCCCTTCTGCTTGAGTGTGGGGCTACAAGGAACACTCAGATCAGCCTGGTTTCGAATTCACTTTGGGAATCTTGCAGTCAACTAAGAGCCCTAAGTCTTTTTCCAACAAACAACTTTTAAATGAGGTCTCCTCCAACCTGCATTTACACAACTAATTTTTTGAATCTCAGTGGGGAAGGGCTTTACATTTCTTTATATTCAAATTGACCTTACAATTTTCAAGCCAGTCTGTTTAATTTGGGATCCTAATTCTGTACTTATTCAGTGCAGTTTCAGAGCACAGAACTAAGGATAGAAATGATTGGGAGGCAGATTTTAACTCAATCTAAAGAACTTTATTTTATTTTTAGCAGCTAGAACTTTCCAACAACGAAATGGGTTTTCCCATGAAGTAGCAAGTTCTCTATCACTGGTAGTGTTTAAGTAGAGGTTTTGCTGATTACCCATAGAAATGCCTGAGGGGATATTGCTGCATAACTTGTGGTTTTTACTATGCTGTCTCTAAGGGCAGTCTTATAACTCCTTATATCCTATGATGCTGATGAGGTGCTTGAGTGCCTGTGCTTGGACCCGAATTCCAAAGTCACATTTCTCCCTAGCCACAAAACACTGTCCCTGGAAGTTTCCCCCTACCCTAAGGACAGCATGCCCTAGCAAAACATTTATCTCCCTTCCTGATACAGTAGCCAGACACACCTATAGAATTTATAAGTTTGAACTGTCTGTGTCCTGGGTGAACTGGCTGTGTTTTGGTTCATAAAGATATTTACTACTCACTGAACTATCATATGTATCCTTGACTCCTCATTATGTGCATCCTAGACTTAGACATATGTCTACTCCCTCTGTTTATCTTGTCATAACAAGACATTGATGGGGGCAGCCTGTATATTCCTCAGTTAGCTCTGACTGTTAGTTGACTTAGTGACATTTCAGGCCTAAAACCACACCTCCCTGTAACCCCACTTTGGGCTCTTTCCGATGAACTATAGATAAAATGCCTGCAAAGTAGATACTAAAAGTACATGTTCCTTTAAGAACTGACTACTCCTTAACCACTCCCTAATCCCACCTTGAACCATGTAGTTAGTATATTTAGCACCTGTTTTATCATAGTTTATCCTATATAAACTTTAACTGTACCACTCTAAGGTTGCAGGTTCCCTAAGAATGCTAGACTGCTGAAAAGCGTAAGAATAAGTCTTTGCCAATTTGACTTCAAGAATGCTTGAGTCCATGAATTCATTTCTAGACAACCCTCTCCTGTGTACTCCAGTCCTTGAAGGATCCCTAAATCCCCCATCTTTCCAACCTCATCAATGCCAGTGCTTGGCAATTGAAAGAACACTGGATTTTGAATTTAGAGACTATGAGTTTGATGCCCAGCTCTTTTACTTCATATCAATGGGAACTTGGTCAGATCACTTAAGTTCTCAGTTTCCTCATCTGTACAATGAACAGATTGGACAAGGTCAGAGATTTTTGTCCTTTTATAACATGGACTTCTTTGGCAGACTGATGGAGCCTATTTCTCCTTGGAAAAATACCTTTTAAATAAATACAATAAAAATGTATAGGATAATAAAGAAAACCAATGACATTAAATCTTTTTATCAGAGTTGGTTTTTTTTTCAATTCATGGACCCCAGGTTAAGAACTTGACTTGTTGATGTAAGAGGTCCTGTTCAGCTAGCCCTATGATCTCAGGCGCTCGGTACTTGACTGTTGACTATGCCCTTGATTCAGATGATGTACTTATCACTATGGGGCAAACAAAAAAAAAGAGGAGAATCCATGTTCTCTATCCTTGAGAGGACGCAGGAAACCATTATTATGGAAATATAATTATATAGGACCAAGTACAATCAAGTGCTAGATGTGTTTTTAGATTGTAAGTCCTTCTTTAGTTATTCTGATAGGTGAAGATCAGTGTGGTTTGGAATAGCCAAATGTCCCCATCTGTCTTAGCACCCTCAATTCTATTGAAATTACTGGGCTTAAGTGTGGTGATCTATCAGACTTCTGAGGGAACCCACTGAATAATTTGTGTATTTGTACTATCTTTTTTCACTGTTGCAGGTGTTTGAGGTTTTTAGGAAGTGATTTAAAAACAAGAGATATAGAGGCTCATTATTTTCCAAAAATGCAAATGGGCAGCTTGGTTCTCAATTGCTGCAAGGACTATTATTTGTTGTTTCCCATCTAAAATACAATGAAACTTTATTTCCTGCAATCTCTCTCATATAAATGGCATTCCTAAATGCCTAACTAGATAAGGTAATATAAGACACTGGGCAGTATATTGCTGAAAACAGACATTACAAGCTGAATAAATTTGTGCATTTCTCTCCAAGGCCAATAATGGAGCAAGGGGAGAATTAAGAAACAGAGGAGGGAGAAACTTTTTATTTGTGCAGGTGTGCACGCCAATTCTGAGATTTCTATAAAACTACACAGCAAACAACATTAAGCACTCTGGCTCCAATGGACACTCTCCACTCTGGCAAACTTGTGTTATTTTTACAACTGCAGTAGACCTTCCTCGCTCCAAGTTGGTCTTTTCTACCAACTTCTGCAAAGATGTTACCATTTACAAAGTTAGAATAAGCTTTTTCCACTCCATTAAATTTTAACATTTCACATTTCCAAGTATTTGGCTACTAACACAGCATTACTTTTAATGAGAAAACGCAAAGCTGATTCCTCGCCAGCTGTCAAAGCAGAATCACTTGACGTTAAATCTATCAGTAAGACAGAGGGAGAGAGAAAGAGCTTTACAGCAACATTCATGACTTAATGAAAACAGCTTTGTTAGAAAATATATAGATGCTACATATTTACCATTTGGAAGATAATAAATTGTCCTTAAGACTTTCTATTCCCTTGACTTTGAATGCAATTCCCAAATATTGGAAACAATGCCACCCCCTGTGAATGCAATTCACTATTTTTAATACTGACTACATCACAGATTGATCTCCCATCGTATTAAAGAGCTACTGATTACATTGTACTCTAATTATTGAGCTTTTGACTCAGACCATTAGAAATCTTTTTTAAAAAATGTTTCTGCATGATATGAATTGATTATGAGTTTGGTCATTCTTCTAAAAATCCCTAATGGATTTGGACTATCCCACGAAGGAATGACACCTAAGATTATAAATTTAGAGCTAGAAGGGACCTTCCAGTTCATCTAAGAAATCCTCTTATTTTATAGATGATGAAACTGAGACCCAGAAGTGAAATTGCTTACCAAAGTTTCATAGATGTGCTAAAATTTGAACCCAGTCCCCTTGCTTCAAATCCAGAATTCTCTCCACTCTACCATTTACTCACCTTGATTTATGACATACAGGACTGCTCAAAGCCTTCCATTGTCTTCACATTGTCCTTTTGTTATTTCTTTGGTCATTTCACTTGTGTCTCATTCTCCTTGACCCCACTTGGGATTTTCTTGGCAAAGATACCAGAGTGGTTTGCAAGTTCCCTCTCCAGCTCATTTTACAGATGAGGAAACTGAGGCAGACAGGGTGAAGTGACTTGCCCAGGGTTATACCACTAATAAGTGTCTGAGGCCAGATTGGAACTCACAAAGATGAGTCTTTCTGACTCTAGGCCCACCTAACTGCCCATTCAGTGTCTTCCTATTGCCCTACCCTAAGCGTAAAATATAAACTCCTCATCAAAATGCCATACAAGTCTAGTTTGAAACTACTTTTTTAGAATTATTTCATATTAACCCCCTTTGTATACTCCACATGTCAGTCAAATTTTCTTGTAATTGGTCCATGATCTCATTCTGCTTTTCACCTTTATATACTCATTCAGGCTGGCCCCCATACCTGCATCCCCCCCTCCAAATCTCTGCCTTTTGAAATCCTTCTTTTCCTTCAGGATCCACTTTTATGAATTTTGCTCTAATCCCTCACCTAGGAAATGATTCTTCCTTAACTTACTGGAAAGGGCACCAGATTTAGAGTCAACAGACCCAGGTTTGGATGCTGCATCTGGCACTTGTTCTCTTGCGTCCTTAGTTAAGTCTCTTCTCTTCACTTTGGTTGGCTCATATATAAAATAGATAATGTGATCTCCTAGGTCCTTCCCAGCTATGAATCCTATGAAGGATCCTAACACTTCCACTGTACATTTGTCACATTCTAGCTTTTATTACAGTTATTTCTGCTCATGCCATGCCACTCTCCTGGAGGACAAGGACATTTTTCATCCTTTGCCTGACTAGTGCCTAACACAGTGGACTGCATGTAATAAATATTTGTGGAATAGAATTAAGAGCAGTAAAGTCCTTTCCCTTTTTAATAGTTATGACTCTTCTAACAAAAAGTATTTTCTGGGAACAGAATCTCATGGCCTACTGGTTTTCCATGTGCCTTAGATTGGAATCTGATGAAAGAGTATTGGAAAAAGAAACTGTAGCCTGTAAGGTCTATGTTCTAACCTTTTCCTTGCCCCCAAGTAGCTTTGTGATCTTGAAAGATGACCAATCATGCTACCCCCCTCACTCTGGCCTGGGATGTTGTGAAAATAAAATGAATCTGTGGTTTTGACAGTTCATATAAAGTTGAAAGTGATAACCCTTCACTTTTTTTCCATCATCCAGTTAGACATCTCATGACGTAGATTTTAATGGGTGATTGAACAGTTTTTTGACCCTAAGTGATTAATACTACAAGTTGATAATCTTTTCATTTAATTGACTTTCAGAACAGGTTTTAGATTTGCTGTGGTAATTATAGTGATACCATGACAAATCTGTAGGTGGGCCCAGAGCAAAGTCATGAGGTAAATGACAGGACCAGAAGAAGCAGACGTCGGTGTCAGAAGCTAGAGAACTGGGACAAAAAACTCAGTCAGGCAAATCCACAGATTCAAGGGGAGCCAAATAACCAAGGTTAGAGTATACATAGAGTTCAAATTGAGGCAAATGCTAATCAAAAATCAAGTCCCAATAATTGAGAGGACCATGATATATTCTAAAGAACTTGGATTAAGAGTCAGAAGACTTAGATCTGAGTTCCAATTTTGCTACCAATTTGCTGAGTTTTAGGAACTAATTTCTCCTCTTTGCACCTCAGTTTCCTCATCTGTAAAAATGAGGACACTAGACTAGACTTCTAGCTGTTGATAGATCTAAGAATTTAATAATTTGATAATGTGAACCTGATTCTGAAAGAAACTGTTAATTGGCCAGTATCCTGTGAGAGAATCCTTGTTGGACCCCAATGACACTTGGGTTAAAGGAAGTCCTACTCCTGTGATCAGGGAAGTAAGTGACTGCACCTGATTGGGTGGTTGAGGTGACTTCTTTCTGAAGTTGGAAGAGGAAGAGCCAGGATGCAGGTTGTTATTACCTAAAGAGTTTTTGCTAAGTCGTTAATTAATTTTTGCTGAATAATTTGTTACTTTAATAATTGTTTTGAGTTTGATATCTGCTAAAATGCTTTCATATTCTAAAAGTCTTCCATGTTCAGCAGAGGCATGTGAGGCACATCTTTCTTCTATTGCTTCTCTTCATGTCTTGATGTCATTGGGATTTTTGTTTGTTTTAAGGTCAGAGAGTAATTCTTAGCAATCTACAAAGGAACAGATGAGCTAAATTTGATTCTTTGGATATTACCTGCCTGGTTTCTCCCCTATTTTTTTATACCATAGGACAATTTCAACCAAGCATCTGCTTAAATGTACTTCTGTAGGGCATAAAAACAACCATTCAAAAGATGAAAAATCTTAGTAATCTGGATGTCTGGCATGGACTGTACCCACCATGTGAACATTTGACAACATCTAGATAATCTGCATAGCCTAAATCAGCCACACTGCTACACAGAAGTCAAACTTTCCCATGGTTAAGATTCATTAAGTGTGATGGTACCACCCCAGAACAAAAGTGATGCCACTCATTTTCACTTTCCCTACTCCCTGATCAATCTTTATCATCATCCATGTTGTACATCATCAGAATTCCTCTTTCCCTTACAACCTAGAAAAAGCACATCACTTCTTTTCCCTTATAAAATAGCTGTGCCCATTCCTCCAAAAAAACAAACAAAAACTACCTGTATTTTAATATAACTACCACTAGTCCAAGCTTGTAGAATGGCATACCGAATTGTCCTTTAAAACAAAATTTATTTGGTTCTCTACCTATTTCTTGTGAACTTGATATTTTTTTGAAATTAATGAAACTTGTTTTTAACTCCTATTACACTTCATCATTTGTAAGATCTTGATTTTTTTCTTATCTTCATTTCTTACTAGATAGTAAACTCCTTGAGGGGAGGGTATTTGTCATTTTTCACCTTTACAGCCCTAGTGTCTGAAACATTGCCTTGGCTCATAGTCATGTTGTACAAATTGCTTAAATTGAACTGAATAGCATGGCTTTCTCTTTTTCCATGTTTAATAACAATAACAAAAAAACCTTCTCTGCCTTAATGTTTTGCCTTAACAATTTATTTTTAAAAAATGAAGTCCACATCCCTAAGGCAACATGACTACCCTCCAATTGTTAGTATTAGCATAATAATAAAAGTGGACCTTTTTTAAGAAAAGAGAAGATTGAAAATGTATCTTTCAGTAACTACTTTATAGTCTGTAAAGATAGAAAAAAGAAATAGAGATTGAGTGATTCATGAGAGGTTCTCTTCAAAGCATAACCTTGTATACATGAAAATATGAATTTACAGTGACTAAAGTCTCGTTATTTTTCTTATCCAATGTACTTCTGACTCCCACATAACCTGATGTGCTACCTTGGATTGAGACTGAGTAACAGACAGACAGACAGTATAGAGACCTTTTCAAGTTCCACTTGGTAGGAAGAAGATAATTTCATGGGCAGAGGGAGATGATCCTTAAGATTTTTTTTAAAGGAGAAATATTGAACAGAGATTTGTTGAGATTCATATGAAATCTATAGGTAGAAACCATTATCAAGGATTATACTGTTTCTATTATATTCCATATATAGAATTCTACCATAGCATACGTTTCTGTGTGCTAAACATTCTGTACAGTTAAACATGCTATCTAAATCCTCTTATCTCTTTTCTCTGAATTGAAAGGTATGTAGAACACAAGAAAGTACCTCTTAAGTATGGGAAATCCTTTTGGTCAACATCAGGTGTTAAAGAGCTGTCATTGCATCTAATTTTAAATTATAAATTGAAGGCACAGAATCTTCCCACCCAGAGCTTCCCACCCATAATTTCAGGTGTGACTAATTTTAAAAAATGAGCCTTACTTCTGGCTACATACCAATTCTCTATCCTGATCGGTCATTTTACAAATCATGCAGTTAATTGACAAGTATATTGTATGCCATCAATTTTCAAGACACAGTGGGAGAATATAAAGAACTATGAGACTTTGTACCTCTGCCTCATGTGATTGAACAGACAAGATACATATCTGTGAAAAGTCCAATAATAATCATAGTTAGGTAAAGGAATCAAAATACAACATAGAAAAGTGTCACAAGGTAGTGTAGGATGGATTGCCAAATGAGCATTATATGTTGTTGAACACAACAGGGGACCAAAGATGGATCAGCACAAACCTATCCCTACTGTTGGAGAAAATCTTCAAAGCTCATGTCTTAATGATGGTGGAATAACATCACCATCTTTGGACACACATCCCCTTCATTTCCTTGATCTGAGTCCAAGGAGGATATCCAACCACCAGTGATAATTTAAAAGTTGTTTGTGAAGCATGGGAAAAGAGAAATATCAGTTATTTCTTTTTAATATTAGCCTATTTCAGTCAACAAATCAATGATGTATATGTGAATTTTTTTGTTAATTAGGTTCTATTAATGCTCTTTAACCAAAAAAAGAGTTGGTTTTTTTCTCTTATAAAATTGATGCAATGTGTGACTTCACATACAAATGTTTTGGGTGCATAGAAAGCTAATGAAATCCCTGGTGTAATTAAGTACACCTAGATTTCTCAACATGTCCAAATGAAAATTTGACACAGTCCAAAGTCATCTTCCTCTCTTCTCATTTCTCTTTTTCTGTCAGTTGTAGCCCAGTTATACAATCTCTCTACCCCATTCTAATAGAACATATATAATACTCCTCTGTGGGGACTGGGACTCTTGATTTTGTCTACATATCACCTTGTGGATAATAGGCACTTAATAAACATTTCTTAATTAAAATACCAGGTACCCATGTTTAAAACTCCCCATCATCTCTTACTTTTGTATCTCCCCTCCCACCCAATTCAATCAGTTGCCACGATTCCTTTTAATTCAAGCAGTGAAATATCTCTCAAATTCATTCCCGCTGCCAGCACCATATTTCATGATCTTGTTACTTCTCGCCAGAGTTTCTCACTAGGTTCCCTTCTCAATCCTCCCTCTAGCATTTCCTTTCCACTGTTGCTGGTTTAATCCCCCTAATGTATAGTGGGAAATCATGTCACTTACTTTCTCAAAGTCCTTCAAAAGAGTCTTTATAACCACTCAAACTAAAGACAGACTTCTTAGTCAAACATTTAAGATGTTTTGTTCTCTGTCCTTGAACAACCTCTATAGATCTCTTTACACATGCTATTTAATTGTGTCCATATCTTATGGATGCAAATCTTCTTAAGCACAAAAACTACCTTCTAATATAAATATTTTGCAGAACCCACCAAATGGGTAGGGAAAATACATAACAGAAACTACTACAAATTCCATAATGCTGTCAAATAAATTTGTACTTTATTAATCACAACAGCATCGAGATATATTTGGAAAAGAATAATATACATGTGTGAGACATATTACTTATTAAGTCTACAGATGGTATGCTTACTTATGAATTTTACTGAGTCACACTGCGTATTTATTTTGTTGATACTGAATATAGAGCAAAATGGCAATGTTTGGTGTACATGTAGATTTGCATACTCCATGTAATAATAACTTTGCTGTTGAGCTGTTTCAGTTCTATCTGACTCTTCAGGATCTCTTTTGGAGTTTTCTCGGTAAATATACTAGAATGGTTTTCCGTTTCCTTCTCCAGCTTATTTTACAGATGTGGAACTGAGGCAAACAGGGTTAAATGACTTTCTCAAGGTCACACAACTAGTATCTGAGGCTGGATTTGAACTCAGGAGTCTTATCTGCTGTGCCACTTAGCTCCCCAACAATAACTTAAGTTGACCAAAAGGTGCTGATGTGCAGGTTGAGAACCGTATTTTTGTCAAACTGGACTAGTTCCTATTCCTTAAATGTATCTATTGATCCATTTATTAATTCATGCCTTTGCTCATGAATTTCCTTGTATATGTAATGTCCTTACTATCAGTTTCAACTTCTTGAAGACCATCTAGCCTTTGAGGCCGTATTCTAAGGCCCACCGTGACAAATACATTCCGATCTCTCCTCCAAACTACTTTACTTATGGGACTTCCTCTATATATACATATATACATATGCATGTATGTGTGTGTATATATGGAGAGAGACATATATAAATGTCTGATGTCCTCAATTAGAGAAATGTACCTTTACATTTTTCTATTATCTTTTGCCTGGACCTCTCTTCTAAATGGTTATAATTTATTTTATATAATTTCTTTTGTACGTGCCATATCTCCTTATAGAATATAGTTTCCTTGAGATTATGGCATAATGTTTTTTCGCTCTGTATCCTCTTGCACACAGTAGGCATTTAAATAAATATTTGCTGGATTTAATTGAATTTGTTTAAATTGAATAAGGTATAATCTCCAGGAAAGAAACCAAATTGTGAGAGGATTGGAAACCATTGAAAACAAGAATAAAATAAAGGAAGTAGGCATGGTCAGCCTAGAGAAGGACAGATGACTATAGTAGCTGTCTTCAAATATTTGAAGGGTCACTGAGCAGTAGAGGGGTTAGACTGATTCAGCTTGTGAAGAACTAGGAATAATGGGTACAAGAAGGGGAAAAAAGGTTTTTGGATCAACACAAGAAAAAATTTTCTGATTATTAATGTTCTCTCAAAAAGATTATATATATATATATATATATATATATAATATGTGTGTATGTATATATATATATATATATATATATATATATATGTGTGTGTATTTTTATATATGTACATAGTGTTGTTCCTCAGTAGTCTGAAAGAGTGATTCTCCCTCATTGAAAGATTTCAAAAAGAAACTGGTTGGAGATTTAGAGGGGCTCTTTGATCAAACACAGGTTGAAATACATGACCAATGAAGGGTTTTTTTCCCCTAAATCTGAGGTCCTGTAAACACAAACTTATAACATTTCCAAAACAGAACTCATTGTGTTTTTGTCAAAATTTATTTCTCTTCCAAATCTCTATATTTCTGTTGAGGATATTGCAGAGTCCAGATTCAAGAAAGCAGGGTTCAAGTATGAAAGAATTATTTAGACTTCTCTTTTAGCCCTTGGGAGCTTTATTAATGTGAAAGCAGATGGACCTTTACTGTAACAATGTGACTAAGTAAAAGGCACTTATATTTGGGGAAGGACTAGGCTTATATAGACAAAATCTTGACAGGAGTTATATAGTGTATAGATTTTAGGGTTTTATGGTAGTTAAAGATTAAAGATGGAGATTTTTAGGGTTTTATGGTTGATTAAAGATTAAGGACCAGGAGAATATGGGATAAGGGAGACAAAAGCAGTTCTTTTGGTACAAGTTAAAGAAAAGTTTTATGGTATTTCAGGATAAAGGGAAAAGGACTGTAGGATGCTCTCAAGTCACAAGATGATCTACAGAATAAGCCCCCCCCTCCAGGAGGGACCTCACAAAGTACTGGAAAGGAACCCTCAATATTCTTTTTAGCCCCAAGGGTTCAGTTTGCATCTCCATCAATACAACAATCATTCTAGTAACCCAGATTTGAAACCTCAGTCATCCCTGATGTTTCTTTCCTTTATATCCCATATTCAATCAGCTGCTAAGTCTTATTGATTTTGTGTCCACAATATCTCTTGTATCTGTCCCATGCTCTCTACTCACATGGCCACCATGCTACTTCAGGCCCTCATTACCTCTTGTCTTGACTATTGTAATTAATTTCTAATTGATTCAAGTATACTGCTTGAAGTATTTTCCTTTTTAATCCTTTCTCTACATGGCTATCAGAGATATTCCTTAAAGCATAGTTCTAACCTACTCAAAAAGCTGAGCAGTTCCTCTATTTGACATTCAACTCTTAGCTTGACTCCAGCCTCTCTTTCCAAGCTTACACATTAATCACACGTTACTCCCTTTTGTGTTCTTGATATTCCAGGCTCACTGTCTTGCTTATTGTTCTGCATGTGTCATGTCCCACAGAATATTTGTCTTCCTTACCTCTGCCTCCTAGAATCTCTTAAAAACTCAGCTCAAAGGATTCCTCCTACATGAAACTTTTCCAGTATCCTCAGTAGCTAATGCTCCTTGAAATGATTTTATAATTAACATGTACCTATTTTGTATTTGCTTCTCTGTATGTATGCTGTTTGCCTCTTTCAATCCCTAATAGAATGTAAGTACGTTGAGGGTTAGGGAATGTTTCACTTTTTTCTTTTTGTATCTTACACATTGCATAGTGCCTGGCACACAGTAGGTATTTAATAATTATTTGTTGGCTAACAATTTATATATTTTGTGTAGTATTTAATACACACAAGACCTTTGCACAAAGTCATTGCTCAGATGTTTGGTGAATTGAACTTCTCGTCAATTGAATATTAGTCAAATCAATAAGTTCTTGTTGCTCAGTTGTTTCAGTTGTATCCAACTCTTGGTTCAAACCATTTATAGTTTTTTTGGGAAAGATACTGGAATGGTTTGCCATTTCCTTCTCCAGCTCTTTTTCCAGGAAACTAAGGCATAGAAGATTAAGTGACTTGCCCTGGATCACACAACTAGTAAATGAGGTTAGATTTGAACTCAGAGAGATGGGTCTTTCTGACTCCAGGTCCAATAATTTATCCACTGCACCACCTACTTGCCCATTTGATAAATTAATAGGAACTTATTAAATGCCTGCCATATGCCAGGCACTGTCCTAGGTACTGGAGATATTTAAGTACAAAGCATGAAATAATTACCACTAGCAAAGACTTTACATTATGATGGAGGATACAACAGGTGCATAGAATAAAGTAAATAAATAGAAATGTATAGATCATAGTTAAATGCAAGGTAATTTTAGAGGGAAGGAATCCCAGTGAGTGGGTAGGTCAGAAAGTCTTCTGAAGAAGATGGTTCTTGAGATTCATCTAAAGGAAGAAACTGTGAGGTTGTGGTTATTCTTTGTTTTCAAAGAGGACCCATGACATCAGGAGGGTGAAGTCTGTGAGGCAAGGGAAAGGGGGGAATGCAATCTAAGCATGAGGAAACAAGATCTAAAAGTCTCCTACTCTTACACATCTGATTCCTTGCATCTCTAAGGGAGCATATTTGCTAAAAGTCTTTTAAAGTAATGATAAGAAAGTTTGAAAAGCAGTGAAACTTATCTGCCTAATGAGGGAAATCCTAAGGCAAGGGATAGTGATGGAACAAAAAAGGGGTGCTGTTTAGTACAAGATACACCAGACAGGGCATTGGCCAAGAATCAATATATAATACTACTTTTAAACATCCTCTCTGTGGGTGTGATTGATTCCTATAGGCACCTGGAGTTTGAATTATAATCTATTCCGCAGTATTATAGTATCTGCAGTTATTAGAGATGGAGAAACCTTTTTTTTTTTTTACAATCTTAGAATGCTAAAAAGGTAGAGGAGATGAGATTCTGGAGAAGCTATACTGCGACCTTGTTATCTTACAAAAAGGGAAACTGATCCTAGAAAGTGAAAAGGGTCTGTTTACAGTCTTAAAGTTAATTAGTGACCTATGCAGGTCACTTGCCTGCTAGGCTAGTCTTTTATCCACAGCAAGATTAGCATTTTTTTCCATCAGATTCAGTGACTTCTCCCCCTAGTACTCCATTCTGTAGTTGGGGTATGA
The DNA here is from genome assembly GCA_023548195.1 of Bettongia penicillata ogilbyi. NCBI lineage: Eukaryota > Metazoa > Chordata > Mammalia > Diprotodontia > Potoroidae > Bettongia > Bettongia penicillata. Next base: position 2,114,674 of record JAJHZJ010000422.1, on the reverse strand, counting down.
TTGATCTATATAGACATCCCAACTTCTAGGCAGGATTGGCAGAAATCTACATGTTGTGATTTGAGGTGTCTTGGGAATGCTTTTTTGTCTACACATATCTCCCCTGACATCCTTTCAGAGTACCAAAAACTCCAGCTGTAGAAATTCATTCCTTCAAGGTAAAGCTTTAAATCTACAGAAGTGCTTTTTCAAAATGCTGTCCCCCAAAGGGGTGGTACATTAAACTATTATCTGGTATTAACACTTCAAAGAGGATACATTTGGCATATTAAAGCATCATGATATAGTGAAAAGAATACTGTATTTGAAGTCAAAAGAACTGGATTTAAGTCTCGACCTTGCAACTTCCTAGCTATATGACGTTGGGTAAATCAATTTAGAGTTTTTTGCCCAAGTGCTCTTCTGGAAAATGGGGGCAAAAATATTTATGTTACCTAACTCCCAGGGATCCTGTGAAATATGTGCTTTTTAAACCAGAAGGTGCTATAGTGACGTTCCAAAAGTTCTAGTGTAATTTAAAGCTATTAAAGCTGAGACTTTGGGGACACCCTCTATAAAAAAGATTTAATAATTATGTAAAGAAAAAATAATTACTTAAAGTAATATAAAATATAAAGATCAGTGAAAAATAATTATGTAAAAAATTAAGTAAAAAAGTTAATAACTATGTAAAATAAAAAGTGTACTGCAGAGAACAAAGGAAAACCAACAGGGAAGCAAAGAAAAGCTGGACAGTTTTGAAAACAATACATAATATATATTATATAGGTTTTCTTGAAATGGAAATTTATTGTTTTATATTGAATCCTCTCCTATGGTCTGCTATGAACATGGTAATTTTTTTTTCCCTTTCTCATTTTTTATTTGTTTAAAATTAAAATTATATTAAAATATAAGGCAGAAAAATTTTTTGCTAGCACTAATGATGATGGTGGTAAATGAAGAATGATTTATTGATCTATCAGCTCTACACTCAACAAACACTGTAAAAGACTTTCCAAAGTTCTTAGAGTGTCTCATGTAACATTGCATAAGTGGTTATCTTGTTGGGCAACTCTGGGGGGGATTCATGGAAGGCATAAAAGATAACAGGAGACCTACAAAAATGGTTTCTATCTTCAGGTTTATAGTCTAGTTCACAAAATAAACATAAAAACCACTTAAAGAAAGTTGCCGTGGGCTCTACATACTGTGGAATATCTGAGAAGGGAAAGATCAGAGTTGACTGGTATTGTCAGTGGAAAGCTTCATGGGAATTGGGAATTAACTGGCTCTTGAAAGATGAGTAGGAGCTGTACTCTTTTCCCATGAGAAATCTACCTGGAAGGAAGAAAAATTAACGAAGGCAACAAAAATCTTTAGAGTACAATCCATTGACAGAGCAGAGTATGTCTGTATTAGATGCGGTGATGGAAGGCTTTAGGCAATCAATGAATGCCGTGAGAGGAATCTAGAAAATACCTTTGGGGATGTGATTGAAAAAGTGGAAAGATACTGGAATGTTGTTAGGAGGACATGAAAATCATCTTTCTCTACTTCATCATTTTGGAAAGGAATACTAAGATCTGAATTTAAGAAAGGAGAGAAGCTAGTCAACCAATCAACAAAGATTTATTAAGCTCCTTCTACGCATCAGAAACTACGCTAAGTGATCAACAAAATGCAAAATTTGCTCCTGATCTCAAAGCACACCTGAATACACATCTGTCAGTTTATAGAATTTTGTTCTTGATAATTTTTTTTAATAAATTTATTTATTTTATTCTGAACTTAAGAAATAAAACAAGCATTTCTATAACAAAGTAGAATAGAAAAACAGATGATTGCACCTAAAATTGCAGAGCCATTATGTATGACTTGCTATTCTTTTGAAATATACAACAAAATTATCATCTAACTCTTTTCCTCCTTCTCTGGATGCAAACAGCATCTTCCTCCATGGGATTCTTGTGGTTAATTTGGATGATAGAATGAGTTGGTTGCTTAACATCGTTGTTAAAACGATACTGCTGTTACTGTATACAATGTCTTGATTCTGCTCATTTCACTCTTTGTTATTTCTGGTAGGTCTTGCCATGCTTTTCTACAGTCATTGAGCTCATTATTTCTTATAGCAAAGTAATATTCCATCCCATACATATACCACAATTTGTTTAGCAATTCCCCAATTAACAAGCACTCCTTCAATTTCCAGTTCTTTGCCACCACACAGAGAGCTGATATAAATGTTTTAGAACATATAAGTCCTTTTATTTTTTCCCTATTCATCTTGGGAAATAGACTTAATGGTGGTATTGCTGGGTCAAAGGGCATAGACATTTTAATAATTCCTTGGGCATGATTTTAAATCTCTCTCTAAAATGGTTGGATCAGCTCACAGATCCACCAACAGTGAGTTAAGGTCCCAATTTTTCCACATCCCCTTCAATATTTCTCACTTTTCCCTTCTACTATTTTAGCCAATGTCCATCATAACTTCAGCCTTCCTTTTCTATGATCTTCTCTCCAAATCTTTGTGCTCTGCAAACATAAGAAGGTAGTTATTACCCTAAAATTCTTTCCATGATTTTCTTCTATTTGGGGAAGGTTTGATAAATTCATTCAGCTGTCTGACACTTCAAAAAATGCATTATTCCATTCATGTATTTCCACTATAAACAGATAATAGAGTTCAGCCACTACATATGCTTATTTAATAAGGTCATAAGTCCTGTGACTAGGATGATGTCTTTGGGTCACTAATAAACAGTAATGGTATAAAGTCAATTCAGTTGTCCAGGATGAAGTCCTTTTAAAATTTACTCATAGTCTTACTTCTACCAAACAACTGATCTTCAGACAATGGGGCTGAATGAAGTGCAGACTTTGTGGTTAGAACGTGAGGCCAAGAAATGAGTCTCTGTATTCTAAAGTCATTTATCTGAGGACTGAACATGTGTACATACACACACACATGCATACACAAACACATACATACAATAGCACTTGTTCTTATTATAGGCCAGTAAATTTAGCTCATAAGAAGGAAGAATACACTTTTTAATCAGAATATTGCTAACATGTACAATCTTCTGTCATAAGATGAGTCATTGTAGCTTCACTTCTATAGAGGAAAATGATGGTAAGTGCAAAATAATATATTCTCTCTCCATATAGATGTATGTGTGTATGTTTATGTATGTATACACACATTTACATATATGCATATGTGTACGTACATATGTACACATATATACATAGATAAGTGTGTCTGTATACGTGTATATACGCATATGCACACACACACATATATATAGACACACAAACATAGATATACACATCTTATCCCTTCATGTTTTCAGAATCTTCAAAGAAAATATTTCTAACCTAACTTCTTACTGTTCATCACAACATTTGGAAAGTCAGCACAATGCTCAGTATGCCAAAGTTGTCAAACTCAAACCCCAAAGTGACATTTCATTGGGCAGAGGTGCCCTTTCAACTTTTCTCTTAAAATTGGACTTTGTTACTCTCAATATATACTTTCTAGGCAATAACCTCAGTCTCCCACATCCTTCTCATCTAACATCTAAACTGAACACCTCAAATAAGTGGTCTCTTGCTGTTACTCAGCTTGAGCAATCCATCCTCTACCTCTGTACCTTTACATAGACTCTCTGCCATGCTATGAATGTGCTCTCCCTCACCAACACCTCTTAGAATCCTATTTGGTTCAAAAGTCAGTATATGTGTAATTTACTATGTAATAGTTTTCCTAGTCCTCTTCATTGGCTAAAGCTTCCCCCCACTGAAATCACCTTGTTTTTACCTTGTGTATGTACAAGTACTCGCACATAGTATGTGCAACTCATTGTACATATACATGCACAGTTTATACATACACAAATATGTACATGTACTCACACTAATAATATTATATAACAATATAATAAAATATACTATAATATAGTAATAAGTACATGTTATTTCCCCCAATAGAGTATAAACTCCCTGAAGGCAAGGATTATTGCATTTGTATCCCTAGCATCTAATAAGTACTGGTATGTAGTGGGTATTTAATAACTGCTTACTGGTTGATTCAAGAGCAAAATGGGGTGACAAGACTACCATAGAGAAAACTCTAGAAGATGTCATTGCCTTAAAGATAAGATTCTTGAGACAAGGGATTTTTTTTAAACACGGTACTTTGTACATAATAGGTTTATAGTAAACATATTTTGAATTGAGTTGAACTTTAAAAAAAAAAAACTTTTCAATCCAGACAGAGTCCTCTTTTGGTGCTCCAGCTTCTGTAATGCAAGAGCACCTAAGAATGACTTTATTACACAACTTACAGAGTTTGAGAGTTGGGAGAAACCTCAGTGTCAATTTAGTTTAACCCATACACAAAAGGAATCCCTTCTTCTATGGGGATATCTGTGGAAACAGTTCACAATAAGATATACTTAATATCACATTTTGTACTTTTTAAGACACTAAAAAAGCTACATTATGAAAATAGATCATTGCTAATCAAAGAACAATCCTCTGCCAGGAAATGTAGGTTGCCCAGCTCTAGGTAAGCCAGAGAAAACTCAATAATAGTTAAAGACAAATTCTTGCAAAGGATAATGATGCTGATCTGAAACAAAATCTCAAAGTTATCTGGGAAGGGGTGTAAGATAAGAAATCAGGATAAATTGAAAATATATGGGCTTAAATTTGGAGTTAAGAAAAGATGAAATTAACAATATATATGTATTTATATGTGTGTGTAAATATACATATGTGGTGTTTATAAATATATATATATGTAAACATTTTATGAGATTCCAAATACTATCTAGGTGAATATTTCTTTAAAATGTTGTTTAAATATAATATTCTTTAATATTCTCAAGTGTAGTTGTTCTATATGGTTTGTAAAATTAAGAACATAATTCAATTTGACAAATTTTTATTAGTCATATCCATTAGAGTTCTGTGTTAGGTGGTAGGGTTAAGAAGACAAAATAATGAAAACATTTTGTATTCTGAAAGCACTTATATTCATGGGGTCAAATTTTGGTTCTCCTACAACCTTGGGCAAGTCATTTGACTTTTCTGTGCCTCAGTTTCTTTACCTGAAAAATGAGTTGAAAGGTGACTCGAATTATCCATTAGATTCCTTTTAGCTTTAGCTTTTAACACTGTGACTCTATTACGTCTTCCCTCCTGGAATCAAGACTAATAGCTTGTCACATAGTCAAGCTTTGGATAATATCCCAATATAAGATTATTTCCTATTTCATCTGTATATTATTTTTGTCTGTCCAACCAGACTATAAAATCTTTGAAATTAGGGATCTTGTCTTTTTCATTTATATTCATTCATTCTTTCATTCAATCAATCATTCATTCATTCATTCAGCGAGTATTTAGCAGATCTCTAGTACATGCCCAATCCTGTGCAAGTGAAGAAATCTATAATCTTTTTTTCTTTTTCTTTAAAATTTATTTATTTAAGTTTTCACCATTCATTTCCACAACATTTTGAGTTCCAAATTTTCTCCCCATCTCTCCACTTCCCCCACCCCAAAACACTAAACATTCTAAATACCCCTATCACCAATCTGCCCTCCCTTCTAACCCCCTCCTTTCCCTTATCCCCATCTTCTCATTTGTCCTGTAGGGCAAGATAAATTTCTATGCTCCATTACCTGTATTTCTTATTTCCTAGTTTTATGCAAGAACAATACTCAACAGTTGTTCCTAAAACTTTGAATTCTAACTTCTCTTCCTTCCTCCTTCCCCACCTATTCCCACTGAGAAGGCAAGCAATTCAATATAGGCTATATATGTGTAGTTTTGCAAATCACTTCCGTAATAGTGATGTTGTGTAAGACTGACTATATTTCCCTCTATCCTATCCTGTCCCTCATTTTTTGTGTTCTCTCTTTTGACTTTTGCCCTCCCTTCCATCATCCCCCCCACCCTGCTTATCCCCTTATCCCCCACTTTCCTGTATTGTAAGATAGGTTTTCATACCAAAATGAGTGTGCATTTTATTCCTTTCTTGAGCCAAATGTGATGGGAGTAAGCTTCATATTTTCTCTTTCACCTCCCCCCTTTTTCCATCCATTGAAAAGTCTTTTGCTTGCCTCTTTTATGAGAGATAATTTGCCTCATTCCATTTCTCCCTTTCTCCTCCTAATATATTCCTCTCTCATCCCTTAATTTTATTTTGATAAAATGATCTCTTCCTGTTCAACTCACCCTGTGCTGTGTGTGTGTGAGTGTGTGTGTGTGTATATAATCCCACCAACTACCCAGATACTGAAAAAAGTTTCAAGAGTTACAAATATTATCTTTCCATGTAGGAATGTAAACAGTTCGACTTAGTAAGTCCCTTATGATTTCTCTTTCATGGTTACCTTTTCATGCTTCTCTTGATTCTGGTGTTTGCAAGTCAGATTTTCTTTTCAACTCTGGTCTTTTCATCAAGAATGCTTGAAAGTCCTCTATTTCATTGAATGACCATATTTTCCCCTGAAGTATTATCCTCAGTTTTGCTGGGTAGGTGATTCTTGGTTTTAGTCCTACTTCCTCTGACTTCTGGAATATCATAGTCCATGCCCTCTTCTATGACCTGAGACCATTGAATGTTTATTTTGGATGTTTGGTATACAGAAGCCTTGACTTTTATGTCTTTCCCTGATGGTAAGCATTGTTCTTCCTCATCTGAAAGGATGGAAGAAGATATCTGTTCACCAAATAAGTAACCTTATATAGTCTTATTTTTTCCCTTTTTTTGGGCATTTTCCCAACCAGTTACTTGACTTTAGGGTCCTTTGTCAAGAGTAAGGTATACTCTGGGGGATTTGTAAGATTTCAGTTCCTCCAAGGTGGCACAATCAAGCTTGTACATTGGTCTGGGAGCAACCAGAAACTTTTGTGCCCAGAATCTGTGAGTAGTAGAGCTTCCTCTCCACAACCACCTCACCTCCAGTTCCACCAAGCCAGCACTAGGGGCTTAGATTCAGATCAGCTGCTCAATTTCCCCAGGGACTTTAGGCAGGGGCAAGGTTGTCACACAGGGCTCAATTCCCTCAGGGGCTTTACAATGAGGTCTTCAACAAAGGATGCGGGCTGCTGCCTGCTTTGGGAGCCCCAGCCCTGCTGCTGCTTCTGCTGCCACTTGAGGCCAGAGCTATGGGGAAACCCTGCTCCCTTCTTGGCCAGATGAAAAAAATCCTCTCACTGACCTTTGGCGCCTGTGGGTTGAGAGATCTGCAATGCTGCTGGAGATTCTGTCCCTGAAGCCCTGCTCAGTCCTGCTCCTCCCAGTGCCATGCAGCCATGGCTGATCTGGGCTCTGCTCTGCATCTGGTGTGACAGACCTTTCCCATTGGCCTTTCAAGTCACCCTAGGCTAGAAATCTCTTCCACTCCATTGTTCTGTGGCTTCTGCTGCTCTAGAATTTGTTGAGAGTCTTTCTTTACATGTATTTTATGGGCTGTGGGGGAAGAGCTAGTATAGGTGTGTCTTTCTACTCTACCATCTAGGTTCTGCCCCAGAAATCTATAATCTAGGCCCTCAGGGATCTGATAGTTTAACCTGTGGATAAGAGAATAACACACTTAATCAGGGAACAACACTTTAGATCTAAAGGAAAGATTATGTGGAGCCTGCTATGCTTTCATTACCCCATCTTCCAAAGTTTTACTGTCCCTCCCTGTATCCTCACCTGATATTATTAAAGAGCCAAGAGCCAAAGTATCGTGTTAAAGATAGTCACTCATAATAAAAAGAGAATTGTCCTAAAAGTTAGACATCAATATCTTCACCTATAAAAGCAGAATTGAATGTAATGGAATTGGAAGAGTGCAAGCCTCAGATTTAAGAAAGACCTGGATTGAAATTATATTTCAGATATATTGTTGTTATTGTTGCCTGTCCTTCATTCTTGAAGAGGACCAATGACACGAGGAGGGTGATGACTTGCAAGTGAATTGGATTTAAGTGAGGCAAAACTGTGCAAAGTCATCAGCCTCACTCTCTCCTCCAGTCATCTGGTTCAAGTGACAAGATAAATCAGGATGACTGAAGATGATCCCAGATTCACTGGGAGACCTTGACCTTTTTAAACTAAGTTCTTTCTCAGCTCTCAGTTTGTCTGAGACAATACCCATTCAGTGATTTAAGGCTAGGTAAGAAATGGGGCAAAAGATGACCTAGTTTGCCTACTCAAAGAAAAAATCAATCTGGAAGGGGGAAGACCCTCAGGTTTTCTAGTCTGAACAGAAAGAATTACAATTTACACTCACACTGAGTCTTCAAAACCCAAACAATGTCCAAGGGAGGCTTGGCCTGGGACCTATTATAGACCAATCAGTGAGATCCAGAGTGATTTGCGGTTAAGGCATGGTCTGTTAGCTGTATTTGAATACCAATGGGCTTCATCAAAACCTGGTTTTCCAGTCTTCTGTTTCAAGAAATCATAAATGAGAATATATGGGACAAAAGAATTAATTATCCCAGTTTTTTTATAATAGAATAAATAAGTAGGGAAGAGAAAAATAAAACTAGTCCATAAACCCCAAGATATCTTGTGAAGTTTCAGCAATCAAAATTTATATTCCTTTGTGCAGAGCAACCACTTCAGACATATTATATACATGGACAAATCACTTAACATCCCTGAACCTCAAGCTTATTTTCTTTAAAATAGATACAGTAAGAATATCTGCTTCACAGGGCAATTGTGAGGATTAAATTTGAAAGTATGTGAAGTACTTTGAAAACCTTAAAATTCTACATAAAAGTTAGTTATCATTGTTAATTATATTATGCTTTTATTATTACTATCATTAGTATTATTTCTTAATGTGTATGAGTTCCAAAATACTCCACTTGTTAACATTGGAGAGTTTTAGGATATTATTATCCTTCATGATTTCAGCCTCACAAGAATGGGCAGTCTCCAAATACTACACTTCTCCTCAATAGCTCACCCTAGAATTTATCTAATTCCCTTTTAAAACCTCTCAAAAATTTTTGCCCTATAATACTTTTTGGTCATGGAGTTTCACAATCATTCTTGAAGTAGGACTTCTTTTTCATCATTGAAAAGTTATCATGTTAAACATCATAGGAGTGCCTAGATTAAAAGGTTAATATATGAGTGGCTGGAAAAGGTCTCCTGTATTATCTGTTCCAGGGCCATAACAATAAATATTGTCCCTCATTTTAGCGCAATTTTCAGGAGGAAAAATTTGTGTTGGAAAGGCAGGGTTATTTCAAGAGAGAGTCTATCTTAAAATCTGCAAATATTGGAGCAAAATCCCACCAAATATTCAGATGCTTTCCTTTTATTCCTTATCTCTTAGACTTTAATAAGATATTTATATGAATAAAAATCTTTCTAGAATTTTAATTAGGTCAAAATTCTTGATTTTTAAATACAGTTGATGTTAAAATGAGGTAACACAGCAACAGAATGTCAAGAAATAACAGAATTGGAAGTGGGTGTCTCTGTAGGAGGCATCTCAGTGTTATATTTGTACAGTAATCGTTTGGCAATAAGCAAAGATGGGAAAGCAAATAACATATACTGTGGGACATTTCAATGTTGAGTTAGCAAACATACTTAGGAAGTTGGTAGAGATGTCAGAACTTTGACACAAAGTTCCAACAGCCTTAGCAATGTTCAATTTCTAGTTTCTTCTGAAAGATGTTATTTTGTGTTATAGAGTAATAAATTGATTGTTTTAAGGGAACTTAGAAATCATCTAGTTCAAATCCCACCCACCCCTTCCTTACATGTGGCTCCCTGACAAAGCTATGCCAGATTTAAGGTTCTCTGTTGATCCACGTGTATTCAAAATCCTAGTTCACAATCCCCTGCTGGTATATTTGCTTTTGTCATTCAGACAGAGGACACAATCCTTCGAAACAAAGGCATTTAATGAAATAGCATAATAAAAAACTAATAATAGAATTTCCCCCTTAAAACTAGCTCTCCAAGTTCTCCCCCCTGCTTCTCTCTTTCCATCTCCCTCTTCCCTTTCCCATTTCCTTTTTCCACACCCTGTTCCTTTCCCTCCCCCTCCTGTTTCTGTTGATAAATAGGTGCCATATAGAAGACATAGTAACTTCCTATTTCTCTTTGAAGGTCTGTCTGAAGTGACTGTCTATTGCTATACATAATACATCACTTTCTACTTCCTTGGAACAGATGCTACTGAAGGTGCTTCTTGAAGCTTCAAAGTGCTATGTCAATGTGGAAATTATCTTCCTCATCATTATTACTGACAACCATTCTTCTAATTGTATTTGATGGCATTCAGATAAAAAACAGTCCTGGAACAAACAGTTATTCTACTCTTGTTCATTTATGTTTAATGTTGTGTGGACCGCTGAACAGGTGAATAATTACAATTGTTTTTAGTAGTAGAAGTATTAGGAAAATAAGCTCATCTTCTGGAGACTTATTAAAAACATCATTAGTACAATTCTAGTAGTAAACAGGATAATAAGAATGGTATGAACCTTATCCTGTTCCACCATGATATTGATCCCTCTACCAGGTATCTATCTACATTTTGAAAGCTTTTCATTATACCCAGTTTAGTCATAAAGAGTATTTGGTATGATATCATCTGCTGAAAAATATACTATTCTTAAGTTTTTATGGATCAATGTTATGTCTGGGTAATGATGGGCAACCATTTTGGTCTCTGATAATGATCTAGTTTCAGTAATTTATTGGTTGAGTTCTCCAGTATATTTGTAGTAAGGGATTCAATTCTTGGAAAATCAGTAAGGTTATGCTGTATAATTCTAGTCACCAAGCACTATCTTGCTAGATATTCACTATTCTATTAAAATATAATAAACATAATGAACTATATGTATTACATAGTTTCTACTGTTTCCTTATGTAATCTGCATTGGTCATTAACTCTGAGTTCTTTAATTTCCGGTGGCAATGGCCTAGCTCTGAATTATCATAAGTCTCTCCACTTCATAAAGAAATGACTTTGCCATTTCTATGACTCTCCCATTTCTTAGAAACTTTTCCAAAATGTATGTATTATATAATATCATATATGATATGTTTTAATATTATTAATTATCTTCCTCTTTGGTGCTAATCTTTCTATTACTTTAGGGTGATGGGCTCTATTTTTAGTAATATTATATATGTATGTATAAGCATAATGCATGTATCTATGTATATATTCACACATGTATGTATATATGTATATATGTATGTATATATACACATATGTACACATATATTAGTTTCCAAATATGTTATTGTCCATTACCCAGTTCCTAAAGCATGCATTAAGGTGGGTGTTGCATTGGTGTTCATTGTTTTATTTTATTCCCATTGAGTTTTGATTTTATATTAAATGATTCTAAATAACTTTAGGTTTTCAAAACTTTTTCTTTTCATATTTTATGTATTTCTAGATTTCATCTCTCATTTTTTCTAATCAAGGTTTAGGGATTTTCCTCTTTGTCTTACTTTTGTGTGATACTCCTATACAAAAGATCACCACCCATTCATCATGTCAAACTGACCATCAAAACTGTTTGCAAAGAGCAAGCCTACGGCCCTGTGCTACCCAGTCTATTTCTTTCACTCAGGCACAGTTGTATCATACTGACTAGAGTACTAATCCATGGTTTCTCTGGAACTCAATGGGTCACCATTTTAGCACTCTTGCTCTGATCTAACAATCAGCCTAAAAGTCATAAAGATCAAAATGGCCCTATTGTATATCACTGTGGTATTCTACTTTGCCACTCTCTCCTACCCTCACAGTGTAGAGAATGGGTTGGACTTTGAGGAAGTTTATATTACTGTGAATGTTAAAATCCATCAATCAACAAGTCTTTAATGAGTATGTACTGTGTGCCAGCAATGCTTTAAGTCCTTATTTTGAAATATACAAAAATATTCCTAGACCTATACTAAGAGCTGGAGGGTGAGGTGGGCATGGAGACAAAGAATGGACCCCCCAAAATTTGGGGAATTAATTCATATGACATTTGAGGACAGAAGAATAATTGTGATCAGAAGTCAGAGAATAATTGAAGGCCACAAAAGTCCAGTGCAGATGGATATAACCTAAGTTACCTATTCTTAAGGATCAAAAGTCAGTTCAATGGGAAATGCAAGAATTCTTCAGATCTGTTTAATTTAATCAGTCTATCTAGTAAGAACTCTCATTCCTTTTTAAAAAAATTATCAGGGGAAAAAAGGCATTTATTGACTCAATTTTTATTGCTGCCAAAAACATGCTGCTCTGTGATGTTGGGAACTAAGAAGGAAAGTATTCAAAATAATGATTTGTCTTACAAAAGAAGGGAAAATAAGGGACCAACATTACTTAATGATAGAATTATGTTTGGAGTCTCACAAACATGTGCCAAAGCACATGAAGTGACTGAACTACAAAAAGTATAGCAATCCTCCTACCCCACCCCCAGCATCCCCTACTTAATCTTTCTTGAAGATAGTTTATAGGAGGAACATCTGATTGTACTTAAAAAGACTGCAATAAGGAACCTTATAATTCACATGAGAACTGCTTCATGGAACAATCTTAAATTAGTATGTGGTGGAGATGCAAATTGCTATGTGCCATATATTAAATCCATTGCCGTCATTTTCTTCATAAACTCAGTAAATAGGAAAGCATTATTTATCCCTTCGTCAAATCCAAATGAAGCTGCCGGCTGGGAATCCGTCCTATCACCAGCTTCTGGAGGATGCTAACTGTCACCAAGAAATATGAGTCTCCTGGCTAACATGAGGTAAACTCCATAGTGTGAGTAGAGGGCTGCTGATGTAGGAAGCCTCCTCCCTGAGATAGCCCTTGGCTCCATTGTCCCAGGGAGAGGAAAATAGACAATCAGGGCTCTGCCAAAAGGTAGTTTCCTGACACTGCACAAAGATGAAATAAAACAGCTTCTCAACAGGCCTAGCAGACCTCAGCTGCTGAGACAAAGCGGGAGCAGGGAGCATCTCGGAATAGATTTGTGGATGATTTCCTTTCTGCCAAATTCCCTTGCAAAAGAGTTATCAAAGAAAACAGCTCTTAATTTGTCAGTTTGGAATGACTTCCCCCAAGTGACTCTGAGACTTCTGTGCCATCATTCTGACAGCCTTCTAATTACCACCAGACTAGAGAATGAGCTACATTAAGCTGGACAACCATCAATCCAAATTTATTCATAATATTCCTGGAGATGCATTCATTGTGATATCTCAGGCTAGGTCTCTGGTGGGGGAGGCTTTGACAGCTTCAATTTATGGGATATTTGCATACCTATAGATTGACTAGAAGCAATCCAGTCCCAATTAATAATTCCAGTTGCTACTAGGCTCATTTAGCATGTATTGTAATTTTTTTCAGATATCATAAGATTATGAATTTAAAACCAAACAGATCCTCAGAAGTCATTTTTAGTTCACCCTCCTCATTTTATAGGTGAAGAAACTGAAGCCCAGGGAAGTGGTATTTGAACCCAGGCACCCTGGTTCGAGTCAGCACTCTTTCTACTTTATCGTAAGAGTCACAAGGGAGTTAAATTTTCAAATTGCCAGATCAATCTCCTCACTGATCCCTGTATTATTCATGCTCATTCATGTTTCTGTTCCTCTCCCATTCCCCTCTGAAAAAAAAAAAAGTGCATTCTTTGGAGGCAAGAAGTATCTCAATTAAGCAGTGACATTACAAACACTTATTAGGCACGTCCTACAAGCCAGGAACACACTAAGCCCTGAAGATACAACGAAGAACAAAAACAGTCCTTTTAATCATGAAGGTTACCATATATTGGAGAAGAGAACAAGTGAATGAAAATGTAAATACAAGGTATACATAAAGTAGGCAATGTTAGAAAGGAAACCTCTAGAAGCTGAGGTGTCTGGGTGGGGAAAGCTGGACAAAGCCTACTGAAGAAGGTTGTATTCAAGCTGAATCTTGAAGTAAGGCTCTATGAGGCAAAAGTGATGAGGGAGAGCATCCCAGGCATGGGGACGGAAGGCCATGTTTCCATAGAGATGAGACATGGGATTTTTGCTTTAAAGTTTGTATCATAAATATACAAGTGTGTTGTGTGTGTGTGTGTGTAACTTTATTACATATTGAAAAGGAAGAGCAAGTTGTGCATAATAGATTGATAGTGCATGCTCAATCATCTTTTTTATTATTAGGGAAATACTTATTTTATTCCAGAAATTAAAAATGATTTTAAAAAATATTTGAATCTGTATCTGGCATACAGTAGAAGCTTAATAACTGTTGATGACTCAGGATCATAGATCTGGAGCTTCAAGGGACATCAGAGATCATCTAGTTTCGTCTCGTCATTCTACATGGAGGAAATAAAGACTAGAGAGTTAATGTGATTTGCCCAAGATCACGCAGTGAGTAAGCAGAAAAATTGGTATTTGAATTGAATTGATTCCTTATCCCTTTTTCTCTGCCTGGAGTGCCATTCTTCCTCTTCTCTGCTTTTCTAAATTCATTTATCAAGACCCTGGTTCAAGCATTCTTGCATTCTCTGAAAAGTCTTCTCTGTTCCACCCTACAGTGATCCCTTCCTTCTAGGCACTCTTTTATTTTTAAATTAAGGATCACAAAATGCAACATTTAAATTGTTCTCTAATTGATGGAAGTATTTTATTTTGTCCAACTAGAAGGTAAGCTACCTGAGGTCAGGGATCAGGTCCTAGCTTTCTCTCAATGCAGCAGGTACACAATAAATAATTAAAGTCTATCAGAACTGGAAAGATATAGAGATTGTCTAATTCAACAGCTTCATTTCTCAGAGGAGGAAATTGTTACTAAGTCATAGAGAAAAAGGCAACTTCAAGACCTGAAGTTTGGTTGACAAGGAAAGAAATCAGTGTTGAGTAAGAGAAACAGGCACATTAAAGAAAGAACAGGTTTTACATTAAGATGATGGGTTTGATTTTAAGTGCATAGAGCTGTTAGCTAAATAAATTGAAGGATTCAGATTCACATAGCACTAAACCAAAGGAAGCAGACTGATTGCTCAATTCAAAAGTATGTGCTAAGTGCCTACTTTTCACAAGTTGCTATCCTAAGTTCAGGAGATAGTGACCCCTTCAAATATACTCCCTATTCTCCAGAATAAGCTTATGTGATTCCAGGTTGAGTGTTTTCTTATGGATCCTAACTACTTGGTAATTTTTATAAATTTCTCCAATTATTACCTACCATATACATTTCTTACTATGTAGTCCTGTATATATGAGGTTTTTTTTAAGCAAGTAGCATTAAGTTTAGTGTTTAAACAAATAGAGAGGGCATATGGTGAGACAGAGAGCCATTACATGGGCAGGGCCATAGGTGTCTGGTCCCTAAGTATCAAATTTTAAGGGTTTTAAGAGTACCCGTAGTCCTTCAGAAGATTAAAAGTAATTGTATTTAGCACCTAGTTAGCAAAAAAATCATTTCTTAAAATTGGAATCTAGAAGATAGCAGGGCTGAGTGAGCTTCTTTTCCAGCCCACCCTCTTCTATATCTCCCCCACCACTAGCCCAGGGTGTCCTCTCCAGAAGCATCCACCAGGATCTCTATCTCCCTCTATGAGGCTACGTCAATCTGTGACCTTCTTAAAAAACAAAACAAAACAAAACACTCATCTCACAACTGAGGATACTTTATGTGACTTGTACACAGATGGTAAAGCACTTTCTGACCATTGAGGTGATGAGATAGTAGACTCTAAATTCTTTCATAGCAGGGGGTATTTTTCTTTTCTTTGAATACCAAGTATATAGTACAAAGATTTATACATAGAAGATGACTAATAAATAGGTGGTGAGGTGGATAAACTTGTGGCCCTGGGATCCAGAAGATCTGAGTTAAAATCTGACCTCAGGCACTTAGGCACTTATAAAACCCTGGGCAAGTCACTCAACCTCTGCCTCAGTTTCCTCAGCTGTAAAATGGGGGGGTGATAATAGCACCTACCTAAGAGGGTTGTTGCAAGGATCAAATGAGATATTTGTAAAGCACTTTACCCAGTATTCCCCTCTCATCGGTCCTCTTCAAAAACAGCAAACCTGGCATAGTACCTGGAACATAGTAGGTGCTTTATAAGGTAGGAGTATTTCCTTCCAAAATGTTCATCTAAATGAACTGGAGGATTGGAAGAGGCTGCCAGGGAGGAAACATCACAACTATATCCATTAATTCTGGATGATTTAGACATTTCCCTGCAGAGATGAGGCACCAACAAAAAGCACTAGGGTTCCTTTCTCTAAACTCCTAGAGGTCAAAACCATCTAGTACCCTTGGTGTCTTAAGGTTCAAACTCTCTGGTGGGGCTGCTTGGTATCTCTGTTAGATGTGAGTACCCTCTAAATAAGCCCTCTACTCCCTCTGTTAACTGTGCAGTTCAGGACTTCAGAGATGAGAAAACTGACACCAGTAGAGATTAAGGAAGTTGCATATGTTCCCATAATGCATGAAATACTATTTGAACCCATGTCCACTTACACCATATTGCCTAGAGAGTTTAACTCTGTTCTATCAGACTTATATATTGAAGTAGATAATCCAAGGACATGAATTTTCCCAGGACATGCATGAAATTGTGTATTAACAGGATGCTTTATTAGGGCCTTCAACACTATTTCTTCCTTTTTAGTTTGTTTTGTTTTTCAGTATGTGTAAATATAATCTAATATTCTACAGTTGTATGGTCTTGTAATTCAGATGTGAAATTCAGTTCTGAAAGTATGACTTTTATTTTCAGCTCTGATTTCTTACAAAGGTCATTTCTTGTCCTTTTCCCTTGAGGATAGTTACAACATGTACTCCACTGAGGGTTCTCTGTGTGAAAGCCAGTACCCCTCAGCTAATGGCTTTAATGGCATTAATTGCCAGGGTAATTGGGGCTGAGACTCCAGCTTTAATTGAACCTTTAGCCATTGACTAATTTAGGATCACTGGCTAGCAAACAATTAGCTCTGCAATGCAAATGTTACTTTGCTGCTGTTCATTTTAATATTGTAAGAGATCAACCCTGGATGGTAGAGGGAGATATTTGTCATTGATTCTGCTTCTTTTGCATATTGTCTGTGACTTTGGGCAAGTTATTTCCTCTGTTTGGACCTCCATTTCCCCATCTGTAAATTGAGCAGTTTGACTAGATGAGTAAGTTTCCCTTCAGTTGCAGATCCCATGATCATTCTTCCAAAAGTCTACTCACTCCAAATCTCCAAGGATAGTCAGAGAGAGCAAATAAATAAGCCTTCCTCAATAATCTCCCACCAAATGCCAATGTGGGAAAAACTGTAGTTCCTGTAATCCGAATTGAATCCCTGGTACTAAAGCTTGTTTCTTGGTGATGGAGATGCTCTTCTGTGTCCTTGAAGGCTCCATGTTTCCAAGGTCCTTCTGAATCGTTAGCTGTCATATTACTTCAGGTAGGGAGGCCTTGGGAATATAAAGCGGTGAGAACAATGGATTAGAAGTCAGGAGGCCTGCCAGGCTTCCTCTCCTGGCTGTTATCTACTAACTTTTTGACTTTGGCCAAGTCCTATGACCTCTTTATGCCTCAGGTGTTTTTTTCCTTTTTCATACTAAAATAAAGTGGGTTATAGCTGGGGTTCTGGTCATTGAAACTTGTATTAATTCAAGGTCACCCATTCTTCTCTTGTTGCATTCCCCAAATGGAAGGAAAAGTCCATTCCTACAGTCTACCTCACTGCAAGACTATCAGAAAATCAATGAGAATCCCTATAATGGTTCATTGACATTATTATCTGTTCACCTTTGACAAGTAACTTAACCTTTAAGGGCTCAGTTTCCTTATCTATAAAATTGTGTTCTCTGAACTACCTTGCAATTGTAAGTGTATAAACTGAAATGATATAAAATATTAGGCAGCTGATATAAAGTATACGCAGCTAGGTGGTACAGTAGATAGAGGACCTGGCCTAGAGTCAGAAAGACTTGAATTCAGGTCAAACCTTAGACACTTAATGGCTGTCTGATCCTATCACTTAACCTCTTTTGCCTTAGTTGCCTCATCTATAAAATGAGCTGGAGATAGAAATGGCAAATCACTCTAGTATCATTGCCAAGAACAATTGTTATTTCTGCATATATGTGCCTTATTTCTTTATAAGGTAGCAAAATATTGCAGTGGGTAGAATGCTGGACCTGGAGTCAGGGAAATGCTTCCTGAGTTCAAATCTGGTCTCAGACATTTCCCTAGCTCTATGACCCCAGTTAAATCACTTAACCTTGTTTGGCTCAGTTCATCATCTGTCAAATGAGCTGGAGAGGAAAATGGAAAACCACTCCAGTATCTTTGCCAAGAAAACCCCAAATGGGGGATCACAAAGAGCTGAAAAACAAGTGAACAACAATATGTGTGTGTTTACATATATGTATGTGTGTATATATGTATGTGTGTATATGTATAGACATATATGTGTGTATATGTACATATATATATATATACACACATATGTATGAATGACATGGGTCTTCAGTAGAACAGAAAAGAAGGCAGACTAAAGCATGGTCCCCACACTCACTCGTTTTGCTTGCAACTCCATGATACCGCTTTCTTCCTTCTACTTGGAACTCAAGGATGCTGTTTTCTACCAGACAGATTTTAATGTTCTTCTTTGGGCCATTTCCCACAGGCACTTATGCTTTATAGTCGTAGTTGCTATAGCTATCTCTGGCCCACCCCCATTACACAATAACTGGGCTGCTACACTGACTACTGAGATGGTGAAAAGCTGGTATCTCCCTGTAACATGGTCTTTCATTGTCACCCTGGCAAGCCAAATACCTGGAATGAATCAAAAGGTTTCATGACTCTTTGTGCCCTTTTGTCTCCTCAGCATGTTGAAAAATGCACGTGAGGTTGCTCTGAGTTAATGTTTGAGTGCTGAATAGGGCAGAAGGCCTTTATTTGAAGATGTACTCCATTTGGGACAGCTAGAACTCATCTTTGATGACATCTGAGGTTTGAGGGAGGAGACTAGGCCTTAAAATAAACCCCAGTCAAACTTGTGTCAGTAATTTTGCTCTTTATTTATGCTGTAAGCCTAAACTTTATCTGAAAGACCTTTCAGAATCAACAAATATGTATTCAGTAACTACTCTATACCTAGTCCTGGTGTAGGCTTGTGGGAAATAGAATGAAGTAGAAGATGTAGTGTCTGCCCTCATGGAACTTACATATTAATAGAAGCACTAATAACAGCATGCATGAACAGCTAACTACCAAATAAACAGGACAATAAGGGTTGGGGTAGATCAGAAAAAGAAATTACTGTGGGCGAGAATAGGCACTGAAAGTCTCTTGGGGGATATAAACCCTGAAAGATGGATTTTTTTAAGATAGGTAGAGAGAGGGTGCAGTTGATAAGAGTGCGTGCTAGGCCTGAAATCAGGATGACTCCTCTTCATATTCAAAGATGGCCTCAGACACTTACTTACTGTGTGACCTTGGGCAAGTCACTTAACCATGTTTGCCTCAACTTCTTCATCTGTAAAATGAGCTGGAGAAGGAAATGGCCAACCACTCCAGTATCTCTGCCATGAAAATCTCAAATGGGGTGAGAACGAATCAGGAATGAAAAAACGACCCAACTCAGGTAGACCAGACATAGGAGGTTGCTTTAAGAAAAGAGAATGTTTCAGCCAGAGCTTATCTGTCAGTGAGATTATGTCACACTGGGGATAACTACAAACTGGGGAGAATAACAATAACAAATTATAAAAGAGACAGCATGGTATAGTGTATATATAGAGAGAGCTGGTCTTGGAACCAGGAAGACCTGGACTCATGTCTCATTCTCTCTCTCTCTCTCTCTCTCTCTCTCTCTCTCTCTCTCTCTCTCTCTCTCTCTCTCTCTCTCTCTCTCTCTCTCTCTCTCTCTCTCCCCCTCTCTCCCTCTCTCCCTCTCTCCCTTTCTCCCTCTCTCCCTCTCCTCCTTTCTTTCTCCCCCTCTCTTCCTCCTTCCCTCTCTCACTCCCTCTCTCTTTCTCCCTTTTATTTTATTTTAGTTTTCAACATTCACTTCCATAAGTGAAAAGAAAATTGAAAAAGAAAATTTTGAATTTTCTCCCCTTCCCTCTCATCCCTGCTCCACAAGACAGCATGCAATCTGATATAGGCTCTACATATACATTCCTACTAAACATTTTCACATTAGTCCTGCTGTATAGAAGAACTCAAATGAACAAGAGGAACCATGAGAAAAAAGAAAACAAAGCAAAAAGAAAAGTCTGCTTTGCTCTACAGGATGTGGATGGCATTTTCTATCATGAGTCCTTTGGAATTGTTTTAGGTCCTTGCATTGCTGAGAAGAGCTAAGTCTGTCAGTCAGTCATCACTCCCTGTGGTTGTTTCTGTGTACAATGTTCTCCTGGTTCTGCTCACTTCACCCAGCATCAGTTCATATGTCTTCCCAGGTTTTTCTGACATCCCCCTATAACAGTATTCCACTCATGTCCCACTCTTGACACATCCTTCCTATGTGACTGTGAACAAGTCACTGAACCTTTCAATGTTCTAAGCAACTCTCTAAGACTCTTACGTTTCATTGAAGGTGCCAATGTGCATCAGAGGAGGGAGTTTCCTTAACCAGGAATTGCCTGTATCAGGTAATTATTAAATCACAGGTCCAGTCCCTGTGATTCCATATTCCATATTTAAGTACAAAATGTAACACTTTACAGTTTGCATAGCACTTTCTCCACAACAACCCTATGGAGCAAGCAGTACAGAGAGTATCATCCGCATTCTGCTGATAAGAAAACTGAGGCCGAGAGAGTAATTTACTAAAAGTCACACAATAGAGTCTACGCTGGTATTCAAACTGATGTCCTCTTTCTTCAAAACCAAAGCTTTTTTCTGTCTAGTAAGCAAGGTTTCAAAACTTACAAAGAGATATTGTTTCACTTTATCCACATAATAACCCTCTATCTTAGTCAAGAGAAGCAATAGCTTGCCTATGTTACAGATGAGGAAAACCTTAAGAGCAGTTAACTGACCTCTTAGGTCCCCCAACTACCAATGAGCAGAGATGGAATTAGAACCCAGAGTTTAGGCTCCCCAGTCCAATGCTTTTCTCTAGTTTTATTCTACTCTGACTCTGATTATCAAACAACTGTGAGTCTGACACAACAAATTTTCTTAAAATATGCTTCTGCTTCTAAATTTTTTCAAGTTTAAAAAGTAACAAAATTGCAAAACCATGTATTTTTTCCCTAGGTGTGGTGGGAGGGGAGGATGAGAAGGGAACGGGAACAAACCATATCTTTATTTCACAATAGCCCCTTGCCTTCCCTTCGTACTTGAGGTCTAAGCGAAAGTCCCTACAGCTCTGTTCTTCATTGGTTAGGGAACGAGAGGAGACAGAATGAAAGCAAGATCCGGTCCGAAGGGCAGACTGGTGCCATCATTTCTTTGGTTTTACTTTGCCTCCCTAAACCAAATCTGCTTCCCTAATCTCTTTATGTCATGAAGGACTTCTTTGGGATGAAAACACATGTATTTGAAATTGCTTTTTAATTTGAAAGTGCCAATTTTATTTCTAAATTTATCACCTAATGAACCAAGTCCCCAAGGGATTGTTTTCAGAAGAAAAAGATTAAAAAGAAGAAGTTTTTACCAAGACAGTGTTTCAATCCTGAAGTAGCATCTGGTATTCTCTGTGGAAGAAAAATGCATCAGAGTCTTTCATTCTTCAGAGGGAAAACAGATACTTTCTATGCTTTCTCTGAAATCTGTTTCTTAAAAGAGTGTACCAAAATCAGCTCAGAGAACAGAATTTGGTTTTTATATTCAGAGAGGGTGGGACAGAAACTTATTGTTTCTTAAGCTATTCTTCTGGAACAGTGAGTTCCACATAAGGTGTAAAATGAGGCATCTTTATAGGATATGTATGTTCTATAAGCACCTAGAATGGTATATTGGACAACTTTGAAGACCTGAATATGTGACAGCAGCTTTGTACCAATGCATTATAATGTTTTCAAATCTATTTTGCATGACCTTCATTCCTCTGGAGAATTTTTGATAGTAATAGGTGGAAAGGGGATAAGGGAAAGGGTGTGTGATAGATGGGAGGGTAGATTTGGGAAAGGGATAATCAGAATGCACCCTGTCTTGTGGTGGGGGAGGGGAGAGATGGGGAGAAAATTTGGAATTCAAGATCTTATAGAAGTGAATGTTGAAAACTAAAAATAAACTAATTTTAACAGAGGAGTAAAATAATACTTGATGAAATGAAAAATCCTAAAGATTCTTCCTCTAGGTTAATATCAAGTTATTAATCAGTTGTCTCTGGGCATGTCTGCTCACCTAGATGTGAACTCACCCAAGTAAACTCTCATAACTCAGATTTCTCTAATTTGTCTATAATGATAGAGATTTTGCTAGATGTCTTATTTAACTTAAAATAGACTATATCCATAGAATTATCCTGATCTGTAGTTCTTGTGCTCATCAACAAAGGAAATAAAACTAGTTTACACAATTTAATTTTAGTGAGTATATTCTAGCTTCTTTTAATCACTTTCTTTTCTAAGCACTCAAAAACCATCTGTTTAACAATTCATTATTTAATTTTTCTGGGGATCACTTTCAATGATTCTATTCCATCCACCCATCGGCACAAACACCTTTGTTGGTCTCTGTCTTCTAATATTCACTGTGATTTATTAGAAGTACTAACAACAGTTCAGTGATTATATCCATAAATGTTATCACTATTCCTCCTGGCTTGTTGCATTCTTGATTCCTTCATCTTTCAGGACTTCAATTTCCTCTTTATTCATTCATTAGTTTTTTTATGCGAAGACTGGGCCTCTCCATCTTACCTACGCTAGAAGTTCAGCAGACATTAATTGACTGATTCCACTAATGGTTGGTACAGGAGTTTGACCTGTGCAATCTGTATCTGACCTAAGTCAGTTTGCCTTCACTGTGAACAGCCTTGTTCCACCTAATCCCCCCTATATTGGTGCTAAACTTAATGTACCCAACTGGCTTTTGTCAGTGTCCATTCTTTGGGATGAAAACATGTGTATTTCAAATTGCTTTTTAATTTGAAAATGCCAATTTTATTTCTAAATTTGTCACCTAATGAACCAAGTCCCCAAGGGACTGTTTTCAGAAGAAAATTATTAAAAAGAAGAAATTTTGACAATATTTAACAATTGGTTCTCCAAAACTGTTCCATATACTTTTAAGTTTAATCGCCATTATTAATATTTTCTTATCATTTTTTAAAAAAAGATTTTTTAAGTCTACAAAAAGAGCATAACAACACATTAAGCCCTGATTTATAGTGTTTATAGAAGCTCACAATGAAAATTTAACAATAAGAAGCAGTATCAGCTATCTCCGGCATAGACCCTGGTTTTTGGCTCTCTGAAGCTTAGAACTCTACAGAAGCAAGAATGACAAGTGTATTCCATCATGTCCTGTTTCAGTTTCCTCTTAATATTATGTGTTACTTGTTTATTTGAATATTATTCATCTTGATGAAGAAAGTGGAAGCAAACTAGGAATTGAGAAGTTCTTCCTTCCATTTAATAACATAACAACAAGGATAGAAGATATTTATATAATATTTTAGATTTTAAAGTATTTTATGAACAGTATCATTTAATCCTATACCATCTTACCCAATGAATCTTTCCCAGGTAGTAAGTAGTTTCTTGTTCTACTTGTTCTGAAAATGGCTCTAGAGATCACTTTGAGTCATCTTTAACATTTTTGACAAGCCTCAATCCATTCTGAACTTCAATGTTCCCAATACTACAAGCTATGTGCTTCTCTTTTGATTATGATATGTGACTTTTTAAAATCTCAGATGACCAGAGAGCTTTTGGTGCAACTCAATTTTGTTCTTATTAGGATGGCTCTCTGCTATCTTCCTCTTTGGGAAACTTTATGATTCTGTTGTAAGAATTTCATTTTCTTTTAGCCTCCCAACCCTCTTGAGCATTCTTCCTTTTTAGTTTCAGTCTATGAAATAATGACTATCTTTGCTTTGAACTTTATGTAATCTACTCTTCTGAAATTTCAGGTAGATGTCAGACTATGCACTGTGCACTCTTTCTGGGCTGTTACAACCTCCAAAATGACAGTCATTTTCTCCCATGGTTCTTGTCACTTCCATAGGAGTAACCATTTCTTCTTGTCAGCCAAAATTAAATGTAGAGTATTAATTCTTCCTTTACCTTCTGAGAGAGGAAATTGTCATCAAGGCAAGTCAAGAATTTGTCTAGAGCTCCACTTTTAGTAGAATGAGATATTCAGTAGATGTCCAAGTACTTAAATTCTCCCTTGCTTAAACTAACTTGCTTTCATGCCAGTTTTAAAATTATATAGGCATATCCTGAATAACATTATCTTGGCCAAATGTCGTTTCATGATAATGCTACTAATTATAGCAGCCTTCTAGCCAAAGTTCACTGCTATGAAGGTGTTCTGTGATGAGGGTTATTTTCTCTACCAATCTCAAAGAGACACTGACTTCCCTTTAGTAGAGAGAAGGCAAGAGAAGAGTGGTAGAAAGAGAAGAAGAGAAAAGAAATTTTGTCTTTTTTCTCCTCTCCTTCCTCATTTCTTTTTATTTAGTAAACAGGACTTTCTCTCTCTTTATTTCCCTATAAAAAGTTTACCCCTTTAGGTATGTGGATTTTCATAAAAGCACACCCCTTCTTGATAGAAAGTCCCCTATCTAATGGGTCAATTTCTTTAGAACAAAATGTACCTTTACATGGCCATATTCTACCCTGAATGTGAATCACACAAAGGAAATATAATTATTAATGGGAAGTATTTCACCAGGTTTTGATGATAGCTTGGAGATCACACATGGTATGGTAGAAAGAACAATGAATTGAAAATTAAAAGACCTTTGTTCAAACCCCAATTTGCTTCTTACTACTCGTTTGAGCTTAGGTAGTTTGTTTCCCTCCTCTCTGAGGAAATTCAGGTCTCTCACATCTACTCCAGCTCTAAATTGTAAGATGCCATACATAGTACTTTATCCTAAAATATCAAATCTGTTTTGTTCATTACACATATTGGTTTAGAGACATCTTTCACAAGTTAAATTCTCTCTCCTCTTCTTTCTTTTATCTAATGGAATGCAGGGCACCAATTACTTATGTCACACCTCTTAATTTCACTTGCATCTCATTTTTCTCTGCATATTTCTCTTCCCCTCCTCCCTTAAATTTCATTTAAGATTGTCTTCATGTTGTTCTCTTCTTATATCCTTGATTCCCTTATGGAGTTATGACCTACTAGAAGATAAATTTCACCTGGGCCCCCAAGTGCTTTAGTTTCCCATTCAATATTTCAAAGTCACTGGAGAAACACTACCAGTTTCTTCTGACTCTCTAATTCATTCACGAATTATATATACTAATTCATGAGTCAGCAGATGTGAGTGGCAGTTGGTGGATTTGATGAGACTTGGCAGGCAAGATCTCCATCATATCTTGGATACGTGCTCTAGGAAGACACATGTCTCCTGATCATCTCTGTCCCTTTCATGTCCTCTAGTAGGGCAACAACAGCATCACAACGATATTTTTATTCCTGTCTGTCATGATAGGATTCTTCCCATTTGCCAGGGTCTGTGTTTCTTCTATGATAATGTTTCCAGGTTTCTTATGTTTTACTGCACTGTCATACTTTCCTTACTCACTTCAAGTAAGGGACTTCAAGTAGAGTTCATCTTAGATTGTTGCAGGACTCTTCCTCCATGTCCCACCTTCAGGAGAAAATCAGTAACAGTAAGTCCTACTCCAGGTATTTAGTGAAAGAATAGCTGGTATATTTTCTTTGGGGGATTAGTAATTATTCTTCTGTTTCGCAGAGAATTTGAGTATAAGAAAAATCTAAAGGAGTAGCCAGGTGAGGATTTGGAGTGTGGCTGGACAGCAGAAACCCAGAAATAAGGTTGCTTGGACATATCACTTATGGGTAGTATTCATGAATTCTGGGAATGTTTTAATAGAGTTATGGTCTGATTTTCCTAGAGGTGTTGGGTGCATTTTTTTTCTGGTAATATTGTCAACTGCCTGGGTGGAAGTACCTGCGAATCTGGGGCAAAGCTATGATGGCACGACATGACCAGAATCGGTAGACATGGCTTCCCTGAGAATACTCTTAGCTACTTTGCCATTCAAACAACGTACTAGGTACTCAAGTACCAGGCAAAAGATTCAAGCCATCTGGGGCAAAACACCCTAAGAAAATATATTGCAGAACAAATAGGACCACAGACTATTTGAGCTATAATGGACCTTAAAGGTCATTTATTTCACACTTGTCTTTAACAGATGAAGAAATTGAGGTGAAGAGAGGGGTGATAAATTATTCAAAATCATAAAAGGAATGACTAGTGTCAGACCTAGGATTAGAACCTAAATCTCAAAAAAGTAAATAAATAAACCAGTCTAGGGCTCTTCACTAGACAGGCTATTACCTGCCTGTAATAATACCAATACATCTTTTGCACATGGAGATGTAATACAGATCCTCATTTTCTGAATTGATTCATTCTTAGACCTCAGTTCTCTTTTCCCTTTATTAACTTTTGCAGAGAATAAACCTAGAATTAAGATGCAACAGATATCGAGGTACCTAGTTTTGGTGGATGGTGGAAGAAATTCTTCAAATGCAGGAAAACCAAGTTTTTCCACATTTATGTCACTCAGTCACTGGAATTTTCCTATACATAGCAAGCAATGAAAGACCTCAGGGACCTTAGTCAAAGTGATGACTGGAACTTTAACATTTGTATTTCGGATCTTGTAAAATTTGTGCTTCCTCCTTAAACACCCATGGAGATATAGAGATGGTTGAGGTGTCAAAGTCAGAGTAGAGAAATCTAGGTCACCTTTTGAAAACTCATTGAAAATAAAGAAAACGAAGGACAGAAGGGATTTTTTTTCTTTTGCCTCAATAACCTGGATAAATCTTAATTAACATTTTCATCAGTGATCTGGAAGAAGACACAACAGGAAGAGCTCTTCTCTTGAGTTAGGAAGGATCTTGGTTGACTACCTGGCAGGTATTAATTAGTGCTAATTACCAATACCCTTAGTAGATTAGCAGAGGGGGCAGGAAACACTGAAAGGAAGGTTTTAAAGCAACCTTCCCAATAGCTCCCATGTGATCAGTGAACTGTCTAGTGAAATCCATGACAAATAAACTGCTTAATATGGTGGAAAGATTGACTTGTAGTTGATTTACAGGAATATGTGTGTGTGTGTGTGTGTGTGCATGTGTGTGTGTGAGTGAGTGAGAGAAGGGCGGGGGGGTCAGACTGAGAATGGGAAATCCCTTCAGTCTGTAAATATGCTCACCAAGAGGATATATGATCTAAGTTTATGAAACCATAAACTTTGGTGAAAAGGAAGCTCATGAACTCAGTTCCCAAATCCTAGATGCTTAGACTAGGGGTCCTTCCTATAAAGCTTAACAGGAATAGGAAATCTGACTATACAATAGGTAACAGACTTGTTATTTGGAGAGGGGTTTCAGGATGAAAAATTCACAGGGGTTCAAAAAGGATGTCAGGCAACCACTGAAGATCTGTTTTAAAAGAGCCCTATGAAATGTTTTAGTATATTTTTAAAATTGAATTTTTATTTTAAGGCTTAGTCCCTTTAAGGATTAGATGTGGGTTTGGGAGTGATCTAGGAGCTCAAGAAGATCACTGGTGGGATAGAATTTTAGTTTCAAGCTATTCCTTGAAAAGGTCTGGATCTGCCCAGTGTTAGCCTTCTTTGTAGTGATGGGCAATATTACCTATGGTGGATGGGACCAGAGGCAAGACAGAGTCCTTGGGTAAGGCAGGTGTTCCAAGTACATTCCAGATGGGTATTTTAGGACAGGAGAATAAAGAGATGAAACAGAAAGTAAAACAGATGGTAGGAGGAGACATGAAGATAGTCAACATGAGGGATGTCCAAGATGAGGTCCAGACATAGAAATAATGGTAGACGAGTTGGAAGTCTGACTGAATCTACACGGGGGAGACTTGCGTATCCAGAAAACCAGTCTGCAAAGGCACTTTGCAAAATTTAAAGCACTATTTAAATGCCATGTGCAGTTATTAGTATTATTACTCTATTATTATTAACGTATTATTACTCCTTTCCTCTTATTTACTCATTGGGAATTTCTCTGTTCTGTAAGAAGAAACAGAAAAAAAAAAAGGTGTGTTTTCGTGGCCCTCTTGCTATATCAAACTCTAGAAGTTTCCAGAATCAATTCAGCAAGTATTTACTGATATTCATCTAGTCCTATACCAAGCACGGGATGGGAAGAGATAGATTTAAAAAAAAGCAGGGTGAGAAGGCCATCCTTAGAGTCTTGAGGGCTAGGTTCAAATCCATCTCTGGCAGTTAGTAGCTGTATGACCATTGACAATTCATTTAACTTCTTAGGTCCCCTCTCTCGAATCATAAATTAAATGAATTACTGCTTTGCTTTGGTGCAGAGGGCTTCCACATTGAGTCTTTTCTTACCATAGTGAAGAGGTAAGTCCCAAATAGAGAAAAAAAAAACAAAAACAAACAAAGAAAAGCAACTTGGCATTCCTTACTTCACAGAACTGTTGTGAAGGTGTTTTGTAAGACCTTATGTACTGCTACATAACTGTGAGCTGTTAGACGGGCAGTGAAAGAAAGACATGAGTTGTGCCTTTAGGGGTTTTAGGAGCTAGTTGGACAGACAAGACATACTTCAAATAATGAAATGGTTAATTCAGCAGTACTGACTGGAACGGCTGTAGGGGGTTCAGCAAAGAGAGTGATCCTGTAGACAGAAGTAATCAGAGAAGGCGTCTTGTTAGAAATCAGACTGGTCTGATTCTTACAAGATAGAGTTATTGCTATCGTTTTCAGTCTTTTATTCTCGAAGAGGACTAGCCACATGAGGAGGGCAATGTCTTGACTTGGCTTAGGTGGGAAAAGAAAGGTTGCTTATAGATATTCAGAGAGGCCAGGAGCTTGTGTGTCCACGTTCATTGTGCAAAAGAATCTAATACCATGATAATATGTAAGATACACTGTCCTGGTCTTCCCCTAAATGATAAAATGGAAAGATATGGTTACTTATCTGCTTGCTTAGATGTTAGTCGTTTTTAAACATCATTTGCTTTTTTTACATCACCATTATTTCCCTTAATACCCTTTCCCATGCCTCAAACAGAGAATTATTCCATTTAACAAATAATTATCCCATTTAACAAATAATATTTTAAAGACAAAAAGAGGAAAAAATTAACAGCTGATCAATAAATCAAAAAAGTCTGAAAATATGTGCATTGTACCACATTGTGGACCTCCCACCTCTGCAAAGGAGTGAGGTGGGCATGTCTTTATCTCTTCTTTGGAATCAGACCAGTCTGATTTCTAACAAGACGCCTTCTCTGATTGCTCCAATCTACACAATCACTCTCTTTGCTGAACCCTCTACAGCCGTTCCAGTTAGTACTACTGAATTAACCATTTCATAATTTGATGTATGTCTTGTCTGTCCAACTGGCTCCTAAATCCCCCAAAAGCACAACTCATACCTGTTTTATTTTACTTTGTTTTGCTTTATTTTTAAATATAAATTTATTTAACTTTTTATATTCATTTTCACAAAATTTTGGGTTCCAAATTTTCTCCCCATTTATCTTCTCCCCAATACACTGAGCATTCTAATTTTCCCTATCACCAATCTGCCCTCTCTTCCATCATCCCTCCCTTCTCTTGTCCCCATCTTCTCTTTTGTCCTGTAGGGCCAGATGACTTTCTATTCCCCATTAACTGTATTTCTTATTTCCTAGTAGCAACAACAATACTAAACAGTTGTTCTTAAAACTTTGAGTTCCAAATTCTCCCCATCCCTCCCTCCCCACTCATTCCCTTTGGGAAGGCAGGCAATTCAATATAGGCCATATCTGTGTAGTTTTGCAAATGACTTCGATAATAGTCATGTTGTGTAAGACTAACTGTATTTCTCCCCATCCTATCCTGCCCCTCATTGTTTCTATTCTCTTTTTATCCTGTCCTTCCCTAAGTGTTGACTTCAAATTGTTCCCTCCTCCCACTGCCCTGGCTTCCATCATCCCCCACCTTGCTTATCTCCTTCTCCCCCACTTTCCTATATTGTAAGATAGGTTTTCATACCAAAGTGAGTGTGCATTTTATTCCTTCCTTTAGTCAAATGTGATGAGGGTAAACTTCATGTTTTTTTCTCAGCTCTCCTCTTTTTCCCTCCACTAAAAAATCTCCTGCTTGCCTCTTCTATGAGATAATTTGCCCCATTCCATTTCTCCCTGTCTCCTCCCACTACATTTCTCTCTCACCATTTACCTTAATTTCTTTTAAGATATGGTCCCATCCTATTCAATTCACTCTGTGCTCTCTGTCTCTGTATGTGCGTGCATGTGTGTATGTGTGTGCATGCACATGTGTACATGTGTGTGTGCGTATGTGTGTGTGGTCCCACCAACTACCCAGATACTGAAAAGTTTTAAGAGTTGCAAATATTGTCTTTCCATGCAGGAATGTGAACAGTTCACCTTCGGTAAGTCCCTTATGACTTCTCTTTGCTGTTTGCTTTTTCATGTTTCTTATCATTCTTATGTTTGAAAGTCACATTTTCTTTCCAGCTCTGGTCTTTTCATCAAGAATGCTTGAAAGTCCTCTGTTTCATTGAAAGACCATATTTTCCCCTGAAGTATTAGACTCAGTTTTGCTGGGTAGGTGATTCTTGGTTTGAGTCCTAGTTCCTTTGACTTCTGGAATATCCTATTCCACACCCTTCAATCCCTTAATGTAGAAGCTGCTAGATCTTGTGTTATCCTGATTGTATTTCCACAATACTGGAATTGTTTCTTTCTAGCTGCTTGCAATATTTTCTCCTTGAGCTGGGAGTTCTGGAATTTGGCCACAATGTTCCTAGGAGTTTCTCTTTTTGAATCTCTTTCAGGCAGTGATCGATGGATTCCTTGAATACTTATTTTTCCCT
The DNA here is from genome assembly GCA_023548195.1 of Bettongia penicillata ogilbyi. Classification (NCBI taxonomy): domain Eukaryota; kingdom Metazoa; phylum Chordata; class Mammalia; order Diprotodontia; family Potoroidae; genus Bettongia; species Bettongia penicillata. The sequence goes on along the minus strand of JAJHZJ010000422.1, from coordinate 2,083,627 downwards.
CTGGTTCTAGAATATCAGGGCAGTATTCCTTGATAATTTCATGAAAGATGATGTCTAGGCTCTTTTTTTATCATGGCTTTCAGGTAGTCCCATAATTTTTAAATTGTCTCTCCTGGATCTATTTTCCAGGTCAGTTGTTTTTCCCATGAGATATTTCACATTCTCTTCCAGTTTTTCATTCTTTTGGTTTTGTTTTGTGATTTCTTGGTTTCTCAGAAAGTCATTAGCCTCCATCTGTTCCATTCTAATCTTGAGAGAACTATTTTCTTCAGTGAGCTTTGGAACCTCTTTTTCCATTTGGCTAATTCTGCTTTTGAAAGCATTCTTCTCCTCATTGGCTTTTTGACCCTCTTTTGCCAATTGAGTGAGCCTATTTTTCAAGGTGGTATTTTCTTCAGCATTTTTTTGGGTCTCCTTTACCAAGGTATTGACCCGTTTTTCATGCTTTTCTTGTGTCTCTCTCATTTCTCTTCCCAGTTTTTCCTCCACCTGTGTAACTTGATTTTCAAAATCCTTTTTGAGCTCTTCCATGGCCTGAGCCCACCGGACATCCACCTTGGATGTCTGGGATACAGAGGCCCCACCCTGCACGTCTTTCCCTGATGATAAGAATTGTTCGTCGTCATCAGAAATGAAAGGTGGGAACATCTATCCCCCAAGAAAGTAGCTTTCTATGGTCTTATTTTTCTTCCCTTTTCTGGGCATTTTCCCAGCCAGTTATTTGAGTTCTGAGATTCCTGTCCACCCCCACCTAGATCTGCCCAGCTAGTGCTTGAGGTCTTAGATTCAAATTCTGCTCCCCAACCTCAGGGCTTTCAGGGGTGGGCGGGGCTGCTATTCAATGTGAGCTTAAGTTCTGCTCAGGTGGGGGCAGGGCCACTTCCCAGGCTCAATTCCCTCAGGAGGATTATGCGGAGACCTTCAACAATGGAGCTTCTTCCTGCTTGGGGAGCCCCAGGCCACCGCTGCCTCTGTTACTCTCTCTGCTGCTGCCTCCAGAAGGCGCCCGAGTCATGGAAACACCCTGCTCCCCTCTTGGCCAGCCCAAAAGTCTCTCTCACTGACCGGTAGCGCCTGTGGGTGGAGGGACCTTCGCGGTCGGTGGAGATTCCATCCCTGAAGCCTGCTCTGATCTGCTCCTCTGGGGCTGTGAGGCTAAGGCAGGGCTGGGGTGGGCTCCACGTCTGGAGTACGACGGATCCCTGGGGACGGCTTTCCAGGGCTCTCTGGAACGGAAATCTCCTCCTCTGCGTTTCTGTGCGGCTTGAGTTGCTCTAGAATATGTGGGGAGTTCTTTTTACAGAAAATATATGGGCTGTGGGTTCGGAGCTAGCATGCAGTAAGTCTTTCTACTCTGTCATCTTGGGTCCTACCCCCTCATATATATTTTATATCATTCACTTTTGATATTTTTAATAATTTTCTTTTTCCATTGTTGTAGTCATTGTATATGTTCTTTTCTTGACTCTGCTTGCTTTACTCTGCATCATTTCATATATATCATGCATGTTTTTCTGTATTCATAATAATCATTTTTACATGCAGTAATAGTCTATTATATTCCTGTATCACAGTTTGTTTAGCCATTCCCAAATTGGTGATTTTTGACTTTACTTCCAATTCTTTGCTATCTCTGAAAATGCTACAAATATTTTGCTGTATATAAGAACTTTCTTCTTATCAATGGCCTCTTTGGGATGAAAGCATAGAAGTGCATCTCTGAGTCAAAGGGTATGGACACTTTAGTCCCTTTATTTGCATAATTCCAAATTGCTTTCCAGAATGGTTGTAATGATTCACAAATCCATCAGCACTGCAATGATGTGTTTATCTTTCTACAACCCCTGCAACATTGACTATTTCTATCTTTTGCCATCTTTGCAAATTTACAGTGTTTAAAATGAAACCTCAGAGTCCTTCCTTGTTTTTTGTTTTTATTTCCTCAGAGTGAGATTTCTATGTAATAATCATTTCATTTTTACTATCACCACTTAAGATTTCTGAATAAAGACTCCCATTTCCTTAAAACTTAACCCTGTCAAATTTCAGTTTGACACCATTGCTATATGCTTCTTCTCCCAGCTACTAATAGTACAAATAGTATAAATGAAATGTTTTAGGAAATGAATTAGTAAATTAGAAAAAAAATAGTAAATAAAAACATCTAGTGTTCAGGATATCAGAAGGACATTGAAAGCAAATCTGTTTTATTGGGTTTTTTTTTCTTTGTTTCCTCTTATAGAACAGAGCAATAATATAAATTAGTAGCAAGGAGGAAAGGATATAAGAGATAGGGGACTGGATCTGTGATTTCACTGATAGTAGAATTTCCATATGGGAGTACTGCTACTGACAGACATCTGCCCCTTAGTCCACAAATTATAGGTTTAGAGAGTTGCTTAGAGCATTGAGAGCATGAAATCATCATGAATATATAATTAACCTGAACTCACAGTTTCTTTTCTTCTTGAGGCAGTTGGGGTTAAATGACTTGCCCAGGGTCACACAGCTAGTAAGTGTCAGAGTCCAGATCCTCGTGACTCCAGGGCCAGTACTCTATCCCATGTGTCACCTAGCTGCCCCAAATTCAGGGTTCTTGACTTCAAGACCTGCTCTCCAGTTACTATGCTCTGCTCTAGGAAAAAAATGAAATCAGAGAGGTTTACTGGGGAATGTATTATTTTTCAATATATTTATATGCATATATATTTTTATATGTTTTATAAATTATATTTTTGGCATAATCAGCCTACAGATGACAGACACAGCTAGGCTTTGCCTTCAGGGTCACCCCCATGGTTCTTTTTTTCTCCTTTTGTGTTTTATTTGGCTGTTTTACCATGACTTATTCGAAAGGCTTGGAGATTTTATGATGATCCCCAAATCAGTAGAAAAATATCAGTCTTTAAATGCTGTTTTCTAGTCCAAGAATATTCCTTTCTCTAGTATAGGAGTTTTAAAGTAAGTTTTACATAATATATATCTATTAGTAATACAGGTTTGACATTCATTATGAGCAAACCCAGATGACACTTTCTACTTAACTTCAAAGTCAGCAGAAACAGTGAATGGATGCAATGAAAAGAACATTTGGTACACAACAGAAGCTAAATGGTAAAGAGTGGTGATAACTGCTAATGGAATTGCGTTAGCTGAATCATGGGCTTCTGATTCCCAATATAACTATTTTATTAGGTAATAAAGAATGTCTGTGCTCCCGAGAAATGGATTCTTAGAAAATTTCCTATGCAGAAATCATGTTCTACTTACAGCTAGATATTCTAGTAGCAACAATAACAGATAATACTTCATGACAAAGTTACAGTGAGACTGGTCATTAGTCAGGGTCACAGTGATGAAGTGAAACTTTCTGGAGTGGGGTGGAGGAGAGAAAGGGTTGCCCTATAAAGAGGGTATTCAATTTATCTGTGTCATATCCACCCACCATATGGGTAGGGACCTCTTCTTATCTAAAATGTGTTATCTTCCTCAGCACTTTGCACATTGTGCTCTCTTTGCAGTCAGCCCTTAAAAATGTCTATTGAGTTGAGAACAGACTGGCCACTTAGATGGGGCACTAAAACAATATTCCAAGTTGATTTTAACATCCACAGAGGTACATTCAAAGAATCATAGATTCATAGAGTGGGAAGCTACATCATTTAGTTCAATCCTGTCATTTTACAGGAAGGGAAAATTGGTCTTGGAGAAATAAATGACCTGCCTGAGAGGATAGTTTATGAGTGGTAGAACCAAACGTAGCAGGCAAATCTTCTGGCTTCTAGTCCAGTACATTGTTCCCTATATGATTTTTATGCAAATAATTTTAGAACAAATGTAGCTGTCTCCATTCAAACTCCATGCTCCAGTCTATCATGTTATCCTGTCTCTTACCCAGTTAGGGGATGGTTGTTCTCCAAAATCTCTTCTCCCTATCCATATCCTGGCTTTTGTCTTTGTCTTTGTCCGTGCGATTCAATCAATCCATACTTTTAAGTGCCTTAGTTTCCTTGTCCATAAAACTAGGGAAATGAATTAGATGAGACTAGTACCCTACAACCTTGTCTCTCCATGTTAAATATTTCTACCCCCAGGAATGAAAAAGTGGCAGTTCTGTTTCAAGGAAAGCTATCCAACTCCTGAATGCCAGCATCTAGCTTGGTTTGGATTCTTGAAATGAAAATCAAACCACATTTCTGCCGGACTCTCTGTTTTGGAGCTGGAAGGAAAAGGTCCAGTGATCTTAACGTAGAACACCAAATGTATCACTCACGACTAGTCTATAAAGAGTGATGTATCACTATTTCCTGTATCACACTCGGGAAATCAGCTTCTCTGTCCTCTCATGTAAATGCATTCTGATCCTCTTTTATCAAGGAGAAATAGCATCCTCTTGGTAAACTACCCTGCTTAATGTACAGCGAAAATGAGTTTTGTCCCCAGAATACTGAACAACCCCTTAACTAGGGAAGCATAGGGGACTAGATGCTACGTATGGCTGGCTGACACTTGGGAGATAAAACTTGGCATCATAATGTGATTATCCAAAGGAGACCTATTTAACAGAGGTGTAGTGGAAGAGCTGGGTTGGTTGACTTAGTTTTGTTGTTTGATCTTTTCAGTCATGCCTGTCTCCATCACCCAATTTGTGTTCTTCTTGGCAAAGATACTGGACTGGTTTGCCATTTCTGTCTCCAGCTTATTTTACAGATGAGGAAACTGAGGCAAAGAGGATTAAGTGACTTGCTCAGAGTCCCCCAGCTAGTAAGTGTCTGAGATGGGATTTGAACTCAAGAAGATGAATCTTCCACACCCCACACCCAGCACTCTTTATCTGCTGTGACCTCTGGCTGCCCCAACTTGGATAAGAAGATCTAAAGTGTGGTGGAAAGAATGCTAGATTTGGAGTCTGAGCACTTGAGGGCATGACCTGGCCTTGGTCTTTTCTACCTTTATAACCTTCAGCAGATCACTTACCCTCTCTGGATCTCAGTTTCTTCATCCATGAAATAAAGAGGTTTCCCTAGATGACCTCTACAATTCGTTTCAGTTCTAAGTCTTATGAGGTCAGATTAATGAAGAAATCTGTCCTAAACTTATAGGTTTCCTGTTGTGTGTCAACTCCAACAACCATACACAGAAGAAAGATCATTACTTTTGGAATCAGAAACTGGGGTTTTCTATTCTCACTTGGCTACTTGGTTGGTATCATTTAAGATAAGTCTCTTAGATGCTCTAGGCTTCAGTTTCCAGCTGTGCAAAATGGAGGAGTTGGACTGGATCATTTCCAAGGGCTCTTATAACTCTGAATCCTATCAGGTGATTTTATGAGGTTTTCTGGACTTGCCGCTGCCATATATAGGAAGTATAGGCTCACATTACAGTATAGCAGTAACATGATATAGTGAAGCATCTCAGAAGATAGTTTTATAAATATGGGCTGTATTCTTGAAAAGTTGATTTACCATGATTCCCAAGTGGAAAGACTTGCTTTGTGAAAGATATTTAAAAATCTGATTGAAGCTTTGTTAATTCAATATAATGGTCACTTCTGTTGACCGTTGAAGGGTTTATATTTTCTTTGGCAATGATTGTTTAAGCAAATTCTGTATTATTGAGGGTAAGCAATATATTCGATTAAATCTGACTACGTGCCTAACCCATTTGTTGAATACATCAAATAGAGCAACTTATATTTCCTATACAGACCATCACGTTATTGCCAAAGCCAAATCCAATTCTCTGGGTCTCCCATCTGCCATGGAAGGAGCTTCTCTGGTCTGCTCCTGGGCATTTATATCAACACTCAATTCTGCTGTAGGAAGGAGATCAAGAAGAGCAGTAACTACAGCAGGGGGTATGACAAAGCAAGATAAGATGTAGCTCCCAGGGTTCCCTTGTCACAGTGGTCATTCCTCTTTGTCCCCTCTTCCGTCTTTTCCTAGTCAGTTTTAACCATGCTGTTTCTTACCCTTTAATCTTCCCCTACAAGTTTATACTGGCCCAGCTGGAAAATTCTTCAATGTGTTGTCACTGAAGCTGACCTAAAAGGAGCCACCCATGTTCATTGTTAGAAAACACAGTTCAGAGAAACCTGGAGGTCATTTCTGTTTTGACATACCCCTTTGAATACTTTACTATAGCTACTTTTTGTGCCTTATCCTTCAGTTGCATGTTAATTTCCACGAGGAAAGGGAGATTTTCATGTCTGAACTTCTGTGTCTCCCCCCAGTGCCCAGCACGTTGCTACACACACACACACACACACACACACACACGCACGCACACACATATATATATATATATATATATATATATATATATATATATATATATATATATATATATATATATGATAGTACATAATCACTGAATGATGAATGCAGTTGGTCTGAATATACGATAGGTTCTTGACTTTAATTAATTCACACATCAGATCAAGTGACCATTTTAATACTCTTTTCTATTGAATTGAATGGTGGTTTCATATAAGCAGGGTTATTTAAGGCAGAGAAAACTAACTTGATCATTTACTACAGCTCTTGCTTGTAATTTAAAAGCAATTGATGCAACACCTCAAAGCGATAGGCATCTCCCTGAAATGCATTAGCATTCACTCTGACAATGTCATTAAGGTTTTTGATAGATAACTCTCCATGTGAGCTACAATTATGATACATGTCCCTATTCTCCATAATGGTCCCAACATAGCTCATCATGTTGATTTGAGGGTTATAGTGAGGAATGAATGGAAAGGACCCTTCTCTTTAAAGGCAAATGCTGACTTTGACTTTTAATGGTTGTACAGTTAGCATTTAAACAATTAATTCTAATTTGTGTGTTTAATGCTGAAAAATGGACAGGCCAGCTATCAATACGCATCAATCTTCTTTACATAGAGAACCAGTTTTCTTCATCCATACACAATTGACAGTATCGGGGGACATTCAGTTTTAATTATAGGACCGGTTATGGTTATTCTGTACTTATAGGTATAGGCTATTTCTGGTATGGGAACTCCCTTTACTAGTACACTTAAGCAACTTGTTTAACTTCAGGTCTTAGAGAATTGCCTAGGGGCCTTGAGAAGTTAAATGACTTGTTTGGGGTCACATAATCAGTAAATGCATTAGGCAGGATTTGAACCCAGGTTTTGCTGATTCTAAGACCTATCCTCCATCCATTATATTGTGTCAAGTTGACACTTAGTTCTGTGTAATACTTGTATAATTCTTATAACTAAAAGGTAGAGAGAAGAGTGTTGATGTGTGCATGTGTACATTTCATGTTTGTGGTTCCTTTTTGTAAAAGATTAAACACATTATTAATAGCACGGATATTTAAAATAGTCCTTACCAAAGGCAACTTGAATAATGTACACTGATTAAAAATAGCTTTCTCCAAGAAGGCACCTGCTCCTTATAGGAGTTAGGTAGACATACTGCTCTTGTCCACCCTATTGCTAATGAATTTACGTATTGAAAATTACTTTAGGACAGCTCGTCTTCAACACCTTTGGAAGACATGACTTTTAATCTTTATTTTCTTCTATTTGAAGCTGAAATTCTGAGGAAGGATCAAAGGCATGGAGGGCTTTTAAGATATTTGACCAATGGAGAATCTGAGCATTCAATCATCAAACATTAGATTCTTCCTAGAATTAGAGGAAAGTTCCTCCAGGCCTTTCTCTCAGTACATTTTAGCTTAAAAATCATAAAGACTCAGGATCAGTGACCTAGAGAGATCCCTTAATTTCTGGGGATAAATGTAGAGGTAATTCAGAAATAGGGCGTCCATTTGGCCAACTTGTTTGCCAGGCCAAATAGCAACCATTTAGAATATTAAAGGGGAGGATGGGCAAAATCAGTTAAAATTTTTTCATTTTAGCTGTTTCAATGAATAAAAATCTACCTTCTCTCCCTGTCACTGACTAATCTCTACCCTCTCCTCCCTGCAAAAAAAAAAAAGAGGGAAAAAACTTCCTGTAACAAAGTCAAGCAGAAGAAAGTCCTACATTAGTCACGTCCAAGTACATATATATACATGCACACTCTCAGTCTTTTACCCTGAGTCCACCATGTTAGGAACTGGGGAGCTTGTTTCAGCATAGGTTCTCTTGATTTCTGGTTGGTCATGGTAGTTAATCAAACTTTTTTAGTCTTTCAATATTGGGTTTCTTTACAATGTTGTTATTATTTAAATTGTTCTGGTTCTGCTTACGTCTTTCTCAATCAGCTCACACAAATCTTCCCAGGTTTATCTGAAATTGCCCCTTTCATATTTCTTATAAACCCAAAGCAAAATGAGCAGAAGAGCTCAAACAAAAGGAATCCAACACTCCAGGAATACTGATGGGGGAGGTCATTGGATGGATCAGAAGTGGAAAATATAACGACCTTGGAACAATCAAAACAAGATAAACTTTCTGTAGCTCCAGAAAAGACCATTCTTTTGTTGTGACTAGGGTTGTGGGAATTGAATGGAAAGATCAGATGGTGTAAATAGCCCATACCCATTCTTCCCAGGGTTTATAAGAACAGAAACACTGCCTCCTGAGGCTTCAGTAGAATCTTTCCATGGTCCCACTGCCCAAATAGCTAGCAACAGCTCTAGGGGAGAAGGATCAAGTGCCAGAGAACAGGCCTGAACTCTGGTGAGGGACCAGGTGGTAGAGAGACAGGTGTGACTGAGAGAAAGCAAAAAGCAGCCAAAAGACGAAGACAACATCTGAGAGCAGAGAAAAAACCATGGCAACCAACAGAGGCAGACCTAGAAGGTGCTCCTTCCATAATACTACCCAAGGTAGTTTTATGAATCATAGAAACTGCACAGATCTCCACTGAAGTTGGGAAATAGAACCTCTTTACTCTCTGTGGAATCAGGTATCAGTTTTTTATTTCTTTGCCATATAAATATAACCTATCCTGTTATTGATGCCTCCTGTTTTTAAGGAGAACTGATGGCCACTCTTGAAGGAGAGGGGAGTCATCTACTGAAAATCCAATCTTTCACCCATGTAGGGGTAAATAGATTAGAGATAAATCTGTAAAATGGATCAGAGATAAATGACCTCCGGGGTCAGGAGGGAGCCTACAACACTGAGATACAGATCTAAGCACACAATCAAGCATTTGAATTCTATATTTTATATTGTTGTATATTTGTCACCGCAATTATAAGATGTTCAAGGGTAGGGACTATGTCGTTTCTTCTTATCTCCCGTACAATACCTAGCTTACTATTAGGCTCATAAGGGTGACCAGTAAGAAAATGAAGGTCACAAAGATTTGGAAACAACTGAAGAATGGTTGAATGACAAGAGAAGCAAGTAGGAGAATTAGAACTCAGAACTCCTGACCTATCAAGCTCTGCAGTAAAGGAAAATGGAGAATGTAAAACAAAGAGAATGAATTGAAAACAAAGGGTGCCCAACGGTCTCCCATAAGCTAAGAGAATCTCTGTGAATGGCATCAGATCCTGTGAGCAAAGGCCCCTTTGAGGACACCATTCTTGTTCTCTGGCCACATGAAGAATTTGGGGGATTCCACTGTAGTCATTTTGACAGTTGAATAAAGCAACCATATTCATTGGGCTAGGATGAGCTCAATACATCCTTACTCTTTGTCTGGCATAGTTGGATGGAAATATCCTTTTTCCCCCCTCCACACACACACTTCCACAATGCCACAAAAGTGTCCTGGAGAGCTAAATTAAGACGTTCCCTTTAAAATAAGGTTTCCATAGAAACCCTGCCTGCACGGAAGCTGAGGAAGTCCAGGTGTTAATCAGTTCTTTTGGGGGAGGAGGAAATGATCATTCAGCATCAGCCTCAGCCACAGATAACATGATATTTGGTGAGCTTCCTCTTTCAGAATTTTCCCCAACTCAGCACAGGGGCCACCAAGCCATAGAAGTTTGTATAGTTTCCTTCCAGGTAGGGAGGCAAGAGCTCATGAAGCAGATGCCAGTGGGATCCCAAGATGCATGACTTCTTCTTACTCTGCTAACAAGTCAAGGAATACATTTATCTGAAAGTCAGAATCTTAGACATGCAGCAAGAAAGTTTCCAGGGTGGGAGCAGAATATGACAGGTGGGTGGGCTCTAAGGCAGGTAAGACAGTAGGATCAACCACCGTGGAATAAGAGATGAAGTGATTCTTTGGTTGGGCAGACCCCCCTTTCTAAGCTGATATGTGAAAATTGATGTTATACTTTTAAAGTATTCATAATTAACAAGGTTTAAAGTTTTACTCCTCTGGGAGTGGGTGGGCAGTGGTTATTACATTTTAATGAGCCACTTCTGAAGCCTGAAAAAGGCATCCAGATCCATAGGAGTGAATGTCTAATGCTTAGAGTTCAGATGCTGTGGAATGCAGAAAGAACTGTGTTTTGGAGTGAGAATCCTGCTCAGTCCCCCTTCAAAACATGCTCATGGTCTTCATGGAAAGCAGTGTCTATGGTGTAACCAATAACAAATCTGAAGTCAGGATGTAGACTCAGATTTCAATTCTGATGCTTATTACCTCTCCTCTTGTATTAGTTACTCAACTTCTCTGGACCTTCCCTTCCTCAATTATAATAAATTGAGCAGCCATGGGTTGTGGATTGGAATAGGTTGTCTCTGAGATCCCTTCTAATTTTTGTGTTTTGTGGCTGTGAATTCAAGTGCTTAGTCTACTAGGTATAAAGTATCATGGTAGAAAGAAAGCAAGATTTCAAATCTAGATTTGACCTCTGCCTTTGATATTTACTATCTGGGTCACTATCTAACCTCTCTGGCTTTATTTTCCTGACCTGTAAAATGAATAGTCTGATGAAGATGATTTCTTGAGATCTCTTCCTACCCCTAATCTATGATCTCTAATATTCCCTCTATGAAGTAAAAAAGCCTTTTATGTGTCACTTCTCCCACTATCCCCTAGATCCATAATATATTCTAGGTGTCCACCTATTAGCTTAGCAATGATAGTAATGATAGAATTATTATGGCATTTTAAGATTTGCAAAGCATGTTACATATTTTATCTCCATTTACCCTCATAAAAACTTTGTGACATTAGTGCAGTTAACTTTATTTTATAGGTGAGGAAACTGAAGCCTGTGAAGGTTAAGCAACTTGTATAGGTTCCCCAGCTAGCAAGATTATTAAATGGTATTTGACCTCAAGTATTTTTGACTTTCAATAATTTTTAGATGAAAAGGGTCATTCAACATGCTTCCTTTATTTTTTTTTTTGCCACTGAACTTTCATGAAGAGTAAGCTCTTGATAATTAATATCACTATGTGTAGTAACAAGAGTTGACATTTACATATTACTTTTATGTTTTCTAAGATGCTTTATAAAAGTTATGTCATTAGACCCTTACAGCAATACTATGAGTTAGGAAGGCCAGATGTGATTAACTCCATTTTACATACAAGGAAACTGAGACTTTACTGTTGTTGTTTCATCATTTTCATTCGTTTATGACTCCTTTTGGATTTTCTTAGGAGAGATACTGGAGCGGTTTGCTATTTCCTTTTCTAGCTAATTTTCAGATGAAGAAACTGAGGCAAACAAGGTTAAATGACTTGCCCAGGGTCACACAGTTAGTATGTGTCCGAGGCTGGATTTGAATCCAGGTTTTCTGACTCCAGGTCCAGTGTTCTATCCATTGTGCCATTTAGCTGCTACAAATTGAGACTAGGAGAGACAAACTATTTGTGCCATCATGTAGCTTGTAAGCAGCAAAGCTAAGACAAGGCTTATGTTTCCAAATCCAACATGATATGTTTGAAAACATTATTGCTTCTGGAATGAGAAGGCTGTAGTTCAAATTTTTCTTTTCTTTCTGACCACCTTTATGATCTTAGATAAATCATTTAAGCTCCCTGGGCTTCATTTTCCTCATCTCTAAAATGAGGGAATAGACTAGATATCCTCAGTTGTATCTTCAGCTCCAGGTCTCTAAACTGATGATCTCTTTCCACTAAATCATAGCCAGTTCTCATTAATGAGGACATTAACATGAAAAATAAAAATTTAAGAGAATACCGTGATTTCACTGGTTCCACACCTATGTAAACAAGTAAGCATGAATTTAAAAGAAAAAATAGAAGATTTTAATATATGCAATCAGTATAAAGAAAATTCATGGGTAAATGTCTTAAAAAAGAAACTTTATGCCAATCACTTGGCTCTTTCATGGTCATTTAAACCAAATATGTGGGTTCATCCTTTGTTGCCAAAAAAGACCATGTCATCAGAGAACTAATGACATGACTTGCATTTGACTTTATTTTTCAAGTGAGGGAGGGCTGTGCAGATCACCAGCCTCACTTCTCCTCCAGAGCCATCTGAATCCAGTGACCAGATATTCATCAGGATGACTGGAGATAACCCAGGGTGAGGCAATTGCGGTTAAATGACTTGCCCAAGGTCACACAGCTAGTGAGTGTCAAGTGTCTGAGATGAGATTTGAACTCAGGTCCTTCTGACTCCTGTGCTGGTGCTCAATCCACTGCACCACCACTTGCCCCCAAACCAAATATGAATCTTCCATTAACAATAGTATAAAGGTTGCTATAGATTAGAAAGAACTGAGAATATCAAAGCTAAGGATGACAAAAAGGCATTTTTCAAACAACAACACAAAGGAGAAGAGAATAGACAAGAATTAATGAATGGCTATAACCATGACTTTGGGGTAGATGGGTATTTCTTTGGCCAGAGAGACTCTGGGAAGCCACTAAGGACCCCCCACCCCCAGCTAAAACCCAGAAGTTGGTGTTTCCCTCTCTGTAACTGTGTATGTATATAATTGTCAGACAGTTTTGGAAGTTCCGTCTGCTGACTTTTGTTTTCTCTGAAATTTTTACTTTGATTTTCTCTGATACCTGTGCTTGATTAAAGAGGTTATCAACCCCTCAAAGGCTGCATTTCCTTTTAGAAAAGCAGATCAAAGAAACTGTGGTATCAGGCCCTACCCTGTGTATGTTGGGGTGCTTACTGATACAATGGGACAATGCTAATGGATGATGAAAGGAAGGGAGAGCTTACTTTATTTTTAGTTTTGCTGCCAAGACAAATGATCTTTGGACATGAAAGAACGGAATCAATATGATTGATAGGAATTTGAAACCCAAGATAAGTAGAAAGAATACATAGCTGACTTTGTTGAGTTTAAGTCACCAGCAATAAATAAATTACCTACAACCCAGGGTACTGAAAAAATTGGTGGGTGTGGTTGCTGAGTCTCTGTCAAGTGATCTTTGAAAGAACTTAGAGAGTAGGATAGTGCTTCAAGGCTAAAGAAATTATGCAGATGACCCAATTTTCCACCAAGAAATGAGAATATAATCTATAAACTATAAATTTGATTTTAATTTGTATTAAAATTCTAGAAGTCATTATTAAAGGGGACGGTTCATGAACATCTAGCAAAGGAAAAATTTTGATAACTAAGAGCCAGAATGGCTTAATCAAGTACAAGTCATGCCAGACATAGCTCATCTCCCATTCATGGACAAGGTGAATAAAATGGTAGGTCAACATTGTAGACGTAGTTTACCTAAATTTTAGCATGGAGTTTGACAGTCATTTGTGCTTTCCTTGTGGATAAGGTACAGATGTATGAGTAGATGGTAATAGGTAGATAACTAGTTGAGTGACTGGATAAAAAGAATAGTCCTTATTGCTAAATGTCAACTGGGAAGGAAGATCCTAGAGTGATACAGTGAAGGATCTGTGCTTGGCCCCATCTTGTTTATTACTTTTATTAATGTTTTAGATGAATCCATAAGTGACATGCCTCTTAAATTTTCAGATAATGCAAAAGTAGGAGGGATAACTAAACATGTTGGATGACAGTCATGACTCCAAATGATCTCATCATGTTATTAAGTTATTAAGTGAACTATTATCTAGTTTTCCAATCTGTAAAATGAAAGGATTGGATTAAACAACCTCTGAGATCCCTTGCATTCTAATTCTAGGATTCTTCTGGAATCAACACGATGAAGGTCAGCACTTAATTGCTATCTCTTTCATGTTTCTTAATCTTGTTTCCCTACCAAGACTACTGGGAAATGAGAAAATGAGATTAGTTTGGTGTAAACTGTTTTTGATGAAGCCATTTGGCTCTTAGGAGTCACCATTTCCTTAAGTATTCATAGTCTATCTCTTAATAACATTATGTTATTAAAACTAGATAAATGTTCACTGAATCAAATGAAGATGATATTCATGAATTCCTGGATCTTAAGGTGAAATATAAAGAGATAAATGTTAAGTCTGGTCACTGGGCTTTAAAAGCCAAATTCACAAGTATAAGAAGAGGTAGTCATGGTTAGTCAGAAATTCATCTGAAAAAAAAAGGATAGGGGAGTTTTAGTGTACTTACTATATTAATTAGTACAACAAAATAGCCCCAAATTGGCTGTATTAAAAGAGGCATTGTGTTTCAAATAAGGGATTCAGCGGATCCACTGTCCTCATCCTTGCTCAGATCACATCTGGAATATTGTGTTCCAACAGCCTACATTTAAGGAAAGACGCTGTCTCTAAAGGAGTGCAACTGGGATGGTAAAAAGCCTTAAGGTGCCACGTGAAGGTCAATCAAAGGAAATGAGGATGACTTGTCGGCAAAAAAGAAGACTTAGAGCCTTGTGATTGCTAAGTATTTGACAGCCTTTAACCAGCAAGAAGGATGAAAATGGGAGCTCCTTGAGAATAGTGTCTTGTTCTTCTATTTGGATCTCTGGATCTTTGCAAGGGTCTTTGCACATAGTGAGGACTTCAGAAATGTTTCTTCCTTCCTTTATTCATGAGACTGACTCTACTTGTCTCTACATGAGAAGGCATAACTGGGAACAATGAGTGAGCGTTTCACAGAGGCTAATTTAGGATCTACAAGAGGAAAACTTCTTTGTAATGAGAGATACCCAAAAATTGAGTGGGCCACTTGCAGAGATAGTCATTGCCCCTTTAATGGAAGGCTTTCAAGAAGGGCCTAGTTGAATGTTTGTCAGGGATGCCACAGCAGGGCTTCTTACTGGGGACCATGAACTTATTTGAAAACAAATAAACAAAAATCCTGTGTTGCAATGTAATTGGTTTCTTTTGTAATATTTTATTTTTTGCATTTAAAAATATTATTGTGACAATGGCTCTATAAGTTTAACCAGGTTGTCCAAGAGGTCTAACTCACAATAGGTTAAGAATACCTTCTATGGAGGGGATTCTTGGTTGGTGAAGGGCTGAGCTAGAAGACTTAATAGTTTCCACATAATTTGGAGATTCTGTGACAGTTATTCAGTGTCAGTAGAGGTGGATGTAATGGGTGTGTCATTGTCAAGTGATTTTTGTGAGGTCTCAGGGAACAGAGAGGTACTTCAGGGCTAGAGATGGTGAAACATTGTCCCAACTTTTTTTAAAAAGAGGAAGACAGTAGAATCTGTAATGTGTAGGCCGATAAACTTCCCTTCAATTGCTGGCAAAATTCTAGCACATGTTATTAAGAGATAGACTATGAATACTTATCAAAGGAAATGGTGACTCCTAAGAGCCAAATGGCTTCATCAAAAACAGTTTACACCAAACTAATCTCATTTTCTCATTTCCCAGTAGTCTTGGTAGGGAAACAAGATTAAGAAACATGAAAGAGATAGCAATTAAGTGCCGACCTTCATCGTGTTGATTCCAGAAGAATCCTAGAATTAGAATGCAAGGGATCTCAGAGGTTGTTTAGTCCAATCCTTTCATTTTACAGATTGGAAAACTAGAGCCCAGAAGGAATGAGTTTCTTGCCCATGATCTCATAGGTACTAAGTAGCAAAGCCATTATTTGAAACCAGCTCCTCTGATTCTCAACTCTTTCCAAGCCCAGAAGGAGTTCAGAGATGGAATGGACTGTTTGTAAGAGAGGGAAATCGCAACTAAATATTTGCAAGAGGTCTTTGCAGCACAATGAACAATGACTCAAACCTAGCAATCTAGGACTTTAATGTAGGAAAAAAAACATACCTTAGTAAAATGACAGTTTGGAGCAGGTTACTTGAAAGTATATCCAACTGAATCTCTTCAAATGAATGTTAAAAATCTCTTCATACAGTAGATAACTTACATCTACATGAAACATAAATGTTATTCAAATTTTCCAAATCCATAAAATAATGAAAGTGATGAAGAGGATGATCATAGACTTGTCTACCAAATCCTTGGCACCAGATCCAGGGGGGCATCACATGAAGTTTTTCAACCTAGAGGTTTAGGAGAAATATAAAAAAATATTCTTGACACTCCTTAAACTTCACTTAAACCCATTATGACTTCATTTATGTTGGTGCTTTCTCCTATTGTGTGAATCACAACTCCTTCCATTATAGTAGACAGTTTTATGAGTTTCTATATCTAAAAAAAAATCACTCAATGGCCAACCCATTAGTGATTATCTCCTATTTATTTAGGCAGGCTGGTACTCTAGCAACAAAAATATCATCCATTATTGTGCTTCTTCTTAAAGTTCTTCCAAGTAGGTAAGACTTAACAAAACCATTACTCTGCTTGCCTAGGTTTTGAGAACCGAGGGCCTCCCACGAGCCACGATGAGGCAGAGAAATAGATCATATATCTTATATTTAGAGCTAGAATAGATCTTCAAATCCTCAAATTCAACCCCCTCATTTTATAGATGAGAAAGCTAAGTCCCCAAGGGCGTAAATTACTAGACCAAAGTCACTCCAAAGAGTCAAAAATATTATCATCCTTGCATAATCGCATGATCAAGGAACATGACACTTTCCTTAAATTCTCTTTCCTTAGGAAATACACTTGATCACGAACCCATAATTAAATAAAGCATCAAAACTCTCGGTGCTATTATTGTCTCATTTGGATTTGAAAACAAAATAAAATTGAAGTACAGAAAGTCTAATTAACTTGTTTAGTCACACAGTTAGTCAGTGACAAAGTGAGCACTGAGCCATGCTTCTTGATTCAAGTCGGTGTGATTTCTGTAGGTAAAGACCTAAAATCATATTATCTCAGAGTTGAAAGGGACTTTTAAGGTTATCCATTCCAGTGATGTTGAACCCAAATAGAAATGGACCACCAAACCACACATAAAGATCCCTGACGGTCATATATTGACCTAGAAAACAATATATTAGCATAATTTGTGTTTAATCTGGGACGTTATTGCCCAGAATAATATTTGGGTATTTTGACCTTTGAAGCAAGAAAAATCCTAAAGAAGGGGAACTTCCAGATGAAATGAATTAAGAAAAACTAACAATAGCAATAATTATCAGCATTTATATAGAGTTTTTACTCTGCTAAACACTTAGCAATTATTATCTCATTTTATCCTCAAACAACTCTAGGAGGCTATAATTATACCAGCTCCACAAATGAGGAACCAGAGACAAGCAGAGGTTAAGTGGCACAGGTCAGAAGTGTTTGAGGCTGAATTTGAACTCAAGTGTTTCTTTCAGCACTCTGTTGCACTGTGGTTCCACAGTGGCTACTACGCCTAACTACGTAAAAGATGTCCTTTTCTTTGATTTCTGCATTTTCCAATGTACTTTCATTGGTTTTCTCAACTTCTTTAATACTGGGAAATCGGTTACCTGGTCCAAGGATGTAAGTATTCCAAGGCAATATTTCTTTGCCATTGTGAATGAATAAGTACACATTTGTTTTATGAATTGGTTTCATTCTACTTTATATAAACCATTCATCTCAGGAGTAATCATCTGGGGTGAGTTGATCATTAAGGGCCTTAATTCTATAGCTGATCCATTAGGCCTGGAACTAGATGTAGTAGCCTCTGAGAGCTGACCTGAAACAATTTACTTCTTATTCATATTCTTGAGTGCTTTAGCCTTGACTACTTCAGTATCTACTGTGTGCCTTCCCTTGGGCAAGATATTTGGAAGACTGAAAAGAACCCTTTCCAAATGTCAAAGAGCTTACGCTTTGGAAGGGGGAGCGCATTTACATATGTATATATATGGAAACATTTTGAATAAGGGGCTTTAGAAGCTAAGAATTGTCAATGTTTTTCAACAAAAAAAACTTTTTTTCTATTATGTTTGACTATTGCAAGTGATAAAGGTTTAAATTGCTGTAGCATTGTAAACTCTCCAAATCAGTTTGGTAATGCTACAGTTGGGATAATTAATTATCATAATATTGTAATAAGCTATGAAAAATGATTCATTAATGAAAAAGAAAATGAAAGTGATTTTACCTCTGCCATACTGGGCCCCAAACTTTCAAATTTTATTACATCTAAGATAAACAATGACTTTCACCCATCTTAATGCTCCCAGGCTTCACCTTAAATCTCTAAATTTATGTCTGCAATTCACCAAGACTGTCACGATGGAGTCAATGGGATGTGTGGAAGAGAACCACATGTGTAAAACGTGGCTCAGTACTACACGCACTTGGATAGACTACATCTCATGTCAAGTCCAGGAAATGTAACAACTCCAGATGGTAAGAGCCCTACATATCAATAGGAAACCTCTAAGATAGCTTTTAGTCTTGTCCCCCAGCACTAGCATTATAAAGCACTTGCACTGGACAAATGTTTCCACTAGTCCATGCTAACAGCCCAATCTTATTTCCCTGGGTGTTGTCACATGCCATTCTTTCACTCAGAAAACACTTCTTTAGACTGTGCTTGTTCAAAACAGAGAACCATAAGGCTGCCCATCTGTGCCCTGGGAGAGCAGCTCTCTCTTTCCCTTTGGCAGTCTTTTCTTACAGCTACTAGAAAATGTAAAAACTTGCATTTTCCTTTTGACTTTTTTTCCCTCGAGTTACATGGAGAATTTAAACATATTATGCAAGCCTCAACGAATCAGTTCAGTGGTCCCTGCAGGTTAGGAATCTCTTTAAGACGTCAGCCTAATGGGGGGTTGCAGTACGGTAAAGCTGTGCCCGAAATGTCTTTCATTTCCCTTAATAACTCATTTTGTATGGATAGCTCATTCATGAATGAAGCTCAGCTCTTCTACAAGGGGGTTTTCCTTTTACACTCCACAACCTTTTGAAGTCATTTGGGGAAAGAAAAAGATTTTAAAATATCGTATCTTCGGATTCCAAGGCCAAGGCTTCCTACCTCTGGCTCCCCTCCCCCTGCCCAAGAATGCCAGTGGCAGGTATATCACAGAGGAAATTCCTCTTTTAAGCAAGGGTTGGATTAGGTTAGAGGTATTAAACCCATAGTCACCTATCCCCCTATAAAGCCAAACCAGACTAAAATGTAATTGGAAAATATTTAACAAAACAATAAAATATAAAATTAAACATGTTGTTCAGTTGTGTCTGACTCTTTATAACCCCTTGGAGTGAACCACTGGAGTAATTTGCCATTTCCTTCTTCAACTCATTTTGCAGATGAGGAATTAAAGCAAACAAGGTTAAGTGACTTGTCTAGGGTCATACAGGGAGTCAGTGTTTGAGGCCAGATATAAATAAAAATGCACGAGAGCATGGACTTGTTATGTTGAAAACAATGGCACTCTGAATAAGCATATATTGTTACTGTTCCGTCATTTCAGTCATGACTCTTTGGGACACTATTTGAGGTTTTCTTGGCAGATACTGGAGTAGTTTGCCATTTTTTTCTCCAGCTCATTTACAGGTGATGATCTGAAGCATAGTTAAGTGACTTGCCCAGGGTCACACAGTTATTCAGTGCCTGAGGCCAGATCTGAACTCATGAAAAGGAGTCTTACCGACAAGTTCTCACTTTCCAACTGTCCATTTTCTAGATACTGTGTCCCCTCTGTTTACACCTATAATTGTTCCTGTCTTTGCTTCCTCATGGTTCCCATCTGCACAATCTGAGGTCCTGAAACTATGCACTATATAAAGATGAGTTTATGATATAAAGAGAATAAATCAAGGAACAAGTCAAGTTAAATCAATCATGCAAAGTAAGGCAGTATGTGTTAGTTGACTTTCCTTGTAAAAGGAAGCCTTGGGTTCAAGTTCTGTCTCTGACACATGATAGCTCTGTGACCATGGGCAAATCATTAAACCTCTCAGTACACCCAAGCATCTGTCCACATCAGTCAGTGGAAGGAGTTTCTGATTGGAAGTTACCAAAACTGATGAAAACACAGATCTTGTCTGCTGATCCCCAAACCTTTCTCCTTTCCCCAAAATGTACATCAATCCTGATATAATGAAAAGAAAATTGAACTTCCCAATATATGTATTTTTTCAAACCTTATTTTGCAATCTTTTGTTTTTACATCATATGTTTCCAAACATATCACTTTCTATTCTCCTACCCAAGAAGACACAAAAAAAATCAGTTCAACAAAACTATCCAATACATCAATCTTTTCTTACCCTATAAGCAATGTTCCACATTCATGGAACCACACCTCAGCATTAAGAAAAAATTAGGGAAGGAAGGACATTTTTTCAGTTCTTCTCAGAGCTGATCTTGGTCATAGTTACTTGGCATTCAATATCCTTTTTTTTTTTTTTTTTTTGGTGGGGGAGTTATTTCTTTTTTGTGGTAGTTATATTATTCTCCTTGTTTCTTTTTTTCCTCTGTTATTTCTTATATACTTTTTCTTGCTTCTCTAAATTCTTCATAGCTGTTATTTCTTATAGTGCAGTAATATGCCATTACATCACCATACCACAATTAGGTTAGCCATTTCCCAATCAATGAACAATGAGTATATTTCTAGATCTTTGCTACCACTAAATTGCTGCTATGAGTATTTTTATCTTTCTGTTGAGCACCTTACCAGGGATCTCTGCATAGCACCGGTGAAAGGGTATGGGGATTTTAGTGACTTTTTGAGCACAGTTCCAAATTGTACCCTAGAAATATTGAACTACATCTATATTTATAATGTATTATTGTGACTATCTTCCTATGGCCACTCCAATTTTGCCACTTTGCTGGGGGTGACACCTCATAACCTCAGAGTTATTTTGATGAATAGTTCCTTTGATTAATAGTTTGAGACAACTTTTTATATGACTGCTAATAGTTTTCAGTTCTTCTGACAACACATTGTTCATATTCTATGCCTGCTTGTCCACTGGGGAATGAACGGCTCTTGGCAAAGATGGGTTTGAGTTCTGCTTCTGCCACTGCTCTGTTTATGTGATCTTGAGCAAATTAATTTAGCTACATCACAAGATGGTTGCAAAAGTCATATAAACTAATTATGAAAATGATATTTTTAATTTTTAAAACTTAAATGCAGCTCTTGTTTTGACCTAAACCTTGTATTTCTGCTAGTTATAGCACAGTTCTCTGCCCCATAGTAGATCTCTGTTCAATACTTATTAATTGAATGAATGAAATAAATATGGTGCTTTCAGATTACCTTCCATCTACTCATTATATGTCCTATATGTAATGAGTTATTTATGTGTTATCACCCCCATTAGAATTTTTGATCCTTGAGGGCTGCAAATATTTTTTTTGTCTTTATATCCAAAGCATTTAGCACAGTATCTAGAACATACAGTAGTCATTTACTATATGTTTATGGACAGCAAAATGGCACAGTGTATGGAGTGTTGGGTCTGGAATCAGGAATACTCATCTTCGTAAGTTCAAATCTGGCCTCAGATACTTACTAGCTGTGTTAACCCTGTTTGCCTCAGTTTCCTCATCTATAAAACAAACTAGAGAAAGAAACGGCAAACCACTCGAATATTCTTGCCAGAAATGGGGTCATAGAGAGTCAGGAACAATAAAAAATGACTGAGCAGCAACAGTAAATGCTTATTCAGTAACTTACTAAATAGTCTTGTCTGATAGTTCTATGGCATAACCTCATTGTCTTCAGCATGATAACAAGTCCATGCTATCTTTTGCACTTTTATTTATATCTTTGTTTTCTATCATCTAATGCAGTAGAAAGAACACTGGTCTTGGAGTCCAAAGATCTGAGTTCAAATAATCCTGTCAATTATTACCTACTGGACATTAGGCAAGTCACTTAACCTCTTCTTACTTCAATTTCCTCACCTATAAAATGGGAGAGTTCAACCACATGGTTTCTGAGGTCATTTTTACCCCCAAAACTTTGGTCCTATGATACCATGATCCTAGTTTGCTCTTTCCCTTTACCCACACAGGGAATCGCCCTTTATAACAAAGAATTAAGAAGAGGAAAAAAGGCAGTTCAGCAAAATTAACCAACATATTGGCCATGACCAACATCATGTGAAATGTTTCACACCTGTAGTCCCCTGCCTGTTAAGAATACATTCTCGTATCATTTCCTGGAGGCCACATTTGGTAATGATAATTATCTTAACATTTAATTTCTTCATTTTACTGTTATTATTCTTTACATTTACATTGTGATCATCTTGTGTATTGTTTACCTGGTTCTGCTCACTTTGCATCATTTTATATAAACCTTCCCATGACTCTCTGTATTTTTATATTCATCATTTCTTTTAGATTCTTTTATTGTAGCATTACATTCACTTGCCTCAATCTGTCCATTTCCTAGTCCATAGACATCTATTTTGTTTTCAGTTCTTTTCCATTAGAAAAATGCTGCAATGAATATGTGATCTTCCTTTTTATCTTTGACCTCCCAGGGGTATCTAGTTAAAACAGTATGGATATTTTAGTCATTTTCTTAACATCATTCCAATTTTTTTCAGAATGATTGGACCAATTCACAATTTAGAACTTTAAACAAAATAAGTGATTGCAGTTTATTCATAACTTTATTATTTATTATTTATATTATTATTTATATTTATATATATCACTTGCAATGAAAGTTATGAATAATAAATTAAATTTATAAGTATAAAATAAATTTTATTTCATTTATATAAATATAAAATAAATTTTATTTCATTTTATATAAATATAAAATAAATTTTATTTATTATTCATAACTTTCATTGCAAGTGAGTCTAAATTGAGAGGATATATCTTTCTTAACCTAGGAAAAGAAGGGGTGATCTTTGATCAAGTCTTAAGCATCTGAAATCACTTTGTCTAAGGGACTGAAGATACACGATACCCATCAGCCTTAGAGGATATCTAGTTCAGCTCCCTTATTTGAATGATAATCACACCAAAACCTAGATGAGTTAAATGGCTTGGCAGAGGTCACACAGGTTGACTTTAACTTCTGAAGAAATATATAAGCTCTGATAGAACGTATACACAAATATAATCTGTATCATAAACAAATGATCAAGTGAATTAGAACTGGAAGGGATAGTAGAGGCAGGGAATATTCAACAGGGAAACTGATGTGACTTATCAGAGTTGAAACTAATTAGCAAAGCCTGGAACCAAACCTGGTCTTCTGATGCAATAGTAACATTCTATTCATTACCCTGTTCAGGGGCTGGAGGATATTGGAATGCCTTGAATGAGGACAGCCAAGCTTCAAACTGGTCTTTCACATTTGGCAATTTTCCCTTCTGTGATAAAAGGTTGAGAGAGCTGCATGAATATAGCATGTTTTGACTAGGTTTATAGAGCGCTGTCAGTTGTTTGCATGGCATGTAATTCATCTTGGAAGGCAATACTTACCACTGATACTTAGAATGTGAGAGTCACGCAGTCCTTCTGTTCCTGGTTCCTGGCAGGAAATTGCTCCTCTTAGGAAGCATATAATGGTCATCATATTTCCATTCCAGGGGATCTGATCATCAGATGCCATGGGAAAGGGCTTTTGTGTTAGAATCAACAGGACCAGGGAAAGAACTGACAAAATGTCTCTGAGTCAATAGTCAAATCCACTTGTGATAAAAGAAATCAAATAGCCTCCCCTTACCTCCAACTAAGGTCATCTATATAATTATTCTGTGGGCAGGAGATGTGATGTGAGATGACTGGTGTGAATAATATGGGCCCAGGGCTATCTTTACACAGATCCAAAGCAGGTGGCCATTCAAAGTGATATTTTTTCAAAGGTACTAACAAGACTTCCCTCACCTTTCAAAACACTCCCTCCTCCCAACTTCCACTTGTTGTTTGAGACTTGAAATTTTTATAACAGGAAACAAAGCTTTTCTGTTACAATTTGGCATAATAAGTTTAAGATTTTATGTCCCCTACAAGAAAGACAGAAAGAGAGACAGAGACACAGAGAGACAGAAAGAGAATTAATGAGTGAGAGAATTAATGAATGAGTATTAAGGACCTAAAGTTTCCTCAAAGATAAAGGGATCAGAAAAAAAAACCTAGAGTTTTGAAGACCAGCCTCCCTAACTTCATTTGACCAAGGGTTTGGCTGCCCTGAATGATGAATGTGTTGATTGGTTTCTAAGGAGATTTCCATTTAGTTACTTCAGACTACCATTACAGCTGTGGACTCAGAGGAATATTGCCCTAAATAAACCAAGTGTAGAGTCCTGTTCAAAGCTACCTATATAGGGTGGTCTCACACATCAGACTCAACATTTCATGATGGAGTCAAATGGAAAACAGGGGAAAATAAGCAAAAAATTAGTGAGGATGAAAAGTTAGTATAAGAAGAATAGGAATCATAGACTTAGAAATGGAACACACCTTACAAATCACCTAGTCTAGCCTCTTGGACAATGTAAAAATGCTTCTCACAACACCCCTAACATCCCTTAGAAATACTTATCCAACCTCTGATCTAAGACTTCCCAGAAACAGGGAATTCACCCCTTCATTTGCTATTCTTAGACAGTTCTTATAGGATTTAGAGTTAAAAGAGACCTCTGAGAGTATCCAGTCCAAATTCTTCACTTTAGAGATGAGAAAGCTGGAGCTCAAATTGGGTGAAATGACTTGCTGATGGTTCATGGGTAACAAATAGCAGAGGCTGGGGAAAAGATTTTTTTCTTATGTTGAAAGTTTGCTGTTTTATCACTTCCACTTAAGTTGCCTCTAGGTATTAGAATAAAAGAAGCTTTCTCTACTACCTCTGAAGAATTTCCTTGAGTATTGGCAGCCAGTGTATTTCAGATTTATCCAACTCAGGTTATTCCAATGGGCATTAGAAAGATGAAAAAATTTTCTAAAATCTCTAGTAGACACAGCTAGACCAACAAGTACATTGGCTGAGTTGCTCCACCTATCCATCTGTGCCTGGCCACCTAGTCAGCTCAGTGGAAGAGCTGAGGGAACATTGAAATGGTCCCTGAGCAGCGTTTCATCACTGAGTCATTCCATCCCAGACAGGTTCACTGAGGCAGTTATATCCTAGATGTAAATGCAAATGTTGGGGGATATTTCTCTTGTGTAATTCAAGCCAGTTTCTTCAAGACTCCATTAGTTGAGGTTAATTTAATGTTTCCATGTTTGTATCCGTTCAAACCCTTACTTCTTTCCCTGGGAAGCAACCCAAACACTACTCTGAGTTTGACAGCATAGTATACTCCAGACTCTAAGAGGATTATAATTAAGGAATTATTGGTACTGTCTTAAGGCTATATAATTACTCAAGATACAGTCCTCTGGCAATGGGAAAGAGTTTCCAGAAAACTCATGAAGAGGACATCAAGGGACCTCCCCATGAATTAAGGTTGGAACAAATGGAAAGAGAAAAATTATTCACATTCAAGACATGAAATAGGATTCATAAGAATTTACAAAAACAGACCATTATTCTGAGACCACTTTGTGATGAAGGTTAGAGACAAATGCCTGACCATAAGAAACCAGAAAACCCAAAAACCATATCAACCATGTCAAAGCCATCCTTGGGGGTTAACTATCAATTTTATTTTTTCTTTATAAAAAGTTTTATTGCCACTTATTGATACCACCTTTATTTCATTATGTGTACTTTTCCCTGCTCAACTTCCTAAGCCTTCTTAACAACAAAGAACAGTTAAGCAAAACCACCACCATAGCAACCACAGCTATCAAGCAGATATATTTTTAATTTATTGAGTTAATGTTTAAAATACAAATACCCAACTAGTCTTCCATTACATTGATTCCAATCAGAATTTTTTTCTGAATAGATAATAGTAATAATACATAATAAATAGCATAGACTTAAAATCTATATACATATAAAAGGTCAATATCTGTCTAAAATGCCAATTTAGAGCAGTATTTATAATGACCCCATATTCCACATCAACAATCCCACACCTTTCTACTGTGATATCCCTCAGCACTCTCTTTGTTTTGTTGTTATAGATTTTTATTGGTCTTGTTGTTGTACAACAGTCAGTTCTTCATATACTACCTGTTTGCCTTCATAACAAAGAAAATCAAACAAATCCAGTTGACATAATGACTCTACCCAACAGTCTATGCAAGAAGGTACACTGGGTATCCCATTTCTAAGAATTCATAGGGATGAGTAGTATATATTTGTATATATGTTGGGCACTTATGAATGGCTGATGAGAGGATGCCAGATTTATGTTAACTTCAGTGCTTTAAGATCACTGATTTTGTTGGTGTCAGTTATTTCTAGATAAGAGAGATCACTACCACTATACAGCTTAGTATAGGTGGGCTTTGGAAGTTACTGAATGAAAAACAAATCCTTCTGTAAGCCAAGTGGTGAAACTTTCTGAACTTAGACTGAAGATGCTTTGAGAAAATTCTAACATGAAAGAATAATTATAATATGGATGTATATAAATATTTAAGAATGAGACATATAAACTATATAAGGATAAAATCCATAACAAAATATATAATCATATACACACAAATCTGTAAGAATTGCCACCTCCTCAAAACAACTTTTTTAAAGCTGTGTATTAAGAGAATATGAACAGGCAGTTAGTTCTCAAATGAAACCACTCTGAAGTTTCACTTTACACATATCAGATTGACAAAGATAATACTAATTATTTATTATAACAATAATATTGCCTGGCATTTATATAACTCTTTAAGGGTTGCAAATACCTTACAAGAACTTTTCTAGATAGGTGCTATTGTTATGACCTCTTTACAGATGTGGAAACAGACATATAGAAATTAAGTGACTTTTCCATAGTCATACAAATCAATGGTAAATGTTTATTCAAACTTGAATTTGAGTCTAGCACTCTACTCGCTTCATCACCTAGCTACCTTTAGATCACAAAAAAAGGAAAATGAAAAAGATTATGGAAAGAGGGGTACAGTAGTACAAAAATGTTACTCGAGATGAGAAATGGATTAACCGGTCTGAAAATCAGTTTAGAACTGTACCTGAATAGTTATTCAACTGTGTATACCCTTACTACTCTTAAGCATGTATCCCAAAGGAGCTATGGTCTCGGATCCCTTATGTATATAATATTTATAGAAGCACTTTTGTTGTAGTAAAGAACTGAAAAGCAAATATGCATCCATCATTAGCAAATGGCTAAACAAAGGGTAATAGAAATTTAGTATATCATAAGGACTGAGAAACATAACTGATTTAGAGAAATATAAAGAGACTAGTATGAAGAGATAGAAAGTGAAGTGAGCAGACTCAGAAAAGCAATTTACAAGATGACCTCAGTAATGTGAGTGTAATCAGCTCTGAAAGACCACACAACTCTGACCAATCATGACTTCAAAAGACTTAAGATGGAATATCCTTTCTACCTCCTAGCAGAGAATTGATGGACTAGAGGTACGGAACCAGACATAACATTCTCAGACGTTTTGAATGCATTGATTTTTTTTCCTTGACTATATGCATATATTTTAGAAGGGTCAGTTTCTATGGGGTTAGGAAGACAGACTTGGTGGGTAGTGGTAGACATAGAAAAAGCATCAGTAAAGGATATCAAAAGTCGCACAGAAGAAAGGCAAGGCAAGGGAGGTGTATCAGGAGACCCAAAGCCTCAGTCTTGATCTTGAATGACCATGATTCTTTTGTTGACTGTACTTGAAACCTATTGAGATCAGTGAGTCTTTCCAGAGCTTATGTCATATTAGGAAAGTGTCAAGAATCCATTGTGACCTCTACAACATAATGAAGCAATGGAAGAAGAACTTGGTGGAGGCCAGATCTGTAAATGACTGAACAATAAGATAACTTCTACTATGATAACTCCAGAAGTAATATAAAAGTAGCTACTTACTCTTTCATACCTGAAAGAATGGTATGATTAAATGATTAAGTGACTAAAACACTTAGTTTCTTATTTTCTGATATGGATGCCAATAACAGAAGATGGTCTACATAATGGAAGGCCCATTTAAAGAAATACAATTCTTAACCCATTAACATACTCTGACACCAAGTATTTATGGAGTGTCTACTGTTAAGGAAAGTAATGGACTCCCTTTGATAGTAGTCACTTCATAACTACTTACCAAATTATATTAAATGTAATGCACTATCATCCAATTTTAAAGCCAAGTGATCACATTCACCTCTTGTCCAGTGGATTTTTTTAGCAATGTAAAACAGTTCTAGGGTTGTCCTCTGAGCCATTTTTCTTCCTGAGTTCTATTTGTCTTGACCACATATAGCTGGAGATCAATTATTCATTCAAGAAGTATTTATCTATTTCCCTACTGCTTAGCCCCATGCTAAATGCTATGTACAGGACAGGAGAACATTTCTAGCGTATTCCCTTGATGAGATTTCACTGCAGTTGACAGGGTTCATACACACTCATGTATACCTACATTAATTTGGTGAAGTTTTATATGATTAACTACCAAATAGCGGAACATACTTTAAGTAGCATGGGGATTCAAAGAAGGGAAAAAACAGTAAAGGTTTGACTAGTCAGGGAAGACCTCGTGGAGGAAAGAAGTCTTGACCTGGCTTGTAAAAATTTAATAAGATATTCATATATGGAAGGGTAAAGAGGAGAAAGGGCTTTCAATTCTCTTATCTTCTCCCCATGTTCTGTACCTTGCAAAAGCTTTGGGCGTAGCTTTTAGATAGAGAAGGTTCTTATCAGGAACCCAACCCTGAGTTCTAGGAACTGGCCATGTTCAGAACAGAGGGAGGCTGAAAGTCCAGGGAAAAGCACTCCCCCTAGACTCCTTAGGTCAAACTGATGACCTAATGATGGGAGCCTCCTCCTCACCCCACCCCCATTCTTAAATTCCAGTGTTGTCAGTTTTGAATATCAATATTGTTGGTATGTTTTTTTTAATTCTGCTCAAGCACTTTATTTCCACAAAAGGGGATTCTGTAGGAAACTAGGATCTAATACTCATGAACAACCCCAAATTTCATTATTGGTTGGTGATATGTTTATTCTTTATAGATATGGGACACTTAAAAGCCCTTATCACCCTTTAAACACTGAGCCAAAGTACCACAAAAGATCCCCATTGATTAGAGGGTGGAGATAGGTATTTGATAATAATTTTGATTACATGTTTAAGATGGCATCCCAAGAGCATTCTAGGGAACCAGTCTGACCAAGAGTAACGATGTTAATAACTAGAGAGAAGGACCCTGAACTCTGAATGGAGCAGCTGTCTATGCACTGCTAATAAAGGCAGTTTATCACCCCATGGTGATTTCCAAATTAGTGAGAAGAGACATTACTGAAAGAGAAGGCAATTAGCTTCCCCTCAGAATTTGTTCCTTGGACAGCTCACCTTGGGCCATGGACTTCTTTTTACTCTGGATTCTGAGATTTGTCTGTCACAGGGAGGAGCCTTTGTCATAGCTGGTGAAAGGTAAAGCCCTCTCTTCTTTTGATATAACTCTCATTGGCTGTCTTGTGCTTAGACTGAAAAGGGAAAGGGCAGTAGCCTTCATTAGATGAGGTGCATCATATAAATACCACCAAGACCTTTTCCCTCAACCAATCTAATTTCATGATTCCCCCATGTATGTTTTCCTTTCATTCCAATACTAAATTTGTGGATTTATGAAATTAAGCATAAAGTAACCATATGCTTTATCTCGTTTGGTCCTCCCAGCAACCTTGTGAGATAGGTATTACTATTATCCCATTTACACATGAAGAAATTGAGTCTCTTCAGTGATTCATCTAAAGTCCATGGCTAGTAAGGGATATGCTGTGTGATTCAGACTTTTGAATCCTAGTTCAATGGTATTCTGACTTTATAATACTGTACCCCACCTACCCTCCAAGTAAGCCATATGGTACAAAATGGAAATAGGACCTGGGTTCATATAACCACTGTGTCATATTACTCTCTGTGTGACCAACTCTTCTTAACCCAATTTAGAATTTTCTTGGCAGAGATATTGGAGTGGTTTGCCATTTCCTTCTCTAGCTCATCTTACAGATGAGGAAACTGAAGCAAACTGGGTTAAGTGACTTGCCCAGGGTGACACAGCTAAGTGTCTGAGGCCAGATTTGAACTCATGAAGATGAGTCTTCTTAACTTCAAACCTGGTGCTCTATTCACTGTACCATCTACTGCCCAATCCTTGTATAAAGTGGTAATTTTATTTTTTACATAGTGCTCTCCTCATCATATTTTACTGTCGATACACACCAGTGCTTAACAATTATCTGCTGAATTGAACTATGCCTGCTAACTGAGAAGATGTTGCATTTTAACCAGTGTGCAATCCTGGGTTTCATCTTACTAGGCAGCTTAGAAAGCAGAGTTTTCAGGGCATCGAGCAGGGACAAGACATACTCTGAAGAAAGGGGAAACATTTATGTTAAAAAAAAAAAAAGCTTAATGTGCTGCAAAGGACTACAATGAAATACTAGGAAAGATCAATTGGAATTTGAGCCTAATCAGGATAAAATAAAAAGTAGAGATTCTAGGATGCATTGGCCCTTTAGTAATTAATTGCCAGAATCAGGATTTCGTATTTTTTCAAGCAGGTTTTCTCCTTCAATCTTACTTCTTAATCAAAGAACACAGCCAGCTGATATGGAGGCAGTTCTGATTGCTCCGTGGTGTTTGTGGTTGTAATGAAGGTGATAGAATAACAACAGGGAATGGAGGCCATGATGCATGCTCATATTGTTGTCCTTCCGTCCCCAAAGACTCTGTCCACCCCGCTTACCACCCCAACTCCCCCACCCCTGCTCCTAGAGGACCAATGACCTCAAGGGGGATGTCTTCACTTGGGTGTGGACTGGATTCCAAGTCATCAGCCTCACTCCGTCTCAAGCACTGAACTTGGAATCATACCACTTCATTTAATAAACATTGACCTTCTATGTGCCAGACACTATGCTAAACAGTGTACAATTATTATCTCCTTTGATCCTTGCAACAATCTTGGGAGGTAGGTGCTATTATGATCCCCATTTTACAATTGGGAAAACTGAGGCAAACTGAGATTAAGTGATTTGCCCAAGGTCCCATGGCTAATGAGTATCTGAGGTCAGTTTTGAACTCAGGTCATCCTGACTCCAGGAAGTGTTTTTTTTTTTCCCCACTGTAATACCTAGTTGCCTATTCTAATCAAAGATTCTAATCCTGACTCTATCAGCTACTGATTTAGTCATGTGACTTTAGAAACATCATTTGATATGCAACTTTGTAAAATGGGATGGATGATAATACTTCCTATATTCAGTATAATATACTACATCCTGACTGAATGTTATGCCTAGAAGACACACACAGGAATGAACACTATTTGTAGGCCTAGTTAAGGAGGAAGCAGGATGCAGCAGATGTATTTCTTCCTTAGAGACAGGAAGGCCTAGATTGATTTTCTCCTTCTGATGTATACGAGGTGTGTGACCCTGAGCAAGTGTCCCAGGTGGCTTCTTAAGATTACAAATCACTGAAAGAACAGGTGCCAATCTGCCTTTAATGGAGAAAGTTGCTGTGCAGGTCCTGACCTCTACTTAAAAAACAAAAAAAAACCCAAAAAAACAAAAAACAAATCCAAGCATGGTTCTTAGCAGATATCAGAAAAATAAATGTTTTGTTCAATTGAAATGAAAATGAAAATGAAAATCCCTACCTCAAAGGATTGTTGTGCATATCAAATGAAACAGTGCATGAAAAGTGGTTTTTTTGGAAACTTTATAGCACTACATCTTCTTATTCTATTATTGTCTTGGAATTTCCTTCTAGTCTAAGAGATTTGGGTTAATATTGATATTCCCTAAAGTAATCTGGTGAATGGAGTTTAGATTGGAGTCAGAAGCCCTATGTTTGAGTCATAGATCTGTCACTATCTAAGGCTTAAAGCAATTCATTCCTTTGTCTCTGAAAGCCTCTTATATCTTTTTTCTATAAAGGAGGGGTCAGGTATGGGGGTAGAGGCAATGTTATATGTCCTGCTTCCCCTTACTAAGGATCGAAAGATGCAATAGATACAAAAGCAAATGAAACAATAAAGTAAGAAGTAATAATAATAAATAAGCCACCCACAAAATGTCCTTCCAGTGAAGAAAGACCAAATTTATTAACTATATAATAAGCTATTTTATTTTGTTGGTGTGTGCTGTTTTAATCTTACCCAACACTTTCTCAAGAGAGAAGTTGATCCCCCAGGCTCGGTGTCTTAGTGACTAGATTTATCCATGTCCCCTCAGATTGTCAGCCTTGTCTCTCTGCAGCATTAGGTAATAATAGCCCTTCTCCACGTAGGACGGATTCCACTAAGAGACAACATGTCTAGTCATTTGTGTAGGAGCTGATGCTCTGATAATGAAGTACTGATCACTTCTTTACTTGGAATCCCTAAAATAAATGTTCAGGAAGGACGTGTTGTGATTCCTGCTCTCTTAACAAGTTAGAGAGCTTTGCTGGCATACTGCTAATTAGCTTGCTGCCTGTCCTTCCAAAATGCTTTTGTGTTGTCTGTCAGTTAATGGCACCATTTTAAGGCAGATTTTAGCATAACTGACAACTTAATAGATGTCTTTTTGAGCCCCTCCATCTCCCCTATTCTTTAGCCAGACAGAATTAACAGGACCATCCTCTCCATTCTCAGTTGTCTGAGGGAATCACCCTGTGAGCTTTCCAATCCACAGGAAAGGCAGTTGCAACAACAAAATTACCAACTGGGTGACTGAATATTCATCAACAAGTTTCCCTCACAATTGCTACAGAAATGGGTACTTTCACTAGACATTTCTGGTGACAGGAAAGGATTACGTACTCTAGCATTTTCCAACTTAATTTGGCTACAGAACTCTTTGAGGCAAGAAATATGTTGACAGAATCCATAAATACAGGGCTAGGGCTTAAAGAGATGGAATTCCTATGGGTTAAAGGTTGGTTACAGAAATTTGGAAATAAGAGATAAGGAATTACATCTATTTTCATTTCCACCAAAATGTCAAATGTGACGAGTATTTTATACATGCATAATTTTGTATTTAATATTATAAAGGGAAAAATATAGCTAGCATTGACATTTTCCTATAATGCCCCCTATTCACATCATGTAAAACACCAAGAATCTGCAGAATACAATCTGGGAAATGCTTATGTTGCAGAAAATATAATTTAATGCCTAGATCTTCCATGGAAGGTACCCTACTAACCACTTTAACCGTAAGAACTCTCACCATTCTCACCTCCATAGTATTTAGAGAATCATATAGTCTGGTACTGGATTCATCTGTCTGAAGCATGTGTCTCTACAAGTTTCTGGGTAGCAAGGACCATGCCTTCTTTTCTCAAATGTCTCCTCCTTTTTCAATAGGAAAATTATTTGGCATTTTTTTGGGAAATAAGAGAGATTCAGTTCAATTTCCGGTTACATACACTACCATAATAATTCAATTGAGACATCACTGGGAAGGAAGGAGGTAATAATGTGATAAGAGAGAACAAATATGAAAGATACTATTGAAGTAGATTCAAAAGGGATTGGCAACTGATTGGATGTAGGATGTGAGAGATTTGGAAGAGTCAAAGATGGCTTAAAGTTTTCAGTCCTGAGTAACTGAAAGGATGATGATATTATCAACCCACAAAAAAACTGACTCTGTTTGGAGGGACAGATGCTGTGTCCATTTTGCACATGGATTTGAGGTGCCATCAAGACATCCAAGTGGAGTGGTCAAGATAGAAATTGGCAAGATAGAACTGAAGTTTTGGGAAGAAATCAGGGATTGCTAGTTAAGTAAATCATCTATGGTAATAATGGAAACCTTTGGAATAGATAAGATTGACCAGAAAGACACCTTAGAAAAAAAAAGAAGACAAAGGACAGATCCATGAGGGATACCCACTCTTGGTGCTCAAGAGAAAGATGAACTTTTAGAAGATGTTGCGTTGTCTCATTAGCCAAGGGAAGAGAACCAGTGAAAATGGAAGTGGTCATGAGTGTCAGGCATTATAGAATGTTCAAGGAGAATGAAAACTAAAGAAAGACCATTTAATCTGGTAATTAAATCTTGGACAGTTTCAGTAGGTTGGAATTGAAATTAGGTATCAAAAGTTGAGGAGTGAGGGGTGTTGAAATAGTTGGAAGCTTTGAGCATAAAACCCTAGTTCTAGTAGTTTAGCAGTTTAAGAAAACAAATATTTAGGATATTTCCTTCCTGTAAAGAAAAAAGTATGTGTTTTTTTTTCTTTTTTAAGAATAGTGGGGGGTGGAGCCAAGATAGCGGAGTAGAAAGACTCACCTATGCTAGCTCCGAACCCACAGCCCATATATTTCCTGCAAGAAGAACTCCCCACAAATTCTGGAGCACTGCAAGGTGCACAGAAACACAGTGGAAAAGATTTCCATTCCAGAGAGCCCTGGAGAGCAGTCCCCAGGGGTCCGTCGCGCCCCGGAAAGTGGAGCCCACCCCTGCTCTGCCCTGGCCGCACAGCCCGAGAGGAGCAGATCCGAGCAGGCTTCAAGGACGGATCTCCGGCAGCCGCGAAGGTCCCTCCACCCACAGGCGCTACAGGTCAGTTGAGAGAGACGTCTGAGCTGGCCAACAGGGGAGCGGGGTGTCTCCGTGACTCGGGCCCCCTCGGGAGGCAGCGGCAGAGGCAGCAGCAGAGGCAGCAGTGGCGGCCCAGGAATCCTGGAGCAAGCAGGAGCTTCATTACCAAAGGTCTCTGCATAAACCCCCTGAGGGAACTGAGCCTGGGAGGCAGCCCTGCCCCCACCCGCTCCATTACTGAAGGTCTCTGCATAAAGCCCTTGAGGGAACTGAGCCTGGGAGGCGGCCCTGCCCCCACCTGAGCACCAGAACTTAAGCTCACATTGAATAGCAGCCGTGCCTGCCACAGAAAGCCCATTTGAATCTTAGACCCCAACCACTAACTGGGCAGATCTAGGCGAGGGTGGACAGGAATCTCAGAACTCAAGTAACTGGCTGGGAAAATGCACAGAAAAGGGAAGAAAAATAAGACTATAGAAAGCTACTTTGATGGGGTACAGATGTTCCCACCTTTCAATTCTGATGACGAGGAACTATTCTTACCATCAGGGAAAGACGTGGAGGTCGGGCCTCTGTATCCCAGACATCCCAGGTGGATGTCCAGTGGACTCAGGCCCTGGAAGAGCTCAAAAAGGATTTTGAAAATCAAGTTAGACAGGTGGAGGAAAAACTGGGAAGAGAAATGAGAGAGATGCAAGAAAAGCATGAAAAACAGGTCAATACCCTGCTAAAGGAGACCCAAAAAAATGCTGAAGAAAATAACACCTTGAAAAATAGGCTCACTCAATTGGCAAAAGAGGTTCAAAAAGCCAATGAGGAGAAGAATGCTTTCAAAAGCAGAATTAGCCAAATGGAAAACCAGATTCAAAAGCTCACTGAAGAGAATAGTTCTCTAAAAATTAGAATGGAACAGATGGAGGCTAATGACTTTCTGAGAAACCAAGAAATCACCAAACAAAACCAAAAGAATGAAAAAATGGAAGAGAATGTGAAATATCTCACTGAAAAAAAAAAACTGACCTGGAAAATAGATCCAGGAGAGACAATTTAAAAATTATGGGACTACCTGAAAGTCATGATCAAAAAAAAGAGCCTAGACATCATCTTCCATGAAATTATTGACGAAAACTGCCCTGATATTCTACAACCAGAGGGAAAAATAAGTATTAAAAGAATCCATCGATCACCACCTGAAAGACATCCAAAAAGAGAAACTCCTAGGAACATTGTGGCCAAATTCCAGAATTCCCAGGTCAAGGAGAAAATATTGCAGGCAACTAGAAAGAAACAATCGCAGTATTGTGGAAATAAAATCAGGATAACAGAAGATCTAGCAGCTTCTACATTAAGGGACCAAAGGGCATGGAATAGGATATTCCAGAAGTCAAAGGAACTAGGACTCAAACCAAGAATCACCTACCCAGCAAAACTGAGTCTAATACTTCAGGGGAAAATATGGTCTTTCAATGAAACAGATGACTTTCAAGCATTCTTGATGAAAAGACCAGAGCTGGAAAGAAAATTTGACTTTCAAACACAAGAATGAGAAGAAGCATGAAAAAGTAAACAGCAAAGAGAAGTCATAAGGGAGTTACCAAAAGTGAACTGTTTACATTCCTACATGGAAAGACAATATTTGTAACTCTTAAAACTTTTCAATATCTGGGTAGTTGGTGGGACCACACACACACACACACATGTACATGTGTGCACACACACACATACACACATGCACGCACATACAGAGACAGAGAGCACAGAGTGAATTGAATAGGATGGGACCATATCTTAAAAGAAATTAAGGTAAATGGTGAGAGAGATATGTAGTGGGAGGAGAGAGGGAGAAATGGAATGGGGCAAATTATCTCATAGAAGAGGCAAGCAGGAGACTTTTTAGTGGAGGGAAAAAGAGGAGAGCTGAGAAAAAAACAAGAAGTTTACCCTCATCATATTCGACTAAAGGAAGGAATAAAATGCACACTCATTTTGGTATGAAAACCTACCTTACAATA
The DNA here is from genome assembly GCA_023548195.1 of Bettongia penicillata ogilbyi. NCBI lineage: Eukaryota > Metazoa > Chordata > Mammalia > Diprotodontia > Potoroidae > Bettongia > Bettongia penicillata. The sequence continues at coordinate 2,046,924 of JAJHZJ010000422.1, read as the reverse complement.
CAGGAAGGTGGGGGAGAAGGAGATAAGCAAGGTGGGGGGATGATGGAAGGGAGGGCAATGGTAGGAGGGAGCAATTTGAAGTCAACACTTGGGGAGGGACAGGATCAAAAGACAGAATAGAAACAATGGGGGGCAGGATATGATGGAGGGAATTACAGTTAGTCTTACACAACATGACTATTATCGAAGTCATTTGCAAAACTACACAGATAGGGCCTATATTGAATTGCCTGCCTTCCCAAAGGGAATGGGTGGGGAGGGAGGGATGGGGAGAATTTGGAACTCAAAGTTTTAGGAATAACTGTTTAGTATTGTTCTTGCTACTAGGAAATAAGAAATACAGTTAATGGGGAATAGAAAGTCATGTGGCCCTACAGGACAAAATAGAAGATGGGGATAAGAGAAGGGAGGGATGATAGAAGAGAGGGCAGATTGGTGATAGGGAAAATTAGATTGCCCGGTGTATTGGGGTGGGGGGAGGGGAGAAAAGGGGAGAAAATTTGGAACCCAAAATTTTGTGACAATGAATGTAAAAAGTTAAATAAATAAATTTTTATTACAAAAAAAATTGTTTTTACATGTAATTAGAGAAAAATAAAAATATTATTCAAAAAAGAATAGTGGAGACATTAATGTGTTTGGAGGAAGTGCATAAGGAACAAATAGAGAGGAAGAAATTGAAAATGAGGAAAAGATAAAAAAATCATCAGTGCAGAAAGATTCTAAAAGATATGGAAGAAGATGAGATCTTTGACCAGAAAGACTACCTCATCCTCTGAGATCAAAGATAAGGAAGAAAAGCTGAATGACAGTGTCCATAGTGAAGCTTCAGGGGATGAATGAGAGAGAAGGGCGGAAATGGGGAGGCCTCAAGACAGAAAATTTCAGTATTCTCAGGAAAGCAAGATATAAAGTTTTTGCTAAAAGATAGGACTTGTGATAGAGGTCAAAGCTAAAGGAGAGAGAATGTCTGGGAAAGACATCATGGAGATTGCAATAGAAAGTCGATCAATAAAACAATGACCACTCATTGAGAAGGGCCAAGTTGGATTTAGAGTCTGCATGATTTTATTACATCCTCAAATAATGCTGACTGACCAGTGAAGATGGGAGATTGATATAGAATGAGATGGATGTTGTGAGGGAAGGAACCAGGATTAGGGATAGCAATGCAGTAAGAATAAAGGGGAAAGGAATTCAAAATACAAGACAGCCACTTGTGAAAAGACTGAAGATGGAGTGAGAGCTATGAAGGGAGGTGTATGGAGCCAGAACTAGGGTAATAAAGTAGAAGAATAAAGAGGAATGAAGGAATTAGAAATCATTATAAGAGTTAAGAATGGTTTGAGCCAGTGAGAAATGGAAGGACACAAGATTGATATCAGAAAGGAAACTTTTGGTGTCATTGATCTTGGAAGTGGAAAAGTTTTGGGAGAAGAGGGAAAGGTGACAAAAATGTTACTACCCCATTAGTAACTGAGGCACAGTGGAGATGGAATATATGAGATGTGATGAAATCATTGAACTGAGAAGTCACGTTGTTTTAAGGATTATCAGTATGAATATTAAAATCACTAAGGGCAATGTTGGAGACAAAGATTTCAAGCCAGGTATTAAAGTTAGTAATGAATAGAGAAAGTAGGTGGATGACAGTGGCAGGGACCTAAATCAGGTAATATGTTTATATGTTATAAACCAATAATGCCCAATATTTTCAAATATGAAGACCTCTTACATATTTTAGTAATTGTACTTTTAGTAGCCATTGACTGAGAAATATTTACTAACAAGGTACTATGAATTCAATAATATTTCAAATGAATTTGTATTTTATAAATCCCAGCATCTTTCTGCATTTGAAAAATAGTAATGCATTACTATAATAACAGCATACGATGTCTTACTTATTCAGTCCACCGAAGGTATGTCTGCTTATTTATTATATTGAGTCATGCTGCATATTTTGTTGAAGCTAAATAAAGATTGAAGTGACATTTCTTAGTACGCAATACAGATTTCCTGACCCTCTTGTAACTCATGGTTCCCCAGGGGACTGCTGCCCTTTATCAGGAAACACTGGGAGGAACATCAAAGGAGGAGAAGTGGCTGGCTTTGGAGCAAGTCACGTTATTTCTCTGAAATAATTTTTTTTTTCCATTTTTAAAGAGAGAGGATTTGACTAGATTCTCCATTTTAGTTCTAAATGCTATAGAAGATCCTAAGATTTGCCTCTTTTGAATAACATTAGAACATTCAGTGAAGGCAATTTCCAATGTGATGGCCCATTACCCCTTCTCCCTCACGTTGTTCAAAGGTAGCATTGTTTCAATAAATGTCTCATTTCTTCAGATAATTATTCCAAAAGATATCACTCATTTAGACGGACAATTACTGACATTTTTGTTATCTTACTGAAATATCCTTCCAGATTTTGATTGAGTCTTATCTGCTTTGTTTGCTCAGTCTTCTGTAATAACTTCCAGGAAGAATTCCAGGGAACTTTGCCACCTTGGAAGTGTTTTTAAAGCTAAAAGAAAATAATTTCCAGGCTCTGATTTTTTTTTTCTTTTAACATCGTATTCCTAAACAGGTCAGAGCCTATTCCAACATTTCTCCATACAATGCAAATATTATCTAAGCATGATCACCTAACTCTAGCCAATACTTGCTTGTTTTAAGTCACACTTACTGGTGGAAGCTCAGCCTGCTTACTAGCCCAGGAAGTTGGCTGTGAGTGCTCATAATGGCAAAAAAAGGGCTTTATGAGAGGTGAGAGTGCTCGATGTAAAGTCACAAGACCTGGGTTCAAATCCTGAGTATCACTTATGTTCTCTGTGACCTTGAATGAGTCTCTTGTGGTTAGGATCCTCAGTTTCCTTATTTGTAAAAAGCAGGCAGTTGGACTCAATGATCTCTAAGGTTTTTTTTCTTACCATCTTTGAAGGAGTAATATATGATCCAGTAATCCATGCATCCCCCAGGAGGTTCTGAGGACACCAAGGTGACACTTATTCAGGCATTTTCCAAGCTTTGCTGAATCATTTCCAGCTACTTCCACAGCCCATAGTTTCTTCTATTTTAGTAAAATATTTATGAGTGTCCATAGAATTCATTATAGAAAATAAAAGCAAAACAAACATGAAGACAAGTAGAATTTAATAAGTTCAACTAAGCATATAATAACTTACAATAACTGAGAACCCCCCAAAGGTGCTGAGTGTACAGTGAGAAGGAATGGTTTCATTGTTGGAGAGATGAGTGGAATAGTTAAGATGCTGTACACAGTTCAGGTTGCTTTATTATGGAAAGGTTATTAAGAAAATAGAGAAAGCTCAGCAAACAGTCATTGGGATATTACTGAATGTCATAAGTGGTAGGTAGGTGCATACACACACACAGCCAAAAAATAGGCTCTGAATCTTTGGAAAATAAAACCAAAGGACTTTTGTGGACATATACAACAAATTGAAGTAAAAGAGAAAACATTTTCCTCCCCTTCAAAGATTATTTGAGCTTTTCTTGAAGCAAAGAGACGTGTAATTAATTCAGAGAAAACTCAGTTCTGAGACAATGAATTTAGGTGGAATTGTGCACTGCATCTTCAATGCAGTGAAATGTTCCAGTAAATGTTCCCTTTACCAGGGATTCTTCTACACAAACATCTTAAACCAGAAGCACCAACGGTGGAATTTTTTGTGATGTGACAGATGTGAGAGTACCCACCTCCCCATCATTTTTTGTGTGGGCTAAATATAAGGGCTCTTAATACATGCCCATGGCTTGTCCTGAAGGTAAACATTATGAGACTAGTGTTTCTTAACTTGACTTTCTGGTTCCAACTTGAAGATGAGATTAGAAAGAAGGAAAGGCAAATCACAAGGAAGTGAGAAAGGTAAGAGGATTTGCACTAGCTTGCAAAATAGAGATTCCTAAGTGGTTGATGGACCTAAATCCGATTTATAACCAAACTTCTTCATGTTTCAACCTTGTTTGGTTCAAAATGGCTACTTACCATGTTTGATGAGAATGTTTCAGACATTATAGGCTGGCAGATTCATATCACTGCACTTTATACATGTTCATGATGATTAGAACTTTTATTTGTCATAATGATCCACTAATGCAATGATAATACAAGTAATAGCCCATGTCTAATGGCTTCTTGTCCAGGGGCTAGGAGAATTAGTTTAATATATTTAGTTCCAAACTCTTAAAACTGTTTCAACTACTGAATTTCCTTGGGCAGTAAAAGTAGATGCTTTCAATGGAGCTATCAGAAGAAAAGTTGGGAGAAAAAGTGCTCAAGTTACCTGAGGACTCATTGAGATAGTCACTTCATTGTTTTCCAATATTTGGTTTTTGGTAGAAGTGGAAGACTAGCATTATTCTAAACCAGTGAGGGAGAAATTTGAGAAGAGATGGGTTTTTCCAAGTCTAGGCAGACAAATCTCTTCATTGGCCTGTGAATAATAGTTGCTCCTGTCCCCACGACTTACACGTCAGAAATGCCATCTTTCCCTCTTACTGCCTATTCTGCCTACCTTTCCAGTCTTAATATTCAAGGATCAATTCAAGGTTCACCTCTTTTATGAGGATGTCTTTTAGGTCTTTTAATGGACCTTCTTATCGCCTGAGGCCCTTAATATCAATGCCGCTCATTTTTGAACTTTGCTATATCTTTTCTTGCGGCATTCTCTACTTTATGTATATTTTTAGGCTTGCAGCACACTAAATAACTTGTAGATTCCTTGACATTAAGGAATTGTGTATTCTTCTTTCAATCTAGGGATAAGAATATAATAATACTCAATTTGTGGATGGTTTCATCTTAAATCATAAATGAATAACATAGATCATCATATACATGGTTGGATGATACTTATCCATGGGGATAGTCCCACTCCTGGGATCCAAAGGTATCTTGAAAATATGTGAAGGAGAGCTTGGTTATAATAATACATGTAATACATGGGCATAGCTGGAAATAATGTGAGACATGACCAGGGAGATATGTGATATTTGGTTTTGTACACATGTAGAGGAACAATGCTAAGACTGTAAGGTAAATAGAAGCTAGATGCTTGAACTCCATTTGGTAAATGATGAAACATTTTGAAAGGAAAATTGATCTAGAAAAAGTTAATAAATTGTTTATACAATGTTGGCTAGGAGAGGTAACAAAATTCTGGGCAATGACAGTCAATTATTGGAATATTTTCAAAGTTATATAGTACAATCTTCATTTCTCTTAACAGATAGTCTTTTTTTTAGGAGATGTAATTAGTTGGATTTGTTTTAGAATTTGTGGGGAAATGTCTAAACTATAGAAAAAATATAATCAATAAGAAAGTCAAAAATGTTAAAAAAAAAAAAGAAAAAGAAAAAGAAAATTAACTTGAAAGTAATGTTATGGTTGGACAGTAACCTATATTTTATGATGCTTTAAATTTTAAAATTTTGTTCTCACTAACACCTTATGGGAGTAGGTAGACTACATTTCACTTTATATATTTTACAGATGGGGAAATGGAAGCCAGTAAACATTTTTTTTTTACTCCCAATTAGTAAGTGGTAAACTAAGGACTTCTGGGAAGCTAGGTAGAGTAGTGCATAGAGTTCTAGGCTTGGAATCAGGAAGACTTCTCTTAATGAGTTCAAATTTGGATGCAGATACTTGCTAGCTATGGAACTTATGGTAAGTCCCTTAACCCTATTTGCCTCAGCTTCCTCATCTGTAAAATGAGTCGGAAAAGGAAATGGCAAACCACTCTAGTAGCTTTGCCAAGAAAACCCTTGATTGGTCATAAAGGGTTGGACGCAATTGAAAAATAACTAAACAACGAGTTGGAGGATTTGAGACGAGCTCTTCTAATTCTATATCTCCTTCTCTTTCTCTTAATAATACTAATTTAGAAGTGAAGGGAGTTAGGGGAGCGGTTAGGAGGGGATTAATGCCTTAGCACAGGTACACTGGAGTGATGATAGTCTAGGAAAAGGAAGGGGACATTGTGTAAGAGAGATACTGTGGAAGTGCAGTCATTAAGATTTGGGAACGGATTGTATTTGATGAGGAGAAATCAGAGATGACTCAGAGGTCATCTTGCTCCCACATTGACTATGGAGGGTAGACTGTTAACAATCCAGATCTTTGGCCAGACTCTAAGGAGAAAGCAGACTGTGAATGGTGATGAGGTTGTGACTGTTTTAAGCAGATGGAATGCCAAGACACTGCAGGATGCTTGTAAAAATCCTATTGAAAGGATGTTGGACTTTCTGCTTTCATCTCTCCAGGAACTGTTTCTTATGGTCACCTCCAGCACCAGTCTTCTCATTTGCCTGGACCCTGACTTGTACTGAGTACCTATACAGAAGATGCTTTATAAAGAGCTAGGGGAAGAGTGACAAGTGATTCCATATGCCCAGAGAATGAAAGTGAACTCTGGGGAAAAAAAATAAAATCTGTCAAAGAAAATGTCTTTTGGCAGTGGGGACTGTGCAGGTACTGAAGTGGGATGAAAATGTGATGAGAGTGACTGTCTGGAGCCTTGGCAGCCCGCCTGCCTATATTCAGGCAGCCAACAGTCCTGGAGGGCCGTTGTATACATGAAAGCCCATGGTCTCTGTGTTCTATCAGTTCAGGGAGTCCTTAACGAGAATATAGGCAAGAGACGACTGGGGAGGCGATGATGGGGATGCATTCAAGAGTACTCTATCCCTCAGGAGGGGCATTTAGAAAATAAATTGTAAATTAACCTATGATGGTCCTCATTCTCTCTCTCTCTCTCTCTCTCTCTGTCTCTCTCTCATTCTCACCCTCTCTGTCTCTCTCTATCTCTTGAATTGTGGTGATATATTTCTGCTACTGGTTTGACTGTTGGCCAGTTCTTATTTTAGTGTCTTTGCATCATTGATGGACAAAAGAAATGTCACTGGGAATCAGCCCTGGAGCCCTTCCTTTTAAAGAGTCTCTCTATAATGGGACACCATGGAGCAGCCAACTACATGATATAATTTGAGCTCCCCTGAGAAAATAGACTTTGCCTTTAAATATCAACGCCACACTTTCTTGGTAACCAGAATTCATCTTTATCCTTTTATTCCTGTAGGTTTTCAAAGACTTTCTAAGCTCAGAATCACAGAAATATTTGAGCTGAAAGATATCTAAAGCATTTTTACAGAGAAGATAACTGACTTCCAAAGTAGTTAAATGACATGCCCAAGATCATGCAGTTTTCAGTTAAGTTTCAAATTAGATATACTGTAATAAACTGAAGGGAGAAACAACAAAGTTTAAATAGGAAATAGTATCTGCAACTATAGGTCTTATATTTGATATTATATAATTATATCTTATATATATTTTATATCTTATATTTTATAGTAGGAAAATCTTCCTAAGTTCCCAATGGAGAAAAACAAAAACAAAAGCTACCTTTGTAGGGAGCACATTAAACTTAAAGTAGCACCAGCCACTTCCACCTTATATGGGGATTGGAGACGGAGATTGCGGTGATGATACAGACCTGTAAACAAGTTTTCTTCATGGATTGGGGAAAAGAGGAGCACTGGTATGCTAAAAGAGAGAAGACAAAAGTAGTTATTTGACTATCAAGTGCTAGACCTACACAGTTTAGCTGGAAACATTCAAGGTGTAAAGGACAGGACCATCAAGAGAAGGAAAATAGTAGTAACCTTTAAGCTCCTTACTCTGGGACTAGGACTGGCACCCCCAAACTAGGGAATTCTATGAACCCCTTCACACTGAAGCTGGGGTAAGCATCTCCAAAGTGCAGCTGGGAAAGAGTTGAAAATGAATATAGCCAAGGAGCCTTGGGCATAAAGGAAGAGCACATCCAGAATCAGCTCAAAAGAGGCTATTGCCAGAACCTATTGCATAGTAATAGCAAGATCTCACTGCAACTGCTGAATCCATGCTTCAGAAAAACTCAGGAATTTCTCAAGTCACAATAGTCCACTCAACTCAAGAATATTAGTCTATAGTCCGTATGCACCTTGAATGTTATGTAGGGAAAGGTAGAGTACTGCTCAGGAATATGAAACAGCAGGGATGCTGGCATACACCAGAGTTTTTGGATTTGCTTTTCTAAAAGGGAAGTAACTTTTGAGGGATCAACAATCTTCTTTAATCAAGCACATATATCATTCACAGGTGAGGTAAAAAAGTTAGCACCCTGAACATCAGAGAAAATACAAACAGAGAAATAAAGATCAATAGACAGGGCTTCCAACTTTCTGACCACAAGCAGTACACACATACAGATTAACAGACAGATTCACCTGTCTGACCATGATATATATACATAGTTACCAGAGAGAGAAGCACCAACATCTGAGTTTTCAAAACCTAATAGTTCCTTAGCAGCTACCCAGAATCTCATCTGGCCAAACAAACACTTCCAATGAGTAAACCCCAAAAGAAAACCTCACCTGAAAGTATATGTACATTTTTCAGAGCCAGAAGGCATCACAACCCTAGAGAACCAGTGTCTCATTAGAAATTAGCAGAAGGTGTAGGCCTTCCTACTAAACAAATCTCCCCAATCAAGCTTTCCTTAATGGTCAGGTCCATTAATGGATGGGGAATATCTTTAAGTCTTGTTAATATTACAGCATATCTGATTCGTTTTCGACAGCTGAGGTAGCAGGCAAGATGATACACATTAGCTAGGAAACTGCACATTTCTAGATTGCAGTAGACAATTCCATATGGGAGAAGGAGCTTCAGGGAAGGAATAGCTCATAAAGGCAGCAGTATTAGATAGAAGGCAGATTTTATTGGACAGAAAAAGACTAGGGCAGAAAAACCAGAAGGTTTAAAGCATAGAAAGAAAAGTACATGAGAACAGACTTTTTCAACTATCAGTAGGTTTTGCTTAAAGTGTTTCTCTTTGCTATAAAGGAGATATGTATATGCAAAGTCATTACAGTATTAGAAAGCCCACCAATAAAACTCAAAAATAGCCCAAGTATTTGCTAATCAACTACACTTTGTTGAGTATTACACTAGAAGTCATTATCCCTACCCTACCCTAGTCGAGGAAATAACAAACATGATATAATTAAGTAATGAAACCAACCAAGATATGAGTGAGCATCTCTATTACAATGTATGACATGGGCAGTAAGTGCTTTGGGATTTCAAAGAATATGTGCTTCTCTTTTAAGGATGATGCTATCCAAAGATGATGAGTACTTCTCCGATCCTGGGAATATGTATTTCATCGACTTTTGTAGTAATGGACACCAATAACAGGAGAACTTCTAAAATAGCCCAAATCATCATGTCTCACTTGAGTCATGATGGTTGGCTCTAAAATACTCCAAAAGATTGGAGTACAAATTTTTTCAAAAATATATCACATTGTTTTTAACCTTTACTGGCTTTTGTGGGAATTATTTATAAAGTTTGTTTCTTTTATGACTATGCTTCTTGACTAGGTTGTGAGAGATACAAGGATTCAGATTTCAGACAATTATTCTCTTGATGGTCTCTACTAGAGTTAATATAACAGAGAAGGTACTCACTCTTTTCTTTTGAAAAGAGATCCCTCCTTGTGTTGACACAAGACTTAGCTGAATTTAAAGTGAACATATCCTTCCATCAAGTATTGCTTGGTCAAACCAGATTTGGGATCAACTAACCTTGACACAGATTTCGATTACTTTCTCCTACTTTCATGATTGTACTAAGGATGATATCGAGAAGCAGCCTGGAATAGGAATATTGCTGGTCTGGGCAGGAAGATTAACTATGTGACTCTGGTCAAGTCACCTAGTCACTCTGAGTTCATTTCTTTATTTATAAAATGGTGCTATCTGTAATAGTGCTTACCTCAAAAAGGATCACTTTATGAGGATCAGATGAGATCACGCATACATGTGAGTACTTTGCACATCATAAAGTGTGATATAATGTCAGTTATCATCTGCAACATCCAACCCATCCAGCTGAAAACTGTGAAATTCTGTTTATTTTGAAAGTCATCGAAGCAAAGCTGGGCATCTGAAACATTGCAAAAAAAAAAAAAAAGGTGATAATTTAGATTCTTTTTTTAATTTTCATTCTGACTTGGAGGCTGATAGTCAGGCTATTGGAGGTATTTGTCTCTCCTCTCATCCTCATTCCATTTTCTGCCCCTTCTTAGTAGACTACTCCTTATCAGGATCCAGAGACCCTGTAAGCATAGGGAACTGTGATCATAAATAAAAAAGTTAAAATGGCAGCCAGTGTTTTCTTTCTGAAGCAACATGCAAGGGATGATCAATTTGCAATTAACACACTGTCAGAAAGTAATTGCCATCATTTGTTGCAAACATCTCATGACAATAAGCTTCAAGTGAAATGCACAGTAAAAGCCTAGGTTCTAGTTTGCCACCCTGTAAACAGAAGTTTATTTCCAGAGTCATTTAGCAATCTTCCAGTTGACACCTAAAAAAAATATAGCGCTCCAGTTTGGGAAAAAGGTATATTCTAGTCATAGCATCAGATCTCTTAAAATTTCAGACAAAGTTGTAGAATTGTCCATAGATTCCCTGAGGGGTAGACAGAAATGATCAGTTTCTTATAACCCCCAGAACACCTGAACACAGGGCTGAACACAGTACATATTTAATAAATGCTTGTTTATGTGTCAGTCCTGAATAACTATGCTCTGGTTAGAGTTGAGAGAAAACTGGCAGTGGATAAAGGGCTCTCCTTCTTTGACATTGTGATGACCTGAGTTCAAGCTATGACACATTAAATCCAGTCATCTTGGCTAAGTAAGGCACTTGTTTCCTAATGCTCTAGGCAACTTTGTAAGAAGATGAGTAATTCAGTAGTTTTTTCAGTCTTGTCTGACTCTTTGTGATCCCATTTGGGCTTTTCTTGGCAAAAATACTGCATGGTTTGCCATTTCCTTCTCCAGCTCATTTTACAGATGAGGAACTGAGGCAAACAAGGTAAAGTGACTTGCCCAAGGTCATCTAGCTCATAAGTGTCTGAGGTCAGATTTGAACTCAGGAAGAGTTCCTGACTCTGGACCCAGCACTTATCCACTGTTTCACCAAACTGCCCATAAGAAGATAAGTTACTTGTCTGTTGGTATCTGGGAGTTATTACTGTACAAATTTAGTTCAATTTAACAGTTCCTTAGTAAGGACCTGTCATGTGCAGGGCATTTTGCTAGAGATTTTTTTCCTTGAATTTCTTCTAACATTTTGCATGGATCCTTCCTTAACACCTATGCCAATCGTATATAATAGTTACGATGGTCATTTTTCCATCTTTTAGATCAGGTGTCCTTAACCTTGAGGCAATGGACCCACAAGTTATCTATGGAATAGAGTTCAAGGAGTCTGAAGTTGGATGGGAAAAAATTATGCCTTTATTTCAATACAGTTGGTTACCTTTTTAATCTATGGATTTTCTTTTAAGCATTTAAAAAGATTTTGAGGCATCTGGAGGCTTCATGGAGGTTCATGTATGATGCTGAAAAGGTTAACCCCTGAATTAGATGTTTCAAGGGATCACTCCTTGAAAATATGCCTTTGTCCCTGCCTTCAAGGGGTTTACACACTTGTGTAGGTTTAAGTCTTTCCTGCCCACCCACACCCCTCCTAAAAAGGTTTGTTTTTATTTTGTTTTGTTTTTATGAGAGGCCTGTGAATAGAAAAAAGTAATTCTTGGAGTCATACAATTTGTTAGTATTAATCCCAAGACCAACTGAGAGTTGATTATAAGAAAAAAATGCTTTAAATGCATTGAAGTAGGAAATATAAATGTAATAACAATCTTGTGGAATTATAGATATAACAATTTAGTGAACACTTTATTCCAATAATGTTGCTCCCCTTGCAAGATACTGTGGATGGGAAAATGAACTGCCTCCAGCAACTGAATGGGAACATTAGAATATCAAAACTTTTTTTCTTTTACTTTTTTAAGCTATCTTTTTTTTCTTGTGAATGATTTTAGGACTTCCCAGTAGATCCATGCTAATTCTCTAGACACTAAAGTTAAGAATGGTAATTTTTTTTCTTTTTAAGTCCATGCTTTTGGCTGTTAAATCAGACTTGGAAGATCCCAGGTCCTTGGCACAGGTCAGCATGCCTGTTGGTAAGCTTTGGCCAGCTTTGTCACACGAGTAAAAAAAAAAAAATCTGGGTACTAAGTGTTTTGTGTTATGCAGATTGTTTGACATCCCATAGACACTGCCCATGGACCATACAAGTCTCCCACATTTGGATAATCTTTTCTCTTCCATCTCAATCCAAACTATTTATGACCATTAGAGATGTAGGATCCTTTTTTCACCTTTAGATTTTACATCTTTAATGTCAATTTAATTTAGCAAGCATTTAAGTGCTTATAATGTGTAAAGCGTTGTCTGAAGCCCTGGGACTCCAAAGATTGACGGATGTCATGATGTCACAGAACTTGCCAACTAATTTAGGAGTTCTTAACCTTTTTGGTGTCACAGACCCCTTTGGCAGTCTGATGAAACCTCTAGACTCCTTTTCAAAATCTTTTTAAATGCATAAAAGAAAATCCATAGATTGTGAAGGAAACCAATTATATTGAAATAAAGAAATGGGAAAAAAATTTCCCCATTCAAGTCTATCCATGGGCCTTATCCATGGATACCTTGAAGGTTCATGGACCCAAGTTTAAGGGTGTCTAATCTAGTAGGTGAGAAAGTCACCAACATAAAAAGCTATTATATGAGTGTTACAGGTGTGGAGGGAGAGTCCATGCAAATTCAAAGAAAAATATTCCTTGTGTGTGTGTGGAAAGGATGCCACTAGGGTTAGGGGGAAGGCTTCATGGAGAGGTAGTACCAATTAACCTAATGAAGGATGGAAGACACTTCAACAGCATAGATGATTAAGTAATTTTTTTGCTGATGTAAATCAAAACATATCCTATGGAATAAGATTTTTAAAAATCCAGAGGTATTAAGTGACAGCAAATTGACAGTGTTCCTTTTTTGCTAACATCCTCACTTTCTCCCCCTCATAGCTATAGCTGCCAGATGACAAAATTCCGAAGGCAATAAGCACTGACTTACCACCTTCATAAGCTGAGTGTCATTAGGCTTACCTGTGACTTTGTGGTCAGTGTCTACTGCATTATTGCCCTAATTTCCATTGGGCCATGCTTTTCTGACCATCCCTCAAAGTGTAAAGTGGGCATAGTTTAACTTTGGGGTCTTCACCCTTCTCTTTCTTTTCCTCTTCCAATAGACATCTGTTGCTTTAATTCTACTAAGACATGCCCAAGATCCCCTTCTACCCTAAGTCTTCATGTTCTTGACCATTTGGTCCTTTCACCTTTCCAATTCCAGTTGTCAGTTAGCTGTCAATTTGGAAAGGATCTAATAAACTAATCTTGTCTAGGGGACCGATGACTGATAGTGGCTTCAAAGGATATTTCCCAGGTACATTCAGAATTTTGTCAGGAAGAATGCCTCAAAGGAGTGAATCTATAATTGTAAAATTTAAAATGTAGTGATAGTGGTATGGAAGGCATTTTTGTTCAGGAAACTTTTCTGATTCCTCCTAAAATCACACCACATCGGCAGCCACCTGCTCTGGCTGCCTAAGGCTGGCTCTGCTTGCCTGCTATGTTTGCCTTCTGCCATGGCATTGCTGTGAGTTATACTGAGCCAAGTTGCAGAGATGTGACTCCAGTGTCTCCTCCATTTGAATCTAAACTGATTCCTTAGGAGGTGCAGCTTTCCCTGAGAGTCTAATAAAGGACTTCTAGAAGAAAAGGCAGCCCTAGAGTCTTTGTTGTAACTAGGGGTCCACATCCTTATTCTGGGGCTGAGAGACACAGCTTCCTTTCTACTTGATAAGCAATCAGTGACTATGAGCTCTAGGAGCCTGGATCATGGGACATAAAGGGAATTGAGCTTAGGGTGGATGCACAAAAAAAGAACAGGAAGGAAAATTTTCAGACGCTTCATCTTCCTGCTGCCTTCTCAATGTTAATCCCAAAAATGTCTTTAAAATAATAATAATTTTTAAAAAGAAATAAGCCATATACCTTAGTGAAAAAAATCACTCACCACTTTAGTTTTAGAAGTTTAGTTGGTTGCAGACCTAAATTTGTCTTAAAATGGAAAAGAAAGATGTTCATATTTTCTATATATGAAAGGAAACAAACAAAAAAAGCAGCTGTTTCCGGAGACTGCAATATTTATGGAAGAAGGCAAGTACCAGTGGGAACACATGGTTGGCTTCTTCTCAGGCCCCTCTGGCAGACCTAAGTGCTGTTTTATAAATTCTGAAAATAGCAGGCCTATAAGATTAGATGTATCAGTGGTATATCAGATAATTAGACATGTCGGGAAAAGACCAGGATCCTCTAACACAATTTACACTTGGTTGCAATCTTGAGGTCCTTGGCCCCATGTCCTGGTCTCAGAGAAAAACTTTCATTCCCAAAAGAAGGATAGGATTTCTGTCATCATCAATTCATCATGCCTTTATTTATCTCCTTCTGTGGTCACACTCGAGGTAAGTGGTAGGTCAGGGAATCAAACCCAGGTCCTCTGTCTCCAAACTCTTTCCACTCTTGCCTCCTCTCAAACAGCTTCATGTGACAGGGCACATATTTTCTCCTTCTCTCTACCTCTGACAGTGTCTGTTAGAGTGATGTGACTATGGTCCATCATTTTATGTATCACCTGGAAAAGAAATGCAGAAAAAAACAGATTCTAGGAGGCCATATGCCTCTATTTTTTTTTTTTCCTTTCTAAAACCATTCATCTTGAAGGGGATGAAAATCTAGTAACTGGCACAATTTTGAAATTAAGAAAGCTTACCTGTGGTGCATCCTTAGTCCTCCCCTTTTCTCCTTTCTACCCAGCTCAGTACCTATATTCTGACCTACTTCTCTTTTCCACTTGCATAGTGACTTGTGCTCAGCATCATGTTGGCCAGTTTTTATTTATATATAACTGATACTAGTTTAACATGTTTCTCCTCCTAAGAATATTTTCATTTAGTTGGAACATTAAGATTCAAAGAAATGACTTTTTTAATGGTGGCATTTTGGGTATTTCAGAACATGGAATTCTGTTCAGGTCCCTGGAATCACTCTGTAGGTGGTCACATGTTATGCCCATGTATATATAAGGTTTGTCTTGATGGTGGTTAATGCCTGTGAAGTCATCTTTAGACATTCAGGTTTTGTTATTGTTATACATGTTCAGTTGTTTTAGTCACATCTGACTCTTTGTGAGTCCATTTGGGGTTTTCTTGGTGGAGATACTGAAGTGGTTTGCCATTTCCTTCTCCAGCTCATTTGAAGGTGAGGAAATTGAGGCAAACAGGGTTAAGCGACTTGCCCACGGTCACATAGCTGGGAAGTATCTGGGGCCAGATTTGAACTCAGGAAGATGAGTTTTCCCTTCTCCAGGCCAGGTACTCAAATCACTGTACCACCTAGCTGCCCCCAGATATTCAGATAGTAAGTTCCAAATGACATAATTGTTTATAAAAGAACTTCTGTTGTTTTTGGCTCTGTATTTTTGACTGGTGGCATCCTCTAGAAAGCCTCACTGTGAAAAAGAGATGAGTAAAAGAGAGTTAGTTTGCTGGTGGAAAAACTGTGGCCCCTACTCACCTGCTTGCCATGAATCATAAGACTAGGGGATGCTGCTCTGCATTAGTTTGCTGAAATATGTTCACATGTTTTGCTCTCTTAGGGACTACAAATGGCTGTGCATGTTAAAATAAACAGAAACACATAGCAAACTGTTTCAACAGCACTGGTAGGAAAAGCATTGAACTGGAGGGTCAAGAAACCTGAAATTTTAGTCCTGAGGACATTAGAGAAGGAGGAACAGTTCCATTTTCTTGAACTAATTTATATTTCTACTTCCCATAACACAGCTTCATGTGATTCATGTCGCTCAGTGCAAATGCCATGGGAAAGATGAGTAATAGGCAGTTAGCCCTTGTCAAATTTCTCAAAGCTCTCATCCCATGGTAATATACCTAAGGGAGGTTTGTTCCTGAAATCAATGAAGAAGAGTCAGAAGCCTCAGAATATTCATGGGACTCATAAAAAAAGAATTAATTTGTTGGGAGAAGGAATTCAAACGATGGATCACAAGCTCCCAACTAAACCAATGCCCCCCCCCAATTCTTTGGGGTGTATGTCTATGAGCCTGAGAAGGGTCTATTGGAAGGCAGAGATATTTAGCACATCCAGAGGCAGGAGACTACATAGGTATGCCTTCATACTATTGCTGTGGGAGTTCCCATAGTCATCATCCAGGGAAGTGACTACTATAGGACTGGGATCATCCATCCCTACCAATTTCCAACTGTTATTCACAGGACAGGCAAGCTAGCTTATCTGAATTTGCCAGATGAGTAAATCCACCAGTGCCTTCCTTCAGACCTCACTGGAGATAGTTCAGGACCCTAGGCTCAAGAAAATTTGGGATAACATCCCACACCCCTTAGATCACCAGACCTGCTTTCAGTTTCGTCTTCACAACCGTCATCCAGAGGAGTTGTAACTAGGAAGGAGGAATCCATATCTCTTACCAATACCACCAATCACCTACCAACTGCTACCATTGGACAAGAAAGCCAAAGAGTGTTTAATAGGAATGTATATGGAGAGCCTATTTAGAATTGAATGCTGTCTTGGGGAGCGGGGGAGGTGAGGGAGAGAGAAAAATTTAAAAGGCATGGAAGTGAATGCTGAAAATTAAAAATAAATAAACTTATTAAAAAAAGAAAGCCAAAGAGCTCAGGGAATGGCAGTTCCCTACCCATCCTTCCCTAACCCTCCCAGACCACTTGCACCCCAGCCTCTGATGCATCATCCTAGGAAGCAACCCTTGTGGAGGTGTGACCACACCATTGCTTATGCAGGTGCCCCACTGATACAGTGGGGACTCACTGTATCAGCGACCACAGCTACTAAAAACCCAGAAATCAAAGTTCTTAGACCTTGACAATACCAAATGATTAAAAATAGGAAACAGGTAACATTTTATTAGTGAACATGAGGTTAAAGAAGATATGTTTCTGTTTTCCTGTTGCACTAAAAGGACTATGGAGTCTTTCCATTTGATCTCCTATATATGTTTCCTTAACTATTAAAATATGCATTCCTTTAAAGTAGGGACTATCTTGCATTTCTGTTTGTATTTTTCCCACTTAGCATAATGGTTTTCTTTTACTTATTACTTGGTTAGTAAGTGCTTTTCTATTCATTCAGCTAGTGGCTGTTGAACTTATAGATTTCAAATCTAGCAGATCTATGAATAACATAAATAGTAATTGTTTCTCTTTTACCCAGAAACCCTGAGGGTCTTCTCTTCTCAGTTTGATTTTTTTTTTTCTTAAAGGGACCATCCCTTGAGCAACTACTTAAAGAAGCCTACTCATTGAATGGATGTACCTCCCTCAAAGTGAGAATGCTATAGGACCTTAGCCTGAAAGGATCAGGGTCTCACATTCCATCCTGGGCCATCTCCAGTCCTCCTGATGAAGAGAAGGCCACTGGACCCAGATGACTCAGGAGGAGAAAGTGAGGTTGATGATCTTGCACAGCCCTCCCTCACTCAAATCAAAGTCAACTGCAAATCATGTCATCATCTTGATGTCATGGTCCTCTTCAGGAACAAAGGACAAACACAACAAGCTAAGAGGGTTTAGTTACTGTCAAGTATTTATTAAATACCTGCTATGTGACAATCTCAAGTGAAGATGAAATGTCCTCAGTGGAGAACAGCAAATAGGTCAATTTTACTTAATCAGAGATTTGCATTAAAATACTCTCACATTAAAATTTGTTTCTGATACCAGAAGTTAGAGGATGTAGTGGACGCTGTTGCAGATCTCTATGCTAAAGATTAAATGAAACATAGTGTCTGTTCCCACAGAGCTCAAAGTCTACTAGTAGTACCTTCATAGAGAAGTTGGGATTTGAATGGGACCTTGAAAATGGGACAAAAGAGAGAAGAAAGCTATGCTATGTATAAATAATAGTAAAATGTGTATGGGAACGCACAAAGTGATTCAGGGAATGGTTAGGACCTTCTGGATGGAGAAGAGGGTTTGTGTTGGAGACTAGTGGAAAACAAGGATAGAAATGTAAAGGGGCCATTTTGTAGAGACATTGAATGTAAGGCATCGGGATGTCATTGAATGGTTTTGAGCAGGGAAGCACGGATACGATGAATCTGAAACACTTTCAGTGAAGACCTAGAGCACTCAGCACACACACATTGTTAATAGATTGACCCCTAATTTTATTTGGGGTGACAGAATGGAAGAGAGAGAGGTTTATTGTCTTGCCCTAGCAGTTACAGATTATTTACATTGCATTTATACTGGTGGCTAATAAATCAGTGTAAGAGGTATAGTGAAATATGTACTTATAATTCTTCTGGGGTTCATCATGGAGTATAGTACTAAAAGCCCAAATTAGAGTATTGACTACCCTGCTGTTCTATTCAAACCCGTAATGGGAAAACCTGCTTTTGTGCTGCAGGTATAATTCGATCAGAAAGGTGCAGAAAGAGGGCTTAGCTACCAGGAGAACTGAGAAAACAATTTAACACACGTTGTTGCTTGTGCAAAATATTTCATCATCACGGTTACTGCAAATGGAGCAAGTGAGAAGTGGAAATACGGCTTCTGAGACAGTTTGCAAAGACCCATGGAAAGCACTAGTTAATGCCCTCCAATCTTGTTCCTTTGGTGATTAAGCCTGTGAGACACAGGCACAGGACAAGGACAGGACTAGGACATAATTTAGTTAGGGATATTCTTCCTTAGTAATACCTTGCTTTTGTATATGTTACTTAGTCTACAAAGAACATGATTGTATTGGGTGCCCACCATACTCTGTTGAGGCAGGCTTTACTGTCCCTCTTCCAAAGGTGAGAAAATCTTCAGAAAGGTTAAATGATTTGCCCAGTATCATAGATCTAATCCATCACAAAATCAGGATTCAAGCCAAAGTGTTCTGACTATGCATTCACGGTCCTTTCCACTACAACATATTGCCTCTTCAGGCTTCTGATCACATCCCAAAACTCCATGAACCCAAAGAAATCCAGGAGATCTCTTATTTGAATTAAATTTTTCCTATTTCTCCTCTTCCTCATTTCAGTCTTCTAGGAAAATAGACTTAGAAGTGGAAGGGACCTAAGAGATTGCTTAATCCAAAACTCTCATTTTATAGATAAGGAAAGGCCCAAAAATGTGTTACAGATAGAAGAGTGAAGACTGGAATTCAGATCCACTATCCTAACATCCACTATACCATGCTGCTGTGAGAAGTCAACAGAGGAGAGTCCAGAGAAAGAATAAAGGAAGACTGTGATCAGAATCTTGAGGAACATATACCTAGAGGGTGGACTGAAGTATATAAACCAGTGAGGAAGACTAAGAAGAAACAGGTAGCAGGGGAAATAGGAGATAACAGCCTCATATAAGAAAAACTATCAAGAATGATATTTTGACAACAATGTGAAGTGTTTCAGAGAAGTCAAAAATGGGAAGCACTGAAAAGGGGCCATTTAATTTGACAGTTAAAAGATCATTAAAAAGAATACTTTCCACATAGTCATGGGAAATTAAAACTGTCTTCTCAACCTGGTTGGTGGTTGAGGTGAGGTGAAGGTGAGGAAGTGAACATAGATTATTCTTGCTAGATGTTTAGAAGTGAAGGAGAGGGAAGATATAGGACAGTAGCTTGATATAGTAATGAGTTCAAAGGAATTTATTTTTACCAGAGGATTGGAGAGGCTTGAGCATGTCTGCAATTATAGGAAAAGAAGCAAGTACAGAAAGAACTTGCTTTATAGGGAGCTAGTAGATGATTCCTAGGGTAAGGTCAGGCAGGAGATAGGAGAAGATGATGTCAAAGAGTGGCAAGGAGGAAGGCCATCATGGGAAAGAATGAGGTGAGTGAAAGTGAGAGGATTTAAATAGGTAGAAGAGGAGAGATGAGAAAGCTAGAAATGTTATCTTCAGTATGTTCCAAATAAAATAGAAGGCAAGACCATCTTCTGAGCTGGAAGTTCAAGGAACTGGAAGTTTGAAACAGTTATTCTGGAAAATGTGACAGAAAGTGTATTAGAAATCCAAAGAATTCCATTATTTATCAGTGAGAGCTCAATTAAAGTTAGATATCATGGTGGTGGATATAGTCAAAACAATTTTTTGTATGTTTTTATTTTTAAATTTTATATATTTTATCCTGAACATAAGGAATAAAACAAGTATTTCCATAATATAGTAGAATAGAAGGGGGAAAAAAAGATGATTGCTCATGAAACTGTAAATCAATTATGTACAACTTGCTATGCCTTTTAAATACATAATAAAGTTATGATGTAAATTTTTTCTCCTTTTCTTCCCCCTTTTCCCCCCATTTTTTTTTCTACTTAACACCATAACCTCAGGAATAGAAGTGAAGGTAAATGGTGGGGATAACCCAGAGTTAGGAATTAGTGTGTTGGGAACAGTGAAAGGCAAGGTGATTAGAGAGTAGAGGACAGTACCTTGTTGAAATGACTAACATATAAGGTCGATATTTTGAAGAGAGAAAAGGAAAACAACCCAATGTAGAAAGGCAGAGACAATCGGCAGAGACCAAAAACTAGAGGTCATAATGTAGGTGAAAATGAGTTTCAGATTAAGTGATACAGTGGGAGATGTAGAATATCTGGAGACTATTAGGAGAGAATTGAATTGCAGAGTTCTGGATCTTAATTTGTACTTTCAGATAACAGTGGGGTCTAGGTTTAAGCATCTCTGTAGATATTTAAGGTTGAATGGAGATGGAGGTTATGTGAATTCAGGAATTTAATGAATGGCAAGGGACATTTAGACTAATTTTGAATTCATTTGAACATATGTTATATGTAATTTTTCAATATCTGAATTGTCAGTCAATCCACCTACTAGCATTTATTAATCTCCTTTTTACCATACTGGATGATTTTCCCCCATAGGTAAGAGATAACATCTGTTTTTCCACTAAAGTCCTACTTTGATGCTTTATTCCAATATGAATTTGTTCCCTGGCTCTTGAAGACTATGCTAATGAAAGAAGAGTTCTCATGGGTGCTATGAAACTAGGAAGGATTTTATCAGAGACCCAATGACAAGACTAAATGTCCTTTATGAACCTGTGAAAATTTTTTAAAAATCCGTGTTTGTTTTATTCTTAAGTTCAGAATAAGATAAATAAAATTAAAAAAAAAATCTTGACAAAAAGATTGGTCATTAAACAGTGATTTTTCCCTGAAAATTATTTACTAAATGACTACTATGTGTTAGCTAGAATCTTTCCTAAGTTTTGGGGATACCAGGTAAAAATGAAACAATCCCTGCCTCCAAGGATCTTACATTCTATGGGGAGAAAAACTTGAATATAAATAAGTACATCCAGAATATATTGAAAACTCAAGAAACTCTAAAGCAGTGGAGTGGTTGTAATCTGTACCTGTGAATGCTCGCTCCAGCACTGAGGAAATCACAGAAATTAATCTTCTTGCCCTGGAAAGGAGAATATGAAAGGAGAAGGGAGGAAGGAACTTTACAATTTAAATGTTTCAACTCACTTTGAGTGGCATGAGAAGAGGATCGCTAGCTTCAAAATTTTAAAACAAAATCTGGATTCAAGGGCCAGTTCTGGCCCTTCCTCTGCTGAGTGACCAGGGCTAGGTTATGGAAATTATCTGAGGCATGGACAGGTTCCTCATTTCCAGAATACTGCTTAACAATAATTGTGCTCTTCTGCTTTGTAAGATTGCTACACAGAAATCATCTTGTAAACTGCCGAGTGGGATATACAAATTATCCATCATCATTTTTTGAAGTAAATAATATATAAAGGGAATTATGAGGAACTCAGATCTGTTGTTTGCTCTATTTAGTTCAACTTAAGCTACTGATGTTGTTGTGTTCATCCTTCATTGCCAAAGAAGACCATGCCATCAGAGAAATAATGATGTGACTTGCTTGTGACTTTGTTTTGAGTGAGGGAGGGCTGTGCAGGTCACCAGCCTCCCTTCTGCTCCAGAGCCATCTGAATCCAGAGACCAGATACTCCTCAGAATGACTAGAGATGACCCAGGATGCACTGGGACACCTTGGCCCCTTTAGGCCAAGGTCTATGCAGGTACTCAGTTAGGGTGAGGTAACACCCATTCATTGAATAGGCCTGTTTAAGAAGTAGTCAGGCTATGGCCCATTTAATGAGGCAAAGAGAAACAAACACATCAGGCTGTGAGGGAAACAGCAACAGTTACTATTGATAATCACTCTTAAGCCAGGAGGGTCCAGAAGAAAGCCCTTAGTCAGGGATTAGCGTTGTCAATGTATGAGCTTCAGAGTGCGGTAGGTTTAAGGTTTTAGGAAGGGAAAGGAGAGGAGAAGAGAGGAAAGGAGAGAAGAGAGGAGAGGGGAGGAGAAAGGAGGGGAGGGGAAGGAAGGAAAAGAATCTGGGCCTTATCTCACCCTACGTGAGTACCTGAATAGATCTTGGCCTAAAGGGTCTAAGGTCTCCCAGTGCATTCTGAATCATCTCCCATCATCCTAATGAATATCTTGTCACTGGATTCAGATGACTGTGGAGGAAAAATGAGGCTGGTGACCTCCACAGCCCTCCCTCACTTAAAACAAACTCAAGTGCATGTCAGGTCATCATTTTTCTGATGGTACGGTCTTCTTCAAGAACGAAGGATGAACACAACCATCTGTGAGTAGATGCAGCTTCCTGAATGGGAACCCATCTAGATGGGCACTGTAGCTCCTCCTCTCCTGTCCATCTCCCCCTCCCCTTCATTCTCCTCTCCAAAGGAAGGTAAATTTGGATGGCCAGAAGATGCCCAGTTAACTTAAGCTGTTTAGCACACAGTGGGAAAGTTAAACTATCCTACAGTCAGGTAGATGCCAGTAACTTACTGTCTGCCTTCTTCAGTAACTTAAGTATTTTACAATGAACTTTGTGTGTGTGTGTGTGTGTATGTGTGTGTGTAAGACTATCTTCACAAAGATAAATATTCAAACTCTTTGTAGGTGAAAGAGATCTGGGGGAGGCCACTGAGTGGCTCAGTGTATAGAACAGTCAGGAGTCAGGAAGATCGGAATTCAAATCTCCCTTCAGAAAGATACTAGCTGTGAACGTGACCAAGTTTATTTGACCTCCATTTGCTTCAGTTTCCTCAACCATAAAATAAGAATAATAATATTACCTACCTCCTCGGGTGATTGTGAGAATCACATAATTGGTACTTAATAAATGTTTGTTTCCTTTCTTCTATCTTCATTTAATGGACTGCAAGATCAATATGAATCAACAACATGATGTGGCCATCAAGGAAACTGACACAATCTTATGTTGTAATCAGAGAGGCAGCATCAGCAACTCCAGAGGCAAAATCTCCCATAGCCTGGTACTCTGCTTCCTTTGTGCCTTGGTCAGATCCATCTGTAGTATTGTATTTAGCCCTGGCCATCA
This sequence comes from Bettongia penicillata ogilbyi, assembly GCA_023548195.1. Taxonomy (NCBI): domain Eukaryota; kingdom Metazoa; phylum Chordata; class Mammalia; order Diprotodontia; family Potoroidae; genus Bettongia; species Bettongia penicillata. Next base: position 2,023,412 of record JAJHZJ010000422.1, on the reverse strand, counting down.
TTTTAGAAGAGCTTAAGAAGAAGAAGGCAAATGAGATGGTGAAAAGCCTAATTACACTCATAGGAGGATTGCTTAAGAGTTTGGGGGAAATTTTCCTTGGACACAACAGCTATCTTAAAATGGGTAGTGTGATGAGAGCACTTTGGGAAAGGCTGTGATGAGAAAGAGGGTTTGGACTTGTTCTTCTTGGCTCCAGAAAGGAGAACTAGAAGCAATTGGCTAAATTATAAAAAGGCTAATTTAAGACAGATATAAGAGAGAAATTTCTTTCACATTGAGTTATCCAAGAATGCCATAAAAGTTGATGGGTTCCTCTTTATATGAGCTTCAAAAACTTGATGTTATTTTGTAAAGATTCTTATTTAGATTCAGTCTGGAATAGGCAAGCTCTGAATTCCTACCCTGTGATTCTGATTTAGATTAGGGTTTGTAAACTGATGTCTTGCTTTCTGCCGGCATAAATCACACCAATGCAACGAGGGTATCTCTGGAGAAAGTGTTTAAATGTAGTGGGATCAGGCAAATATTAGTGTGTTTAAGAGTTCAGAGCACTATTTTAAAGTATGCTTATTTGCATGAAAACCGAAACAAAGCAAAAGTTTAACAAGTGGCTTCTTGCCTATGTGTGCCTCTCAAGATCTCTCTCCTACGTGTAATATTCAGGAAGTTTATTCCATGAATGTCTGACTTTTTTTTCATTGTTTTAAGTTTTAATGTATATAAAAATATATGTGTGGTATGTCACATTTCATTCATTTAAGAAGCATCTCAAATGTCTAACGTGTCTCAGGCATTATGCTTGGGGCCAAGGATAGGAAGGCAAAGACAAAAGTTTCCATTCAAAAACCTTTGATTATTGAATCTGTGAAATTTCCAAAATCATTGTTTCTGTGGGAATTCTGGATTCAAATATTCAAATGAGTCTATGATTCAATGTTGATTGTCCTTCCTATAACATTGCAACTTACCCACACCTTCCCATCCTTTGTGCAAGCCTAGCTGTCCCTTACATACTATTCCAACTGAGCCCATTCCTAGAGAACATTCCCTGTGCCCAAATTCTGTGCTTGATACTGTGAGAAGAATATGAGTATACCCAATCTTACAGGCTAGCTTTGCATGTTACCAGACACAATTGCCAGTTTTCTTTCTTCTGTTTTCCATATCAGTAGATCAGTAGAAATGAAAATTATATGAAGCAAACATCATTCAGATTGTCCAAAGAGAGAATCCCATGAAAAGCAAGGGAAAAAGCAACAGAAGATACATGTAAAAGCAGAGGACCTAACGATTCACTGGAGCCATGTCTGCTTTGTAATAAAGATCTGTCCCTTTACCTGACTTTATACTCATTGACTTGACTAGTTACAATGAAGTCAAGTAGACCCATCCATGAAATTTCTTACTGAGTAGACAGAGGGTTCCCTTGGGTGTTCTGAGTGCTCTCAGCCCTCTCCAGCCCTCTGGTTTTATGAGCCAGAAATCATGTTTATGATGATTTTAAGTTGTTGGTACCCATTGTGACAAGATGGGCTTGTCTATCCAAAAAAGATTTATAATTTAATATTATTCAGCAAATCAATACTTATTATATACACTGTGCTAATCCTTAAGAATCTTGTAGCCTATTTTGTGGAATATGACATGTACACCGTTCAAGGTATGGTATATAAGGAACAAAGAGGAAGATTGTAAGGTGTTCTAGACAAATTTGAGTAGAATGAGATCACTTTTAACTGGGGAGTGCTTCACAAAGAAGATAGCTCTAAGCCTTGAAGGAAGAGTGGGATTTCACCAGATGGTATAGTGCAAAGGAGTATATTTTAGGTGTGGGTCACGAATGTGAAAAGCAGCAGAAGCAGGCAGGCTGAGATCAAGGAATAGAGCTAATCATTTGGTTTACTTGTAATGTAGAGTTCATGAAGGGGAGTAATATGAAAGAAAGCTGGAAAAGTAAGTCAGAGGGAAATAGTAGAAGGTTTTGAATAACAGAAGGGCAGGATTTGTTTTCTTTGGTGTGTCAGAACATTGTAACTATTATCTGAAAAAACTTTGCTCTTCTGGGGAAGCAAACTTGCATTTTTAAATGGTTTTGCAACTAGAACTGTCAGATAAGACTTTAGAGATATAGTCACAAATATAGATACCGGTCTACTAAAAAGATCTCCATCCTTGACGATTATCTACTATGACATCAGAAAAAAAGACAATTACTACAAGCCAGCATGGGTTCGTTAAGAAAGAGTCATTCCACAATAACCTTATTTCCTTTTTTGACAGCGTTAATTGACTAGATGATGAGGGCAAATGCCTTGGGCATTTGGTATGGATGTGTCTGGATTTTGGAAAGATATTATTTGGAAAGATATTTGGAAACATATTTAAAACTTATAATATCCACATAAAGTATTGACTTGTAGAATTGGTAATAATATGATTAAGAGATCATGTGATGTATAATGAGTATCACTGTGGAGAGAGGGCAAAAATTTTGAACTCAAAAAATAAATGAAAAGAGAGAAACAGGCAGAGAGACAGAGACAGAAATATACTGACCTTATGGAATTCTTTCCAGGCAAGGATCTTAGGAGTACTTACTTTCCATGTAGGTGGCAGGATTGAAACAGGGAACCTTAAGCACCCTAAACGACTGACCAAAAGTTATATACTAGTCTAATCCCACATATATATTAATTACATAGTAAGTTCATGGTACTGTGCCCCCACCTATTTTTGCGCACACGCACACGCGCGCGCGCGCGTGTGTGTGTGTGTGTGGAGAGAGAGAAAGTAGAAAATCCTCTCATGTAAAATGGAGCCAGACTGAGAAATTCATTAATACAAGGAGCTGCTAATGATTTGTACCTTCTCTGCAAAATAAAGGCTTGGAAAATTGCTTGGGATCCAGAGGTTCAATGTTTCAGAAGTGAAACTTGAGCCCAGGTCTCACTGCCACTGACACTGTGGCAGGCTGACTATTCACTACACTACAATACCCTTCCCTTCCATATATGTGTATGACACACAAAAGTGTAATGTAAAGAACACTGAGATATAGCGTAGAGTATCCTGGCTTCATTTTACCGTTGCTACTTACTACCCATTTGACACAAAAATGTATAGTACTTATGTGTCTTATCTTCCATTTCATTATCTATATATAAAAGGAGGGAGCTAGATGAGATGATCTTTTACTTTTTTCTCTTAAATCTTTTATTTATGCTTTTCTCTTATTTTACATACCTATTATTTCCCAATGATTGACTAATCTTCCTTGTTTTCCCTCCCCAATAGACCCTTCCTTTGTAATACGCATACATACATATATGTACATATACACATGTGTGTGTGTACACAATCAAGTGAAACAAATCATTACATTCATTGCACCTCATAATGTATCCCTCATTCTATAACCTCTGCCATGAGACAAGAGGCATATTTACCATTGGTAGGACTAGATGATCCTCTAAGTTCTTTCCCACTCTAAATCCTCTAATGATGACTGAAGTGTGAGTCTCAGCCATCGTCTAAAATAGAAATAGGAAATAGAGCTTGTGGAATCTTAACACAATACAAGAATCCCAGCTTAAAGCCACTCTACAGATCAGTGATCAAAGTCAGGAATTCACCAGTTAGCAAACTACCATCTCCTGCAGCTATAAAGACGCTGTCTGAATTTAAGGGCAACAGCAGGTCCAAAGTCAGGTAAGATTCACAAAGAGCCTGTGCTGGGGAAGCACTTGGAGTAAGGACCAGATGTTTTCCTTTAGTCCAACTCTCACAACTGCTGAAATCATTTTCCTAAAATTCAGGTTTGACTATATTACTCGCCTATTTAATCACCTCTAGTGGCTCCCTATTGTGAGTAGAATAAAATATAGCCCTTTAAATTAGTGAGTGAAACCCTTTGCAACTTGGCCTCTACCTTCCTTGCCAGCTTTTTGTATTTTTCTCTCACTCCCCCCTCCAGTCCAACTAAACTGTCTTTTCTCTTCCTCACACTTGGCACTCCATCCTCCATCTCCATTCCTTTGAACAGATCATCCCCTATGCCTGGAATGCACTCCCTCTCTCCTCACTTCTGCTCTGTGGGGTACCTTATATCTTTCAAGAATCAGTTCAAACATCATCTTATAAACAATTTCTTTCCTGAATTCTCTCCCCTATGCACAATTGTCTTCCTTCCTTAAAATACCTCATTTTTACTTTGTATTTATTTTATAATTATATATGTACATGTTGTCTTCCCTGATTAAACTACACAAGAGCAGAGATTTGGGTCTTATACCCTAGAACCTGTCATAATGCCTAATACATAGTACGTACTTAACAATTGCTTGGTGATTGATTCCTGTTTTGAATAATGGCATTTTGTTTTGCTCCAAGTAATAGCCTGAATTTTTTTCATTCTATGGCAGCCATATGTTAACCGTAATCCACTCTCTCTAGTTCAACTAAGGCTAATGAAGCTATGAGCTCAGGTAGCAATTACATCATACTAGATATTAAATATATGCTTGTGAATGATTACAAAGTTTGTATTCAAATGAATATTATAGAATATATAGGGTTATAGAAACTGCCAGATGAATAGCTAGCTATATTAACATCCACGTAAGTTTGGTTCAGATTCAGGAAACATTGAAATCTTCCTCTCCCTACCCCTGCTCTCCAAAAAAAATCCCTTAATAATAGAGAAGTTGCTAGAACTGATGTTAAATTCCTGACTGTGAATTGGCTTAACTTACATAGTAGCATATATAATAGAGACATATCTGATATTGAAAGTATGTTATTAACTGTTGAATTAATATTGAACAATTTGGAATTCAGACGTATGTTGAAATGAGCTACTAACAGGGGATACTTCACTCACCCAGTTGCATTTTGTATTTATTTTCCAGTCAACAAACACAAACCATGGATCGAAACCTCATATCATGGAGTCATAACTGAAAACAATGATACTGTCATTTTGGATCCACCTCTTGTTGCCCTGGATAAGGACGCCCCAGTTCCTTTTGCAGGTAGGACACCCTCCTAAGGGGGCTATTCAGATTGACTTGCTCTTGATGTCAACCTGAGAAATATCAGCTTCATAAATCCAATTGTCTTATATAAATAAGGATTAATGTCTTAATTAGCAAATATGATGGAATGGTCACATATCTTGATAGTTTTGAAGAGTCTTTCTGGTGACCTGTGTGTTAGTCTCGTTATAGCCTTAGTTATTCTAGGAGAATATCTCTCCTTTGATTTCTCATATGTAGTTTCTCTGTCTCTCTCTGTCTCTGTCTCTGTCTTTCTCTCTCTCTGTCTCTGTCTTTCTCTCTCTCTCTCTCTCTCTCTCTCTCTCTCTCTCTCTCTCTCTCTCTCTCTCTCTCTCTCTCTCTCTCTCTCTCTCTTTCTCTCAGCTAGAGGAAGGGTAGAAGTAAAACAAAGTTTGGTGGAAGGGATGAGTCAAGAGTTCATGGGATCTTTTGCTCCAGTAGAATAGTTCATGGGCCAGAAAGTCTGGGCTCTCCTGTTCTTAGTGACCCACGGAAAACTATGGCAGCTTGCTCTCTGCCATAGTAGATTTTGATGAAAAAGAAACCAGGCATAATTTATGATACTGAACTTGGACCTCTACTGGGGTTTTGAATGATAGGGAATGGGAATTTGGCATAACTTTTCAAAGTGCTATAGAAATAAAATGAGAAGTAAATTATTTTCTCTGATTGTAACTTATGACTATTGATTTGCTTAGTCAACTCAATGGATGAAGAGTTCATCATTGACTGTCTTCTTAGTTCTTTCCAAGGAGTATACTAGCAGGAAATGGGAATGCGCCCTACTCTTTGGCAGGCATGAAAAGAAAAAGAAAAGAAAGAAATAGGTTATGAGGAAAAAATGATAAGGTATTTCTGAAGACACTTGAATCATGAGTAATGTTGTTAGCACTTTATAACTGTCAGGGGCAAGACAGGAAATTTAATGAAGGTTTTCAAGACTTCTAGAAGATTGCTTTTATGATAGATGTATGCCAGGTCGAGGTTTTTACCGTTATTGTCTATTTTTTCTGACAGTTTGTCTGTCACATTATGAGCTACTTGTGCAGGAAAAAAAATGGCTCTTTTGCACTTCTAACAGATAAGCTTTGCAAAAGCCTTTTTGTTTTTCATTAGAGAAGATTATAAAGTGTGAGGGCACTGGGCAAATGGAAGAATTAGTCTTTGTGTATAGAAAACCCCATAAAATTTCCTGTGCACTTTGGGGAAGTACTCTAAGTAGGATACAAGAGGATAAGTTTGTGGGGTGTGTGTATCGTGAGGGACAGTGATTCTGATATGCATGTTTGCGACATCTCTGTGTTTAAGATTGGGATTCTTCCAGTCCTGAGAAATTCCTCCCAAATAATCTTTTCTTTGGAAGATTATTTATTACTCTGTGCAGCTTTTTTTCCAAGTCAAAAGGTATATTTCTTTTTATTTTCAAATAGTTTTCTATTTTTTCTCAATTACACGTGGAGATACTTTTTAACATTCAGTTTTTGAAAGATTTTGAGTTCCAGTTTTTTTCTCCTTCCTTCCCTTTCCTCCCCCCTGCCCAAGATAGTGAGCAATCTGATATGGGTTATACATATGCAATCATGTTAAACATATTTTCACATTTGTATTCATCCTTCGTTGCTGAAGAAGACCATGCCATCAGAGAAATGATGATAGGACTTGCACTTGACTTTGTTTTGAGTCCCTGGGTCATCTCCAGTCATCCTGAGGAATATCTGGTCGCTGGATTCATATGGCTCCAAAAGAGAAGTGAGGTTGGTGACCTTGTACAACCCTCCCTCACTCAAAAGCAAAAGTCAAGTCCAAGTCATGTCATCATTTCTCTGATGGCATGGTCTTGGGCAACGAAGGACGACCACGCACACACACTGCCATTTCCACATTAGTCATGTTGTGAAGGAAGAAACAAAATAAAATGGAAAATTCACCAAAAGAAAACCAACAAAAAAAGTTAAAATACTATGCTTTGATCTTCAGACTCCATAGTTCTTTCTCTGGGTGGGGATAAGCATTTTCCATCATGAGTCCTTTGGAATTGCCTTGGATCACTATACTTCTGAGAGGAGCTTAGTCTGCCCTAGTTTATCACCACATAATGTTGCTGTTTTTATGTACAATGTTCTCCTATTTTTGTTCACTTCACTCAGCATCAGTTCGTCTAAATCTGCCCAGGTTTCAAAAGGTGTATTTCCAAACACCTTTTTTCTCTAGAATAGGAAAGAATCCTACTTCTTCTATTTTAATTTGTTAACACAATGTTTAGAGACAGAGAGAATCATCCTTGAAGTCAGCAAGACCTGAGTTGAGGTCCAAATTTTGACAAATACCAGTTGTATGACCCTGGGCAAGTCACTTAAGTGAACAATGACCTCCAGCAACTCTAAGACTAGAAGCAATAAAACAAGAACAGATGTGTATTAGTATGAGGAGATTCATCATTAGGAGTTTCCCTATAGCAATGAAAACATTGTTCTGGAAAAATACATAGACACATACGTACATATTTACATACATACAAAAACAGTTCATAGGAATTAAAAATCAACTAAGTCCAAGATTTTTTTTTGTGATGTTCCATACCCAGAGTCCTCATTTTTGCAAAGAAGGGAAAGAAGTGCATTCCTATAGTTTTTTTAAATGTATTTTATAAAACAAGCTATTCCATCAGCTAGCATAATAAAAAAATGATCGCACATGAGCCAAGTTTGGCATTATGATTTCATAGAGTGGTATCTTCTGTTTCATTGTTCTTTCTGTCTACATTGTTGTAGCTCATGTACATGCTGTTTCTGGTTCTGCTTGCTTCACTGCATCACATAATTATTTCAATGCTTCTCTGTATTTGCCATCTTTATAATTTCTTAAAGTCCAGAATATTACATTACTTTCATGTATCATAACTTGCTTAACCATTACACAGCTGATAGGCATCTACTTTGTTTCCAGCCATTTACTACTACAAAAAGTTCTGCTGTAAATACTTGGTGTGTATGGGACCTTTTTCACCTCTAGATCAAAAGGTATAGAATTAATTAATTGCTTCTCCTTAGCAATTCGCTAATAAACTGCATCAAAAATGTGCATATTCCTAATATATTATAGAAAACTAGCATCAAATAAAACTGAATCAATGAATTCTAAAGTCCTTCCAACTTGTTATGATGCAAGAGTCTTTCAATAGAGGAAAATCTAAATCTATTAGCAGATTCTTTGAGGAGGAAGAGATTATTTACTTTATCGAAGGGGGAAAGGGTTTCATTTAAACAGCAAACTTCCCAAGTACAGTTAAATATGGACTTGAATGGTGAATACTTGATTGAAGGCAAGTGCTCAGGTACATACTCACTGCATAAAATGAGGTCTGCCTAAATCTACACTGGTGAGTCAAGACATCATCCTTGTCATGTCATTTGACCTCTTCAAGAACAAAGGACAAGAGGGGAGGAGCCAAGATGGTGGAGTAGAAAGACTCATGTATGCTAGCTCCAAACCCACAGCCCATAAATTTTCTGTAAAAAGAACTTCCCACAAATTCTGGAGCAGTGCAAGCCATGCAGCAATGCTGTGGAGGAGATTTCCCTTCCAGAGAGCCCTGAAAAACGGGCACCAAAGGTCCATCACACCGGACAGCGGAGCTCAGCCCGGTTGCATGGCTCCGAGAGGAGCAGATCCGAGCAGGCTTCAGGGACAGAACCTCTGGTGGCCACGAAGGTCCCTCCACCCACAGGCGCTACAGGTCAGTGAGAGAGACTTCTGGGATGGCCGAGAGGGGAGTGGGGTGTCTCCATAAATCAGGCCCCCTCAGGAGGAAGCAGCAGAGGCAGAGGCAGCAACAGCCCGGGAATCCCAGAGCAAGCAGGAGCTCCGCTCCATTACTGAAGGTCTCCACATAAACCCCCTGAGGGAACTGAGCCTGGGAGGCAGCCCTGCCCCCACCCCAGCACCAGAACTTAAGCTCACATTGAATAGCAGCTGCGCCCACCACTGAAAGCCCTGAGGCTGGGGAGCAGCATTTGAATCTCAGACCCCAAGCACTAGCTGGGCAGATCTAGGCGGGGATGGACAGGAATCTCAGAAGTCAAGTAACTGGCTGGGAAAATGCCCAGAAAAGGGAAGAAAAATAAAACCATAGAAGGCTACTTTCTTGGGGAACCGATGTTCCTCCTTTCATTTCTGATGAGGATGATCAATGCTTACCATCAGGGAAAGACATAGAAGTCAAGGCCTCTGTATCCCAAACATCCGAAATAGATATTCAATGAGCTCAGGCCATGGAAGAGCTCAAAAAGGATTTTGAAAATCAAGTTAGACAGGTGGAGGAAAAACTGGGAAGAGAAATGAGAGAGATGCAAGAAAAAGCATGAAAAACGGGTCAATACCTTGGTAAAGGAGACCCAAAAACATGCTGAAGAAAATAATACCTTGAAAAATAGGCTCACTCAATTGGCAAAAGAGATTCAAAAAGCCAATGAGGAGAAGAATGCTTTCAAAAGCAGAATTAGCCAAATGGAAAAAGAGGTTCAAAAGCTCACTGAAGAAAATAGTTCTCTCAAAATTAGAATGGAACAGATGGAGGCTAATGACTTTCTGAGAAACCAAGAAATCACCAAACAAAACCAAAAGAATGAAAAAATGGAAGCTAATGTGAAATATCTCATTGGAAAAACAACTGACCTGGAAAATAGATCCAGGAGAGACAATTTAAAAATTATGGGAGTACCTGAAAGTCACGATCAAACAAAAAATCCCTAGAAATCATCTTCCATGAAATTATCGAGGAAAACTGCCCTGATATTCTACAACCAGGGGGCAAAATAATATTGAAAGAATTCATCGATCACCGCCTGAAAGAGATCCAAAAAGAGAAACTCCTAGGAACATTGTGGCCAAATTCCAGAATTCCCAGGTCAAGGAGAAAATATTGCAAGCAGCTAGAAAGAAATAATTCCAGTATTGTGGAAATACAATCAGGATAACACAAGATCTAGCAGCTTCTACATTAAGGGATCGAAGGGCGTGGAATAGGATATTCCAGAAGGCAAAGGAACTAGGACTCAAACCAAGAATCACCTACCCAGCAAAACTGAGTCTAATACTTCAGGGGAAAAAATGGTCTTTCAATGAAATAGAGGACTTTGAAGCATTCTTGATGAAAAGACCAGAGCTGAAAAGAAAATTTGACTTTCAAACACAAGAATGAGAAGAAGCATAAAAAAGTAAACAGCAAAGAGAAGTCATAAGGGACTTACTGCAGTTGAACTGTTTACATTCCAACATGGAAAGACAATATTTGTAACTCTTAAAACTTTTCAGTATCTGGGTAGTTGGTGGGACCGCACACACACGTACACACACACACACACATGTACATGCGTGCATGCACACACACATACACACATGCACTCACATACAGAGACAGAGAACACAGAATGAATTGAATAGGATAGGACCATATCTTAAAAGAAATTAAGGTAAACGGTGAGGGAGAAATGTAGTGGGAGGAGAGAGGGTGAAATGGAATGGGGTAAATTATATCTCATTCAAGAGGCAAGCAGGAGACTTTTTAGTGGAGGGAAAAAGAGGAGAGCTGAGAAAAAAACATGAAGTTTACCCTCATCACATTTGACTAAAGGAAGGAATAAAATGCACACTCATTTTAGTATGAAAACCTATCTTACAGTACAGGAAAGTGGGGAAGAAGGAGATAAGCAGGGTAGGGGGATGATGGAAGGGAGGGCAATGGGAGGAGGGGGCAATTTGAAGTGAACACTCTTGGGGAGGGACAGGATCAAAAGACAGAATAGAAACAATGGGGGGCAGGATAGGATGGAGGGAAACACAGTTAGTCTTACACAGCACGACTATTATCGAAGTCATTTGCAAAACTACACAGATATGGCCTATATTGAATTGCCTGCCTTCCCAAAGGGAATGGGTGGGGAGGGAGGGATGGGGAGAATTTGGAACTCAATGTTTTAGGAACAACTGTTTAGTATTGTTGTTGCTACTAAGAAATAAGAAATATAGTTAATGGGGAATAGAAAGTCATCTGGCCCTACAGGACAAAAGAGAAGATGGGGACAAGAAAAGGGAGGGATGATAGAAGAGAGGGCAGATTGGTGATAGGGAAAATTAGAATGCTCAGTGTATTGGGGTGGGAGGAGGGGATAAATGGGGAGAAAATTTGGAACCCCAAATTTTGTGAAAATGAATGTAAAAAGTTAAATAAATAAATTTATATTTAAAAAAAAGAACAAAGTACAAACAGAAACAAATTCTAGGTAAAGGAGTAGGACAGTGTCCCTTCAGTGGTCCTATTGACATTCAAAGCCACACAGAAACCCTTTTAGCTTTAAGTCATCAGTTTATAATCTGTCTTGCTCTTCAAAGTAAAAAGGATTCTTTGAGATGGCTAAAAAACCATTTTTCTGGGTGTTATTGGTGATTGTGCCTAAGATAGGGACACTTGCTCCTGCCATCCATCTCAGCTACAGATGTGTATTTTAAAACATTTATCTTGAAAAAGAGGAAGATTTATTTGAAGACTCCCTATCCCTCCTCTGAAATATAAAAATTCATATCTGTCAATGTTATCCCTTTTAGACACTGATGGGCTTTGGGTTCTTGCTATCAGTAGGTATTTGTTGTGTTTTGTTTGTCAGCCTTTTCCATTAGTTATTACTTTCGTTTATATCCTGATATGAACTACAGTCTATTCTGAATAACATTTTCAGAGGTTCATGGAAGGACTGGAAGGGATCCTAAGGAATATTCAACCCAGCCATATCTTTTTACCAATGAATCTACAGTGATAATGTCAATAGTAGATCCTAGATTTGAGCAGAGATCCTTTGACCCTGGAAATCATTTTAACCATACCATGGTACCTGTGTTTACTGATTGGCTGTGTTTTTTTTGCTTGTCTGTTTTTGCTAGTTTACTTTTAAAACACTATTATTTTACAATCCTTTTCCACTAACAGAATTAAATTGCATAGTCATGGAAAGTTAAAGCTAGACGGGACCTTAGTGATTATCCAGGGGTGGGGAGCCTGCATTCTCAAGGTCATATGTGACCTTCTAGGTCCTTCAGGGAAACCTTTTGACAAAGTCTAAAATTTATAGAACAAATCACTTTATTGAGGGGATTTGTTCTGTGAAGTTTGGATTCATTCAAAAGGCCATACTTGAGGACCTAGAGGGCCACATTTGCCCTTGAGGCCACAGTCTCCCTACCCCTGATTTAGCCCATCTTTTTCTTTTTAAAAATGAAGAACCTAAAGTCAAGAGAAATTAGCGTGATTTCACCATGATCTCATTATTAATTGGTGATAGAGCTAGAATTCAAACCAACTTCTGTTTACCCCAGGTCAAATGCTCTTTCCACTATACCTCTCTAGAGTTTAGTGAAATAGCAAATAATTTTGACCCAATGAAGTAGTCATGTATCCATTTAATTAATAAAAACTAAAACCAGAATATGTTTTATCGACTTAGAGTGTTCTTCTAGGCATCCAAAGGAGATGTTAGGCTTTCTGGATGGGATTCCTTTTTACCAGAAAATTCTTTATAAAAGAATTCTCATTGTGCAATGACCGGGATGCCTTGAGAACAAAATTCTGTGACACTTTCAGCTTTAAACTGTGCCAATCACCCCACAGTGTAGAAATTTAACTATATGGTATAATTTACTAGAAAGTCTTTCTCCATCCTTCCCTATGAAAAAAAAAAATACAAGACCTACCTGTCAGCTGCGTCCATCCATCCATCCACCCATGAATTAATTAAAAAGCATTTGTTGACAATTACAATGTGCCAGGCTCTATGCTATGGTAATGAAGACCCAGATTTAAAAAATGAAATAATCGCTATGTCCAAGGAGCTAGCATTCTAACAGGGGAGAAATATGTGTGCAGCTAGATATTTGTACATATGCATAAATGTATATTAAATAAATACAAGGAAATTAGGATAAGAGGGTGATAACAATTAATTTTAAAAAAAACTAGTTATAAGCATACACAGGGTGAGCCTCTCCCACTAAAAGGTGTCATCTCAGTTTCATCATCATTAAAATAAGGGGACTGGATCACCCTAGGCAGATCTCTTTCAGTTCTAAATCTAGACCCTTTGATTTACTTAGAATCAGGCCAAACTGGTTTAGTTCCAATTTGCTCAGGCCACACACTCTTTCCTGCTGGGAAATGAATAGTTTAGAAGATGGTATTGGTTGGCAGTCCTGTAATGGCATACTATAGTCTTTGGGGATTTTCTTTGTTTGGTTTTGGATTCTGCATGCCAGAACAGTCAGCTTCTTCCTCTGTTTGAAGGTAGAAAAGTATGTCCTCAGAGGAAGCCACATGATTGACGTGAGCTGAGATGATCTCACTGAAAGTGTTGCAAATGGACACTGACTCAGGGTCAGTAAAAGCAAATTAGTACACACTGATCTCACCTTTCTTCTGTTAGACTTACTGTCCAAACCACGTAATCTCACACCTGATTGATTATACTTCTTTCTTGCTTGTTTGCTGTTCTACGTACAAATGTTTTATATCCCCAAACAGTGTCTGGTAATCCATGGCCTGATTCTTCCTTTGTATCCTCTGCCACAATGACCAGCACACAATAATGGCATTCAAGAGGGGTAATGGAATCTGAGACTACGCTAAATATATAGGACTAGGAAAGTGATACTCTTGTTATACACTGCTCTGGTTGGACCAACTTTGGAACATTGGGTTCAGTTCTTATGAACCACTCTTTTGGAAAGACTGATAAATTAAAGAGTCATTGGAAGAGAGGAAGGTCACCAAGATGAAGAAAAATCTCTTGTTCATGTAATATAAGGATTGGTTAAAAGAAATGGTGTGGTCAGTCTGGGGAAGAATAGACTCTTGGTAGAGAGTGTGACAGTTACCTTAGAGAGGGATTAGATTTATCAGCAGCAGCCACAGAAAGCAGAACTAGAAACAGGAAGCTGCCAAAAGGCAAGTTTAAGTTTGATGACAGAAAAAAATGCATAACAGTTACAGCTGTTTAAAAATGAAGTGGCTTGACTTGAGTGTGTTTCCTTTCCCTTGAAAGACTTCATGCAAATGTAGATGATCACTTGCCTGGTGTGTTACAGGGCACATTGTTTTGCAGTTATAGATTGAACCAAATGGCCACTGAGGTACTTTTAGACTCCTAAATTTGGTAATTCTGGGAAGTACTTGATGAATAAGTCACTCAGGTTCACAACTGTGGGGTCATCCTTGACTCCTCATTCTCCCTCATCTCACATATTCAGTTGTCAACTTTTCTCAGCTTGGCAATTGGTGAAACAATGGATAGAATGTTAGATGTGGTATCAGGAAGATCTGAGGTCAATGCCTGCCTCAGACACTTAGCTACGTGAGCTTGTATAAACGACTAAACCTATGTCTGCCTTAGTTTCCTCATCTGTAAAATGGAGATAATAACTTTATCTACCTTCCAGGTCTATTGAGAGAGTAAATGAGAGATAATATTCTAAAAGTACTTTGCATATTATATATGTGTGTGTGTGTGTTTTATATATAGATAGATACACATATATATATATATATATATATATATATATATATATATGAGACAGCTACTTTTATTCTAACTTTATTCTATCTTAAAAATTTTATTATTTTTCATCTCATATTTCTGCAAGTCTCTCATATTTGTCTCCTTCTGCTCACTCCAAAGGCCATCCCTTTGATTTGGGCCCTCACAACCTCTCATTTAGATTACAATAATAGTGTCATTTTTGGTCTCTCAACCCCAAATCTTTGCCACCTCCAACCCACCCTCCACAAATACTGAATTAATATTTCTAAGGCATCAAACTGATTGTATTAACGCCCCCTTCTGATAAACTACCATGGCTCCTTTTTACCTCTAAGATCAAATAGGATTGCTCAGTTTGGCTTTTAAATCCCTTTATTACCTGAGGCTATCTTTCCAGAATTATTATTATTTACTTCTTTTTATAAACTGAACAATCCAGCCAAATTGGCCTTCCTGCTGTTTCTTACAAATGACCCTCTATTCATCTGTATGTGATACACTATTCTTCTCTAGACCAGGAATGTATTCCCCTATCCCTATCCCCAACCTGTGTCTCTTAGAATTTCTTTATAATAATATCTGTCCCAT
Source organism: Bettongia penicillata ogilbyi (assembly GCA_023548195.1). NCBI lineage: Eukaryota > Metazoa > Chordata > Mammalia > Diprotodontia > Potoroidae > Bettongia > Bettongia penicillata. The sequence continues at coordinate 2,008,189 of JAJHZJ010000422.1, read as the reverse complement.
AGAGCATGTCTGTGATGAGGGCCTGAATTCTGACTACATCCCAGGGAGTGCTAAGCCTGAACCTTGGCCACTTCTGACAATATGCGTACTTTATCCTCTTGAAGAAAAAAAGTCTTCTGACTCTTGCCCATGAGCCACCTCCCTTCCTGTCTTTGCTAAGTAGAAGTGGGGCTATGTTCAAATGTTGGGCACTAGGAAACTAGAGCTGCCCATTGTGCTGAATTTAAAAGGAGCAATAACTTCTGCTCAGAGTCTCTTCTTCCCTTTTTCTGAATGGGTGACTTAGGCCTCCAATAGCTCTCTCCCTGACTTACCCATCATTAAAAAGAGGGAAATCATTCTTCTCTTCTGGGCTGGCATCAGTGGTGACTGCCCACACATGGCAGTAAACACATGTCATGGTTTAGAAGATTGTGAAAGTAGATCCCCAGTCTCTGGCTAAGTCTTCTTTGTATATCTTGCCCTGAGTACAGGTGACCGAACAGCAATTCTGGAAGACAGATTTTTCAAGCCCGATGTTACCTCACAAGTTCAAAATTTCCTAGGTTTCTCAGTAGATACTGGCTGCCCCAGAGATTAGAAAATGACCATCGCCAGGAGCATAAGTCCACACCGTGTCCTTGGACCTTGAATGAGTTATTCAGATAACATAAAACCAAAGTGCCCATTCAACAGTCCTGAACAAAATTTCATTGTAACTTACAAAGAGTATAATAAGAGTTGTGTTACATAGTTTACATATTTTCTTTCCACCATCTCTTTTTTTTTCCCTTCCCCCCCTGCCCCAACGCTGCAATTGACTACCATCAGATACAAATAGATATAGGTAAAATTATTCTATATATCTCTTGATCAGTTCTTTCTCTGGAGGCATATAGTGTCTTTCTTCACATGTCCTTTGTACTTAATTTGGGTATTTACAATTGTCAAAATGACTTATTTGCTCAAAGTTTTTCTTAAAACATTTCTGCTGTTACTGTTTATAATGTTCTCTTGGTTTTGCTCATTTCACTCATCATTATTCTGTGCAAGTCTTTCCATGTTTTTCTAAGATCATGGAGGTCATCCTTTCTTATAGCACAGTGGTATCCCATCACCATCATATACTACAATTGGTTCAGCCATTCCCAAGTTTATGGACATCCCTGCAATTTCCAGTCCTCTCCTAGATTGTAAACTCCTTGAGAGCAGAGGCTATACCTTACATACATTTATGTCTCTTTAAGCCCCTAGCATTATGCCTTCTGCATAGCGAGTACTTGCATTAATAAGAGTTTTTTTTTAAATGGTCAATGAAGTTGATGGCCATAAAGTCCTTATGAAGTCATCGTGGATATATCTACTTTATGGACAAGGGACCTAGTTCAAAGGGAAGTTATGTGATTGGCCCAGCATCAAACTATGAATTGGCAATTGAGTCAAAATGTAAATCTGATTCCTTGATCAGTGTTTTTTTTTTCTTTTTTTATTACATCATTCTGTCTGTCTCTGTCTCTCTTTGCTTTTTACTCTGTGTCATTGCATCCTATGTGATCCCAGTGAGTGAAACAGGGGCAGATAATCCAAGTAATGAAATCCTTCCTTGGTTTCTCTAAAGGTCCAACGGAAGACAAATTTCTGGTTATGGCCTTAAGCACTACAGAAATATAATGTTTACAGAGCAATAGTATGAACCCTGTACAAATGAAAGCTAGTATCATGAAGGTCCCATCCACAGAGAAGCAGCATGTGATAAGACAAGCAGGCTGAGTGTGTACTCAATAATTCAATTTTCACCTCAGCCCAACTGAGGACTTTTAGGCAATTCAAGAGCCTTTCAAATGTGAAGAAAATTAGTTTAACTTTCAAATATAATCGAGCTGCTCATTTGTCTACATTGTGCATGTGTTGGCTTGTCTCTTGCAAGGACAGGGGTTGTGGAGAATGATCAAGCACAATTGGCAGGCTTCTCATATTGGGCAACTCCTTGAAGGCTACTAGGAAAATTGCATGGGATGCGATTTGGCCTAGTTGGATTAGCTAATTACGTCTCTTGTATATACACATGGCTGTACTTACTTTGCTGGCAAAATCTGTGGAGATTCATGGTTTTTACGTTGGCACCTCCTGCATCTGTCTCTATGTGTTTGTTCCACTACTAGCACTATGCATTGTCATTCTGTGTGCTGAAGAAGAAATTATGACTGAGAATGGTGCTTCCACTGGTAAAGATTTTTCATTATAAATTACTGGGGTTGGTAGTTGGGGGCCATGTCTGTGGAATGATTTCATACAGAATGTATCACAGTCACCTATTTATACCACATACCATTAAGGGCTTCAATAGATGGTTCAAGTAATGATGATATAATTAATAAAGCTTTATATATTGCTTTCAGATTTGCAAAGTGCTTTACAGATATGCTCACAACAGCCCTCAGAGGTAGGTGCTCTTATCATACCCATTTTACGGTGAGGAAACTGACACAAACAGATTAAGTGATTTCCCCGGAGTCACATAGCTAATAAGTGTGTAGAGCAAAATTTGAACTTATGTCTTCCTCATGCCAGGTTTGGTACCCTATCCACAAGTATGGAAGCTTATTGTCAAGGAAATGGTTCTGCAGTGTCCCACCATGATCAGACCTAATCTGGAGTATCGTGGTTAATTCTAGATACTTTTTTGGGGGGAGAAACATTGAAAAACTGAAGCATGTCCAGAAAATAGCAACCAGAATGGAGAGTGGACCAGAAGCTATGCTGTCTGGGTATCTGTTTTAAGGAACTAGGAATATTAAAAATGGAGAAGAAATGACACAGGGAAGTAGGGTTTTGATCTTTAACTATTAGAAGGGTGGTCCTATAAAGGTATCAGAGTTCCTCTGTTTCACCCTATCAAGCAGAACTTGTGGCAATTGGTGAAGTCTCAGAGGGACAGGTCTTTGCTGGATATTAAGTAGATATTCCGTGCCATTAGAGTTATCACCTCAACAAGCCTTTGTTAAGTACTCTATGCCAGGTGTTGTCCTAAACTGGGAATACAAAGAAAAGCAAAAAGAAAGACTGTCGTCAAGGAATTTATATTCTAATGGGAGAAGACCACACAAAAAAGGAAGTTGAAGGGGGCAGGGGAGAGGGTGTAGACAGCAGCAGAATCAGAAGTATGGGCCACAGAAGAGGTAATGAGGTAAATTTCCCATTAATGGAAGACTTCCAAGAGGCTGACAGCTCACTTGTTAGGGATGCTGTAGATAGGACTCATGCTTTTGGGAGGGGCTAGGCTCAGTAACCTAAAAGTCCCTTCCAGCTCTAAGACGCTATGATTCTGGTTCACCTGGCTTAAGGGACAGAGATTACCCAATTCTTCTGTCACTAAATCTATAACTATCATTCCACACTGTCCATTTGGGGAAGTGGCAGAAAAGAAAGTTGGAAAAGTGGGTTGGGGACAGATTGTAGAGGATTTTTAATGCTAAAACAAGTGGAGTTTGAACAACACGGCTGAAAACTATTGTCTCATCTTTGATTCCTCCCTTTTTATTACTCCTACTCTCTTAATTGAGGTCCTTCTTACCTTTTAGTAAAGTAAGTGACAAAACAATGTCCATTAATAATTGATAGATAAGTAGATTAGTTGACATTCCAAAAGCAGAATTTTAGGGAGATTAATCTATCAAGAGATTGTCAATTAGGGAAACTAGTATGAAGGACAATGAAGTTGAAATCTCAGCCTTTAGGTCCAGCACTGGACCTAATCCTATATGTTAACAGAATATCCATAAGAAATCCTAGATCAATAACTCACTGGATCAATATCAATTTAACAGAAGTCATTATGTGTATGTCCTAGTTTCCCCCCCCATTTGAATGTAAACTCTTTGTGTTTCCAGATTATTTGTTGTATCTGTATCCCCATTGTCTAGTATAGTGCTTAATAAATGCTTATTGATTGATGTTAACCTCATTGCTAGTTCTGTTCCATCTTTGGTACATCAGTTCCTCAGGTATTAAGTTCTGTCTTGTCCCTAGTTTTCATGGAAAAATATTTGGAACCAGATCGTATTTCAAGTCCTCAGAACCTGGGTTCCTCCTTTGTCCTTTAGCCTTGGTGAAATGGAAAGAACACAGGATTCTGAGTTAGGAGACCTCAGTTTGAGGGTGTGCTTCTTCCAATATAATGAGAGGGTCTCTTTGTGCCTCAGACATATTATCTGTAAAGCAGATTTGAATTACATGACCTCTAATCCTTTCATGCCAGCTATGTTCTAGCCAAACTGAACTTGTTGCTAAATTCAATCAAAAAACGTTTATTAAGCACTTATTATGTGCCAGATGTTGTGTTAACTGCTATCCAATATCCAAGGATGGAAAGGCTTCTAGGAATGGGGAATCTGTGGTCTCTAAGCCCTTAAATGCCAACCTTTGACTGAATCCAAACTTCACAGAACAAATTTTGGACTTGTTCACAGAACCGCACTTGATGACCTAGAGGGCCACATGCATCCTCAAAATGGCAGGTTCCCCAACCCTGGACTCTAGAGACTACATATATCCAATAACTCTGCTTTCATGTAATCCTAGAATGCTATCCCTACTTGTTTCCACCTCTCAGAAACTCTAGGTTCCTGCAAGCTAAGTTCATATATTTCCTATAGGAAGGCATCCTTGATCCCCTCTGTTGCTAGTGCTCTCTTCCTCTTTTGCAAATAATCAAATATAGACTTACCAGTTTAGATTATACAATTATACTTTTTCTAGAAGAATGTAAACTCCTTGAAGGCAAGAACTATTGTTATTTATTTATTTACATTCATTTATTTATAGTTTGTGTGTTGTGTATCTAATACAATGTGTTCACTATGCACTTCAATAAAATGCATGTGGGATTGAATTCCAGTTCTAACATTATATGATCCTATAATTCTTTTTGATGAGTGGATCTGTCTCACTGGTATTTTAGCCTCTTCTTGTGACTAGTTTCTTGCCCCGAGTCCCCAAGACCAAGTCCTGAATTCCTCCTTTTGGACTATGTTGACACCCAACCTCTCTACTCACAAAGTTAAATCTGCATCATTCACCTTCTCGTCTCTCAATGGACATCTTTAAATAGACATGTTGGTTCTTGGGCTCAACCTACACAATTTGCTAATAGTACTTCCATCCCTGAATCCTTTCCTCCTATGGATAAATATCTCCACATCACACCTTCCCTCATCCATAGGTTAATGTTGCTATCTGTTTATACCGTTAGTAATAAACCATTCATCTTATTCTCATAATCTGGTTCCTGACCTTCATCTATTCATGCCTGAATTCCTGATCTCAGACTTCCTGAGTCTAGACCATTTAGCAGCCATTCCAGCCTTAGATTAGCTATCTATCAATTCCTACATGTAAACCAATATACATGTTTCTTTATAAATATATAATACCTTTCATGTTATATGTTGTTCGACTTATTGATTTTTACCGTTGTTCTCCCTGAGATCCTTGAAAGACTAACTACCCTATGGTCATGTTGCTAAAAGGAACACTTGTTCATCACTGTCTCTAGAAAATTTCAATCCAAAATCTTTGTTTATATGTAGACCCTTTCTAGGATCCTCCTCTCTCTCTTCATACTGACCCCTTCCCTGGGAGATTGAAAATGGTAGAAATGAATTTCTGAAATGGATGATGTCACAGAGCTGCCTTGAGCATAACAAGCAGGAAGCAAGGCACAGAGCCATAATTAATGATTATTGCAAAGCTTTTAATCACCAGGGATGGTTAGGGGAACTTGCAAAAGGCTTTTACTTCTGAAATGCTTTGGTTTTAATAATATAGTGTCAGGATTTTAGTTTTTACTCTTTTATTGCCATTAAATTGACAGCTCATAGAAGCTGAGTTTTAAAAATAATAAAAAATAAAACAATTGTGGATGTTCTATCAAAGCTCTTCTTTATAATTCCACAGACAAATTGATGTGTTGCATGTAGTTGGAATAGATGAAAGTATTAGAGACTTCCTAAATGTACCACTAAAGAATAAGGTCACGGGCAAATAGAAATCTGAATAAAACTTTTTGTCTTGTCTTATAGCCTATAACCTGACTTTTGCTTCGGTGACATGAGACATTCTTATCCACCAGCCATGGCATCTTGAAGTAGGACCTACAGGTTCATCTGAATCATCCTGACCTACATCTTACCACTGGACTCCAAATGATTCTGGAGGAGACAGTGAGGCCAGTGACTTTGTACAGCCCTGACTCACTTAAATCCAGTTCACTGGCAAGTCAGAACATCACCCTGCTGATGTCATGGGTCCTCTTCAAGAACAAAGGATGAACAACAGGTTCATCTGAGAAAGCAATTTATGTCTTCTGCTTCACACTCATAACTACATAGATCTTTCTTTCACTACTGTCTCTGCTTCCTTTTCCTTTTTCTCCTTCCTTTATCTGTGTTTTCTGTTGTAGTCTATCCTACAAGATGGACACAATATGGATGGACAGTAAACACCAGTTCATCTTGTGAGGGGAGGTAATCTTTTCAATAAGCTGTAATAAAATAGGCATCATTTTGCTTCCAGAATCTTTGAATTTCAGGATAGAGAAGATGATGCCTCTCTTACAGTCCCACTAATATCCCAAAAGAGAGGAGAAGAATGTGGAGAAATTCTTTATTTGTCTGGATTCTTTCTGTTTAAGTGACCACACATATCATGTAGGGTGCTTTGCTAGCTTGAGAGTGCTTACATGCAATCATTCTGTTCTGTATAATTGCTACCCCAAACTATCCATCTAATTGCCCTCTTTCTCTCCCTAGTAAACAAACCATTATACCAATTATTTTTACCTTTTTCTCTCAGAAAAAAAAATTGGTTTTGACTACTTAACTGGTGCTTTACTTACATACCATTAAAAGAGTTTCTATCTACTGTGAAGATCAATACAAATCACAGAAAGTCAGGGCCAGAAGGGTCCTTAGAGTACATTTAGCTTAACCGGCTTGCTGAGAACAGCTTGTATTCCTGAGAACAGTTAAGTTCACAGCTAATCATCTTATGATATTGATATTACTTTGTGCGCAATACATTTCACTTTGCATCAGCTCATGTAAGTCTTTCCAGGCTTTTTCTGAGAGCATTGTGCTCATCATTTCTTATAGTGCAATAGTATTCCACCACAAACGCATAACCGTTTGTTCAGCCATTCCCCAACTGATAGCATACCCTCAAATTTCAATACTTTGTCACAGAAAAGAGCTGCTATATTTTTGTACATATAGGTCCAACTATGCCCAAAGTATTATAAAACCATGCATACCCTTTGACCTAGCACTACCACTACTAGGTTTTGTATACGAAATGAGATATTAAAAAAGAAGAAAAGGACCTATCTTTCTCCCCTACGTGTAACGGACCTTTCCTGCCAACCTTCTAAGTTTTCTTTGACTGGAAAATTATTTCACCCTATCATTTTGTGGGTTCTGCTGCTCCAAAAATTGTTTCATGGCATTAATTAAAAGGGTTTGGGGGGGTCTGAGGGAGAGTTCAGGTGAGTTGCTGGCCCCCAAAAGACTCCTTTACCACTTGACATCTTGTTCTGATCTAAATGCTGAAAAATTAACCATTTACTAGTCACTCTTCTTTTTTGTTGTCTCCCTATCCATTTCTCTATTTTCCTTTTCTGGGTATAAATCAGTCTTGTTTCTTCAACACTTTCCAACCTGGCTGGGACCCTCTGGGTTAGAAGGGTTGCCAAACTCCACTCTAGATTACACTGTTATTTAGCAGGAGACTGAAAGGTGATGGTCATTGACTCAGTGAAGAGGGGATAGAATGAGCAAATCCACCTACAGGGTTCATCTTCTGTGGAGAGACGTCCTGGGGCCATTGAATAGATCAGTAATGTACAGCTGTGACTTGACAATGCTGGAATGATTGGGGTAAAAAAAATTTAGAAACTCTGTCATTTGAGCAGTTTCTTTGTTGCCTGTGGTAGTTTGCTCAGTTGGATCGAGCCTGTGCTAATGAGTCTGATCTTGTCCCCATGTGGGCCTGCTAGCTCTGTTTCCAATCCATAGTCACTGGCTATAGATTAGTTTAGGCCAGAAGGAGTGAGAGAAAATGGATAGAATTACCAGTTATGAATTGTCAGAATGGGAGGTGATGGAGGCCAACTCATTTTATAAATTAGGAAACCATGATCCATAGAGATAATAACAATAACTGTTATTTATATAGCATTTACTATGTGTTAGGCCCTGTGCTAAGTGCTCTACAAATTTTTATATTTATATACATGTATATATGTGATATGTATGCATACAAATATATATACATGTTCATATACGTGTACACAATATACATATATAACATACATATGTATATAATATAGACACACACATATTCACAATCCTGACAGTAAGTACTCTTATTTTTTTTATTTTTGGCAGATACTATGAGGCAGACAGAAGTTAAGTGACTTGCACAGGGTCATAGAGCTAATCGGTATCTAGGGCAATGTTTGAACTCAGGTCTCCCTGAGTCCACACCATGATCTCTATGTCCGGCATCACCTAGCTGCCCCTAGTGTCTTATCTGAAGTTACACAGCAAGTTAATGATGGAGTAAGTACCATTATTAGTTTAATTATCTCTTCCCAACCACATTTTCAGTAGGTCAGCACCACCCCATTCGCACTTTGAGAGGAAGAAAAGAAAAAACTCAACCTTTCTTATTTATATCTCATTGACATTGTTGCTACAATGCTGCTATGTTCTTAGGATGCAACAGCAGCATATTTGTTGAGGCAACTTCAACCGCCCAATCATTACCATTATATTTAATGTATTATATTATTTTCATAGCAGTTCATATCTTTACAACATTTCAAGGCTTTAGAAATGCTTCCTCATAACAACCCTACAAGGTAAGTAACGTGAGATATATTACCTCCTTGTTGTAGGTGAGCGAAGTGAGACTTGGAGAGGACCAAGCATTTTGCCCAGGCAGGAAGTACAAGAATTACTGTCCCTATTTTACAGATGAAGAAACTGAAGCTCACGGACACTAAGCCTTTTCCCACAATCACATGGCTAGTAGGTAGCACAAATAGTACTATCATCATTTTATAGGAGAACATTTTCCACAGAGAAGTTATGGAGTCAATATTCAGACCTAGGTCCCCAAATCGTTCTTTCCTGCTATACTAATGCTATTCTCACACTTATATGACTCCTTTAATGTATTATTCAGTATTTAGGGGATTCCCTTTTGGCAGTACATTTACAGCTGTATGTTTGGGGCAGAGTAAAGGGGGAAAAATTAATACTTTATAGAAAATTGGAACATTTCAAACATCCTAGCATTTGAAAAGAGCCAAAATTTTGGGTTGACAATGTCAGATAAGAAATTATTGAAAACCATTTGAATGTTTCAGTAAGTGAACTTTCGCATGGCCAGGTGTGATGAAATTGATGTCCATTAACACCTCTTATTAGGAGTCTTCTTTTAGGCTTATTAGTGTGACCATATCGAGTATGCACAAAAATGGAAACCACCACAAATATTAATTATAAATATAAATTTGTAAGGTCAATTGTTTTATTTTGTGGGCCTATAGGGGCTATGAAGGAAGAGCCTAAAATATTTTAAGCTCATTTGAAATTCTGAGTAAGGGAGGGGAAAGCAAATGGGGGTTTATAGTGAACTGAGCTTGGGAAAATGTCCAGAGCACGATCTGCTTATACCTTGGCATCAGTTCAGAGCCCAATTTTATTATCTTGTAGAGCTACTCTGAGCTGTCTGTAATCACAGTCTAGGCATCAAAGGCCAGCTGTCCCCCCTGAACCTTGACAGTCTATATAAACTAATTACATTTTTATGGGCCATTCTTTCCACGGTGTGGAGAGAGGACCTATTAAACCAAGTTCAATATTATACACAAACTTTAAAAAATTATTATTATTTATCTGGGTTCCAGCTGTTTGCCTTAGTAAATGACATTCCTGCCAAGGGCTGGGTTGTGTGACCATGGACTTAATTAAAATATAATATACTTTTTTCTTTTTTATTGAATGAATAGGTGAACACTGGTAGAACCAGAAATTCTTTCTGCCTATTAGTGCTACTAATAGCAGGTTTATTCAAGGGAAAAAGAAAAACAATTAAACTTTGAAGGTTAAATTAAACCTCTATCTGCTGTATTTTAAAATGGCCAAATCATACAACCCAACTTAGTTGATATTGCTTTCTGATTGAGTTCATTTTAAAGATGTGAGAATCGTTGCCCAGTCTCAGCCCTAGGACCCTTCCAGCCCAGGAGTTTTCTCTTCTTGAAGGAGAGGCTGTGAATATCCTTCCTAAAGTCAACCCCTCCGCCTGTATTTATGGGGGACCTCAAATATTCCTCTTATCTAATTCCATTTGATTTTTAATGCCTACCATAAATGTCAGATGCAAGTACATTTGAGCCTTTGTCAAACTACCTTAGCATGTAGCCATAAACAATTTTTTTTGGTGGTTTCATTGTCATTCCATCAGACATTTATGTTGTTGGGTTAGTATAATCAGTTAAAATGGGAAGCTCTAGGAATTTTCTTCTCTATCCGTCCCCTAGCAGCTGCACCTCAGGTTAGGTTTCCCCCTGTGCCCAGCATATTTCATGCCCCTTTCCCTGCCTGCATGCATGTGTACATGCACACACACACACACACACACACACAACTAATTATGGCTCTGACCAAAACTATGGGAATAAATGCAATATCCAAGCAAAAGATTATATAGTAAGAAGAAGAAAAGATCAAGCATAGAACCTTGTGATATAACCAGATTGAAGACATAGGAAGAGTGTGGTGGAAGCAATATCTTAAACCCTGACTAAAGGATGAGTTACAGAAAAAAAATTTTTTAAAAGACTTAGAAAGGGCCAAAGAGATCTTACGGACCATAGAAACAGAGCTATGAATTTCCCAACTTTTACAGTTAAGAATTCTGAGACCCAGAATAATTAATTGATTCGTACAATCCTAGTTAATGTCTGGAAAAATTGGACTAGTTGCAATTTTAAGGGCCTCCTGAATTCTGTAGTTTCTGTAGATTCTGTAGTTATGTCACAGAGGCCCAAACAGAACTACATGTCCAGTATCCTGCCTCCCAGACCAGTGCTCTTGCAGGATTCCCCTGCAGACAGCACACCTTTAATTCAGTTGTAAAACAGGTAAAGTCTGGCCCATGTACCCTTACTATCCTCTTTATCCCCTTCTCCCCTTTTCAACAATGGACCCCACCGTCCACCAAACTCAGGCACCTCTAGTTTCATACTACCCTAGCCACTCCTATGAGAGAAGAAAATATACTAAGCCCACTCACTCTGAGGTGATAGGGTTTGACGTGCTATCCCTCTAAGAGGGAGGTGTATTTTAAAACAGACCTCTGGAGAAGGTAACGCTGACACAAAAGGACTGGATTGCTAATTATAATAAAAACCATCCTAATAACTACGCCACAGTCATAATACTAATCTCACTTGAACTTTACAACCATCTGAGAAGTCAATGCCGGCATTGCCATTCTCCTTTTTACAGTTGTAGAACTGAGGCAGACAGAGGTTAAGTGACTTGGGTAGGCTCCAACAGCTCTAGGGCCTGCTCTCTGTCAAGCCAACAATCTCCTCATGATGCTAACGATGGGTTGACGTTTTGATGTCATCCATTTTCCTTGAACCATACCGCATAAGGCAGTCGTCTGATCTGCCTACATACACTTGGTTCTATTGTTTGTGCTTTGAATACAATATGATTGACTGAAATCCAGTGTGGATTGTCTAAGTTAGGCCAGTGATGGGTTAAGAAGGAAAAAAATTGCTTCTGAGTCATTATGGGTTGTTTTGGGAAAGAATTGGCCTATTTTCTTTATTCTTATGCACTTTAGATTTTGTCATAAAGGGAGATTTTCAGAAATAATTACCAGTCTCTTATAGACTTCCGAGTTAAAGCCGTTTATAGGACAGATAACAGTTATGGGAATATTAATAAGTTATTCAGATACAAATAGAACAATTGGCTCTCAGAGCTTAAAAGGACCTTAAAGAGTGCTCTCTCCTCTTAACAGAGGCTTAAAGGAAGAAAGTGACTTGTCCAAAGCCACAGAAATAATTGAGTAGATGAAGGTGGGACTTGAACTCTGATTTCTTAATTCCAAATCCAGTAGTATCCTTTCCATTACTTACTACTGGCCCCCTCCATTAGCAAGAAGTTGAAAGGTCAGTCCTGAACCAGATCCAGTATTTCCAAGACCTTTTGTGTATGTGTTTATATGAGAAAGACTGGTAGAAGATATTTTAAAGATATAAACTGAGAGACAAACAACTTCCCCCTAACAGCATTTGGTAATTGTTATAATCTAAATATCATCTCTCTCTCCAGCTGCAATGAAAGGAATTCATGATAGGAAAATGGCCTTTTTTGTCTAAAATGTAGGCCATTTCAGGCTAGAATCTAACCGTCCTCACTAGTCTGTTGCAATTCCATATTTTTTTTATGAGTTTAAGCAATAAAAGCATTGACTTACTCAGCCAGAAAAAGAGTGATAAATACTAATTGAATTTTACTTTACTGTGTCCTGCAGTTGGAGATAAGGAAGCTTAAAGATGATGACAGGAAAAAAAAACATAAACAACATATAGTCTGTTTTCTTGCATGGCAAATATCAGCATTGCCTGACTGGCAATCTCTCCTCCTTTTCCCCTAACATGCAAACAGTACTCAACCTATCAAAGTAGCCCCTGGCCTCAGTGGCTTCCAGAGTAGTTGTTAATATTCAAAGTAATTACTCACTGGTATTTACAGCATACAGAGAGGGTTTTTACACTGATAGAAACCAAACTAGAAATCACTAAGCCAGAACTCCACCACCTCCTGACTTTTCACGGCTTCAAATGGTGCCTTTGAGTTCTATGTGAAGAAAAGGAAACAAAAATTATGAGTTAATTTTTTTTTATTCTTGGATTAAAAGTAATATTATACGCTTTAAGAAACTCAAAATGTTATAATAATAAAGAAGGGAGCATTAACCAACATGGAGTAGGGGGTAGAGTTTAATTTATAAAATTAAAGTGTTTTGAATCCATTATGCATTTCATATAAGGCACCAGTGTAGGCTACCTCGTCTTCAATGTTTAAGCTTCTATTTAAGACTCCACTTAAAAATCAATCAAATCATCAAACATCAAATAATAAAATATTTAGTTTAACCAACAAAGTACATAGTCCTTGCAAAAAAAAGTCATTAATTTCTCATGAACCATTTGGAAATAATTCTTCCACAGACTTCCATGCCAAATCGGATTAGTAAAGAGTCATACTCAAAAGACACTGAAGGAAGGCATGCTTTACTTTATTTCTGAAACACTTTTCTGAACATCCTTAGCTGGCATTTGGTGAAGCTTTGCCTCCACCACTGACAATTACAGCTATCTATGCCTCCTTCCTCTTGTTTTGGCTCTGACTCTGGGGCTGTCAAGTCACTCCATTCTGAAGCTACCTTCTTGTCATTAATCACCAAAGCGCCACCTCCATAGCTCTCTCTCAGCCTCTGCTCATGCTTCTTTATTGCCTTTCCCTGTTTCTGCTTTCCTCTGTGTTTGCTCTAGATAAGTGATCTCTTAGATTCTGTCTTGGAATAATACCAAATACCCAGAGGCTGTTGTTAATACTGTTGTAAAGACTACCCAGTCTGTTCATCATTTTTCCCTTGTATTTCACCAGCCTTACCTCTCTATCTATATGGCCATAGAGAGTAACCTAAGGTGGCTTCTGTGAGATACTTTGCCTCATATCGCCACTGAATTGGTCCCCTAAAGAGTCTCTAAATAAATTTCAGTGTGGCCTTTCCTCTCTTCTGTCCACAGAGGGTGAAGCCTATATAAGTTAGAATCATTAGTTTTTCTCTTACCTTTCAAAGATTCAGAGATGGGTTGTGTGTCTTTGACTATCTTAGGGATTTTGATGATTTTTTCTGAGGTTTTGGGACAAAGTCACATACCTAAACATCTTTGTTTTAAATCCCATGTTGCTTCTGTCTTGCAAATGTTATTGAAGTTTTAATAAGGCCCAGGAAAGTAGGCAAACAATGGTAAGAGAAGGTGAGGGGCAAAGGCAGTGAATCTTCCCCTGAAATATATTCATGACATTACCGCAAAGCCCTTATAATACACAGAAAATATATGTGGGCATATGTACATACTTTTATACATATTAGATTAAATATATTTTTCTCTTTCTGATTAGTATGACCTGAAATGTGACCATTTTATCCCAGTTAAAGAATTTAATGGTATTTTTAAGTATAGCTGCAATCATAATTTTAAAAAAATAAATATTTGGGTCCTTTGACAATTGTGCTGGTAAATTTTGACTCCTTTCTATGATTAAGTTGGCCCCCTGAGATTGTCCAATATTTCTGTCTCCATAATGCTAAGACAATCAGTGAATTCATTCAAGTAGGCTTTTTATTCAAACAAAGCCAACAGTACATGAATTGAATTTTCTATCTTCCTGACAGTTTTGAAATCAAGGTGACCCGAGTTTTGGCAACCAAACAAACAGTTGTGTCCTTTATGAGCAGCCAGACCATTTCTATAAATGGTATGTGTATTTTTGCACTAACCAACTATTTGATGGGGAAAAAATTAGCTGACTCTGGCCAGAACAAACGCATTAACTTTCTACTTTTTAACCAGTTGTGTTGGTATCTAAGAATGTAAGACTTAATGCTAATGTATTTCAGAACATCAAGGAAAGGAAAGTTGGTAGGAATTAATTTCATTCATACAGAAAGTAGTGATTTTGAAATCTAAATTTTACATATCTGCATGCATGTGCATAAGTGCTTTCTGTATGTGAAGTGAGAGGTGACTTGGCCTAGTAGACAGAGAACTGGTCTTGGAGCCAGGAAGAACTGGGTTCAGTTCCTGTTTCTGAGAAATACTGGATTTGTGACTGTGAGCAAGTCACTTGATTTCTCAGTACTCCACTAACTCTAAAAGTCTGTAATTTACCAATAAGCTGTCAGTCTGTATCAGTGAAGAGTATTTTCACATGGGTGGTTCCATTTACCAAAGAAATATTGGGTCCATATCCACAAATGGGCAAGGGACTTGAGGGAAATGAGAAGAAAAATACAAGACGCTGCCTTTGATATCAAAAAGCTTATAGACAAGACACTATTAACACCAGAAAAGCTTACTATGGAGAGAAGTCACAGCACAGGGCTAGATGCCTAAGTAAATGTATGAAGGTCCCAGAATTGTTGAAGCTTCTTTATACTTACCTCTCTGATTTTGGTCCTATCATCCCTTGTGGACAAGAATCATGATGATGAACTTTCATAAAGTCGTAAAGCACTGGCAGAAAATAAAGTGCCTCACTTTACTTGAAAGTGGTAATTTTAGAACATGTCTCTCTTAGTACATATGACTAATTGTTCCCTCTGCCTCATATTGAACCATTGACTTCCCAGGTGCCAAAGTGATTTTCTTACAGTCTAGTTCCAACCATGTCACTCATTCAATTTCAATAAACTCCAATGGATTACTGTTACTTCTAGGATCTGCCCAGTCTTTTGACACATTATCTCCCTAGTTGCCTTATGTGATGTTCCTCAGACTTGAAACTTTATCTCCCATCTCTCTATTTTGGTACTGGCTGTCCCTTCCATATATAAAATGCTCTTCCTCCTAACTTTGACCATATAGACTATCTGGCTTATTTTAAGACTCAACTCAGGAACCACCTTCTAAAGGAGAATTCGTCTGATCTTCATAGATGCTAGTGCTTTCTCCTCAAAATTCAGCTACCATTGACACTGCATTTATCTTGTTTATATAGATTTGTATGTTGTGTCTCTCTCACGCACACAATTAGAATATAAGCTACTTGAAGGTAGAGACTGTTTCTTTGTATCCTCAGCGCTTAGCTTTCTTCCTGGCCCATAGATGTTTATTATTAATTAATTGATTAAATATTTAATTTGCTTCCAGGAGAAATACAAAGGAAAGCCTTTTCAGCCAATTCAGCCAATCAATGAGTCCATACTGACCACTTGTTATGCGCCTGTTTGGTACCGTGAGAAATGTGAAAATGCTATACCTATCCTCCAGAAGCTTGTTTACTGGTAAGGGATAATCCGATACAACATGGGAAAAGAAAACTGGCAGTACCTCACAGAGTAGATTGGAGAATTATATAGACAATAAATGGGGCAAAAAACATTTAAGTTTGGAGGTAGAAACACTCCAGGAATATTCAGGGATCTCTTGAGTGAAAGGGTTGCATTGACTGGTAGTGAGTAAATGAGTTGAGACCATTTTGTCCTGGTAGAAGAATTTGGAAGACTTGACATTCCTATAGATCTCTCTTCTCCTAACTTCTATACACAGAATACTTGAAGTCTATACCATACAGTCTAGGTAAGGGTAGGGAACTTGCAGCCTCAAGGCCACATGTGGCCCTCTAGATCCTCAAGTGCAGCCTTTTGACTAAATCCAAATTTCACAGAACAAGTGTTCATGCGGCCTCAAGGCTGCAGGTTCCTGACCCCTGAATATATGCCATAGAAGCCGCACAGCTGGGACTGCTTTGAGTTCAATTCAATTCAGCAAGCATTAAACTAATATGTACCATGTGCCTGGCAAGGTGCTAGGTTCTAGGCTTACAAGGTAAAAATCAGCACTCTCCCTCAAGGAGTTGGTGAAGGGAGAAAAACTATTCACTTCGATAAGTATTAATAATTTGTAGAGGGAGAGAACACTAACATTAAGAAAATGTTCTTATGGTAGGAGTCACATGAATTGTATTTTGGATTGTATCCTTGTTCTAAGGATTTTAAGAGGCTGTAGTGAAAAGCTTGGAAGATAATATCTGCAGACATGTATACCGGGAAGTAGAATGTCAAGTTCAAGGAACAGAAAGCAGACTGTTTTGTTCAGAATGTAAAGAGAGGGAAAGGGATCTTGGGATCATAGAGCTGGAAGGAATTTTAAATATACTTTAATTAAAGTCCATCTACTTCAACCCCCTCATTTTATAAATGAGGAACCTGAGATTTAGGAAGGTAAAGGGGTTTGCCCAAGGTCATACAAGTAGTAAAACTAATGGGAAATAAATCACACAATCGCTTGTGTATGTCAGACACTGCTGTGTTATATCCCATCTCCTCAATTATGTTGTAAATTCCTTGAGAGAAAGGGCCATGCATTTTCATTTTCATGTATATTTACTCTCTCTACTCCTCCCATGAATTAGCACTAATATTCTAGGATTCTAATCTCACATAGGGTCAATTGACCAACGAATCATTTTAAAGCACCCCATAATTGAATGTGCCATCCCTGGAAGAAATGCATCTCCTGGAGCAGTGTGGTCATTTGCCAGTAGGGAAATGCAGCCATAGAAGAAAGACAAATGAGATGCAGAATGCAAAAAGCCAGACTTCCCCATCATTGACAATGACTTTCCTGCTAAGATCTTCCCCAGGAGAAGAAAACTCCCCAACTTCCCTCAGGTTATAGTTGGCAGGGTCTGTACCCAGGCAAAGAAGGAACCTTTCAAAAGTGACCCTTTTCATGATTTACTGTTCAGTCAAGTTGATAGATGTTGCGGTATGGTATTTCATCACTATTCAGAGAAAGAAAAGGGGGCTGTGATGGTAGGTCATTCCTCAGGAATAAATTTGAGAGAGCAGGTTACATCAATAACTTGTTTACTCCATCAGAATAATCACCTTCATCATTTTACTCCCTCCCCCACATTAGATTCTCTGAAAATAGAATGGATTATTCTAAATTCCTGTGCTTGGTCACTGAATAGGTCTTTTATCGTTAGCATACACTGAAACACTTAATTAGACTTTAATGAGATTTTATCAAAGTCAGACAGGGTTTCAGAAATTGCAAAAGACTTTTTAATTAAGTGGTGATGGACGCAAACATTGAACACAAACAGAGTTGGGTTTCTGACTGGATTGCATAATTTAAGACATGATTTCAGCAGCTATTAGCCCTTCCAAGCATTCATTCCCTGTGTATGTGAATGGAAGTTGAGAGAGTGGATCATGCTAACCATAAAAGGTTCATGCATATAATCCATATGCTTTCACCTCAGTACTTTAGGGTTACATGATTTCAGCAGTTTAGGTAATTAATGTATTGATAGAGATCTAACATGCTTCATTCTTGAATTGCTGTGGCCAAAAACATTCATCACCTAGATGGCTAAACCTTTTTTGATGAGTCTCTCAGCATTTACAATCATAGTAACACAGATCAAAAGCTGGGGAGGACTTCAGAAGTTTCACTCCATAATTTTAAAAAAGGGAAACTGAGGTACTGGGTGGATTGATCCTCAGACAATTGATTTGCCCATACCTGAAGCTATCCAACTTGCCGGAACTTGTATTTCACAAAAATAGCCTCTGGGAACCTAGGTCTGGGGGGGGAAACTGTGACTTTGGGTCCACATGTAATCTAGAGTCACCTTCATGCCATAATGAAGCATAGGAGGAGTAGGGCTTGTACAGAAAAAAGCCTCTTAAGGAATCTGGCTAATGCCATGTCATCTATATGATGTATCTGTTGTAAGACTTGGACCCAAGAGGAAACATGTGAAATGTTATTTGTCATTCATTCTCTAAGAGGATCATGACATCAGGAAGATGATTTGGATTGGATTGGATTGAATTGGATTGGATTTAAGTGAGGGAGGGCTGTTCAAAGTCACCAGCCTCACTTTCTCCTCTGGAGCCATCTGGGTTCAGTGGCAAGATACAGATTAGGAGAACTAGAACTGGCTCCTGAAGGTATGAACTAGAGGCACCTGGATGGGGCAATGGACAGACTATGTGACTTGGGGTCAGAGAACTTGATTTCTCACTGCTTTTTCCACTGCTGTACTTTTGGACAAATAATGTCTCAGTCCCTCAGTTTACTCATAAAATGAGTAACTTGGACTTAGCGACACCTGACGTTTGTTCCAGTTAAGTCTATGATCCTACTATCATAAACAACCCTTGGGAAAATCAGTCAGATTGCCTTGTTTTTCCTTCTTATGTTCTGCTTAGTGCCCTGAATATGGTCTAATAGGAAAAATCTGAGCCTCATAACAAGGGTGCTAAGAGGTTCAAGCACTAGGCACAGAGGAAGACCTGAGTTCAAATTTGACCTCAGAAACTTACTAGCTGTGTGACCCTGGGCAAGTCACTCCACCACTGCTTGCCTCTGTTTCTTCATCTGTAAAAAGGGGACAATAATAGGAACCACCTCCTAGGGTGGTTATTAGGATCAAATAAGATACTAATTATAAAGTATTTAGTCTAGTGCTTGGCACATAGTAAATGCTACCTGGTAGCAGTAGCAGCAGCAGCAGCAGAAACAGTCCAAAGAACTAGATTTGAGTTCTAGCTCTGACATCAGTTCTCTGTATGATCCCAATGAAGTCACCAAGTCTCTTAGCCTTCATTTTGATGTATGTAAAATGAGATCAGTAATACCCAGACTATTCACCTGGAGGCTGAGAGGGTCAAGTGGTTGTGAACTTTAAATGGAGTAATGAAAATGCTTTGACAAATAGCTGAATAGATATTTAGATATCTGTCTATTTATATCTGTCTATATGTGTATGTAGATAGATATAGATAAATAGATTTAAGTTATTAGTGCGCACCAAGTTTTTCCATCTCCATGTCCTATATGATTTTGGCATTTGAAATGTATAGCTCCATCTCTGAAAGGGTTTCAAGGTAGTATGTGCCTCAGAAATGTGAAATGGCATCTTCCCTGTTCTGAACATAAACAAGTATTCACAGAGTCCAGAAATTCTTCATCATCAGCAGGAAAACAGTCCCTGTAACTAAGCAGTCTGTCTGGGGTTTGGGATGCAGCCCTGTGCCTCTGAGACGTTTGCCCAGTCTGGCTGTTTGTTTAGGACCGAGCACAAATGACACAGTTTTGAAAAGCCTTCTGGTACCTGATTGATTTGTTAGTGAGCCTGACAGCCTTAATGGACTTTTCTGACAAGACAACGACTTCTCATGGCTTTGCTTGCTTTGGAGAGGTTCCAGGGACCACTAATGAAGACGCATTATGAACAAAAGCGGCAGAGGCAAACATTTTACTTAATGTGAAACCTGGAGAAAGGGAGTAAAATGAAATATAACATTCCTATTAATTGGAAAATGAGGATGGGGAAGATGAGGACCGAGAATGTGCCACTTGCTTCAAGCCACACTAAGATGGGGTATCTGCTCATGTGGGGCCCAGAGTTTTCCTGGTGTGATTGCTGGGCCCTTCCTATGAGATTTGTTCTTGTAACAAATGTCCCTGGGTTCTCCTCCCTACTTTCCCTATGTATTCTCCTTGAGGACAAACTCGTGTGCTTGTCCTTTCAGGCCAGCTATGTAGTTGTGACACTACAAGAATGTGTTTTACAAAATGGGAAGGGGGCTCGAGTTATTGGTTGTTAATCTGGGAAAAGGAACTTTCTTCAGTGCCTAATAACAACTGGTAAATATAGTCCCTTACAGCAGAAGTTGTGAGGAAAGCTCAGAAAGGCACTCTAAAAGCACCTGTCCCACAAAATTGCTTGAATGCCATTTCCTGGGAAAACAGGTTGTATTGATGTGGTTTCAGCCATCATTGCTGATGACCATTTACAGATCCCTAGAAGAGAAAGTCCAAGCACATAAAGAAGATAAACTCCAAACAGCCAATCAACAGCCTCAAACAAAACTGATCCATCAATAGGCACTCCTGTAAAAAACTGTTTCCCTTCATCAGAAACAGTAAGACTGATGCTATATAAAATAGCATTGGTGATTTTCTGGGGCTATAGATCTAACTGTCCCTTCCTAGCTTGTTGCGTCTGACTCTTCATGACCCCATTTGGAGTTTTCTTAGCAGACTCACTGGAGTGACTTGCTATTTCCTTCTCCAGTTCATTTTACACAAGAGGAAACTGAGGTGAACAGAATTAAGTGACTTGGCCGGGGTCCCACAGCTAGTAAGTGTCTGAGACCAGATTTGAATTCATAAAGATGAGTCTTCCTGACTCTGGGCCTGGCACTCTATCCACTACACCACCTTGCTGCTCCCTTCCTAGTTCTGCAGAGGCATTTTTGTGAAATAGTGTATGCGTGGGTTATGGAATGAGGAAGCCTATGCTGGACATATGGAGTACCTCCCTTCTTCCTTCTGGTAGTGTCTAGTACACAACACAAATCTGCCTTGTGTATTTCTTTCTGAGTCAGAGTTTCAGGAAATTGATCAAAGAAAGACAAGCCTTGTCTTTTATGTTCCTGAACAAGGCGGGATGCATGATTAGTGCTCTACGGGTCTGTATCTGCCTATGAGTAATAGTAGAATACTGGAGGATATAGTTTAGAATATGGGCCACTGATGAGATCTGACTTTAGCCTAATTTTGGTAGGTCAGTGTTTAAAAATCTTCTATTAAGACTATATTTAATTCTATGTGGTTTTTCCTTAGGAAACAATAGCACTGTTTGAGATGGGAGGAGAGTGGCATGCCAAAGAAAAGATAAAAAATGCAGAAGACCTCCTAATATATACTAAAAACTGTGCTGACATTGGAGTCAGAAGACAGGAGTTCAAAATTCGACTTCTTGTGCTGATTATCTATGTGACCTGAAGAAATCACTTAAATCACTTTGACCTCATTTTCTCCATCTGTAAAATAAAGAAGTTGAACCATATGTCTTTTGAGGTCCCTTCCAATGCTAAATCTCTGATATTATGATCTTTTTAAATAAAGTCCCACGTTTCCTAGTCATCTTTAATCTTATTGGCTGCCACCTTCCCTCTGAGACTACTCCAGATAATTCCTGTATCTTGATTGCACATAGTTATTTGCATGTTGTCTCCTGAGTTCTCTTGTGAGCTATTTGAGGGCAAGGACTATTATTTGTCCTTTTTTGTATCTCTAGAACTTAGCATAGTGTCTGCAACATAATAGATGCTTAATAAATGCTGGTTAACTGACCTCAGTAGATGTTTCAGGCCTTCTTCTCTCTAGCTTGTAAGGATTATATGAGTTAATATAAGTAAAACACCAGATAAAACACTATATACATGTGAGGCATTGTTATTCCAAATGGAAGCATTTGTCCACATGATTCTGTTCTCTTCCCCCTTGTCAGGTTTCCACTACCACTGAGGGTCAAAAACCTGTGTGATCTTCGGCACAGGCACATACATCCAGGAGAATAGGAAGGGGTTCCAAAGTGGTTGTTAAGGGCCCTTCTATCACTGATCATGTGACTCAAAGCAGCCCAGACCTAATGGTTTCATCTGCAGTCAAGCCTGAGACAGTTCACAGAACAGCAAAGTAGATAAGACTTCCCCAGAGATCCCTCAAAACAAAGGAAAAGAGACACACAGGGAAAACAACTCATGAACACCATTTCTCCCAAACTGTGTTGTTCCACCTAACTCTTGCTCTCCTTTCTTCCAAGATACACAATTCTCTCACCATAATATGATGAGCTAGACTAGCTATCATCCTAGAAGTTCAGATTCTCCCTAATTTTAGATTCTACAGGCAGCTTGGTGATGAAGTGGTTAATATTCAAGGCTCAGAGTCAAGAATACTTATTCCTGAGTTCAAATCTGGCCTCAGACACCTACTAGTTCTGTGACCAAGAGAGAGTCACTTGACCCTGTTTGCTTCAGTTTCTTCATCTGTAAAATGAGCTAGAGAAGGAAATGGCAAACCCCAATATCTTTGCCAAGAAAACCTTGAATGGGGTCATGAAGAGTAGGACGTTACTGAAAAATGACTAAACAGCAACAACAAAGAGTAGACCAATATCCCAACTGGGGCTCTAGGTAGTGTCAGCTGTCATTCTGCCCTTATCTCCTTAATTGTAGTAACATAGTCTCTGGGTCTAAGGCTGTGTCATCTGAGATTTTGTTCAGTACAAATCACATCCAGTATTAGACTAATAATTATCTCATGAACAGATCTGGTGAAACCAGGTCTTAGAAGCTTAGAGTTCTTGAAACATAGAGTTAGGAAGTTAGAGATAAAGAAGACAGTGGGATGTCGTACGAAAGATCAGTTCATATCTTTATATAAAATGTTTAAGTATGCTTTGCCCTTTAGAGAGAGTATACTGTCCTTTAGAGAGTATGAAATCCTTAAGGAAGGCAGTATAATCAAGTATTTCCAATTTCTACAGAAGGAAACTGAGGTCTAGGGAGGTTAATTCTATTTTCCCCATATACTGTTCCTAATAACCAGTAGAAGCCAAGACTTAGACATGGGTCACCACAGTACAAATCCAACAGTAGTTCTTTCTCTTCACTGTGTGTAACAGCAAGGACCCCAGCATACACAGGAGGGCCTACTGTACATGTTCTTAGATCTGCTTTTCTAAAAGGAAAACAACTTTTGAAGAGTCAACAATCACTTTGATCAAACACATATGCCAACAGAGAAAATACAAGGAGAGAATTAAAGACTAACAGATGGGGCTTCCAACTGTCTGACCATAAGCAATATATACATCACAGATCAACAGGCAGATCCAACTGTCTGACCATTACATACATATATAGTTACCAGAGAGAGAAGCAACAACTGCTGGGTTTTCAAAGTTGTAGGGCTTCTTAAAGGCTACCTAGAGCCTTGTCTAGCCAAAGAAACACTTTCAATGACAGACCTCACCTCTGAGTATTTATACACTGGAGGGCACAGACCTCTGACCCAGTAACTCAATAGAAATTAACAAAAGGTATTGAGGCATATTAATGGGCAGGAGAGATCTTTAACTCTTCCCCCCACCCACCATTAACCTTACATTAACATTACACTGTGCTAACCATACTTGCACACAAGAATCATATAAGATAGACTGTAATAAATATCAGATAATACTATCACATAAATCAAGTAAAAGTAAAATCAAATAATAAGTTTCAAAACAGTAATATCAGCAAAAATTATTAAACAGAGAAAAATATTATCAGGAGACAGGAATGTTCTTTTCATGAAGGAAGTTGGATTTGACATGGACCTTTAAAATTGAGTGGAAGTTGGATAGCCATCAAGAAGAGGGTAAGGGCATTTGAAGTAGGGAGAATGAACATAACAACTGATGGTATATGGGTGAGCCTAACCATCAGCCAAGAGATTCAGGGCCCAAAGTAGCAGTGGGAGATGTTAGGCTACAGAAGGTGGGGCCAGATCATTAAGTCTTGAATGTCAGGAAAGATTTTTAATTAGCTTCTATATAAGTCACATCTTAGTGAATGTCGATAATTGTGCATGTATTTATAACTCCCTACTTGATACCTTTGGAGACATTGCATATCTCCACCACTCTAAACCAGAGTTTCTAAACCTTTTTGTATCTTCAGTCCCTTTGGTAGTCTGGCAAAGCCTACTGATTTCGTAGAATAATGTTTTTATGTAATTGAAGGAAATGGTACATTTCAACTAGAGTGTAAATAAAATGAAAATAAAAGATTAGTAGGCCTCCTGGAATCTATTCATAGATCCCTAGATCTTTAGACCTCAGTTTCAAAGTCCTTGATCTAAATAAATACTGATTCAGTATTGTTTCTTAGTTCTTAGAGAAAAGATCAAAAGTGAGAGACTAGAGGCAGACATACTCAGGGACTGAGAGAGGGAGACTCGGACAGCTAGACCAATATGGGCACACACCCACATACCAAATGGCTATACTTTCCCTCCCCTCCACTAAACCAGTCCCGGTCTCATGGCACTGTTGGGTGCCCAGGCCAATGCATCCATTGTGCTGGCCCTCATGCTAACTTCTTTATGTTTGTTGAGGTCTAAAACAAAGTAATAACCTTAAACAAAGGACATTACCACCTCTAGATTGAGACTAAGCCTGAGCAGTTCTGGCAGAGAATTTGGCAGATATAGGCCTGAAGGGTAGGTGATCAAGGAAGCTTATCCCCAGCAGAAGAAAAAAAGCATAAAGTGCTGAAGGCAAGCTCACATTTCATTAATATCTGTCTACTCTTATCAAATATTAGAAAACTTGACAGGCGAAAACCAAACATGGCTCTTATCTGAACGACCTGAATTAACACGTAAAACTGACAGAGGGGAAGACTTCCTCCTTTAAATAATGAAGCATCTGATAAATGCACTGCCAAGTATATTTGGAGCAACTAAGGAGACAGGCTGAAGCCAAGTTTAAAATCTCACTTTGGTGTTCTCCGTTGTACTTTCAAGGGAGGCTTTTGTATGCTTCTTGTGTGGATGAGTATTCAGAGGAGGGAGGGTTTTGCTTTCTCTCCACCACTGAATTTCACTGAAGTGTTATGGAGGTTTTCTGCCAGAGAACTCTCAGAAGCCAACCCACAGCTCCTAGCAGTAGGCCAGAAGCAAGGTCTACCCATATAAATACATCTTCACATAGCCTGGTCAGGCCCTCCATGAAAGTGTGGCATCAGAGATTTTGCCTTTGATACCCTCAAGTTTCTTTTCCTCTTGTCCCTATCCCTTTCTGATGCCCAGGGCACTCTTGCTAGATCATTGGAAGTATATCGGCTCCCTTGCCCTGCATCAATCCCATCAGTTAATCAATAAACATTTCTAAGTGCCTACTGTGGGGCAGGCACCTTACTAAGTGCTAAAGATACAAAAAAAAAAGCAAAACACAGTCCCTTCCCTCAAGGAGCTTACCATTCAAATAATGCAAGAGACAACCTGCAGACAAATATAAGCAAACCAGGCTATATACTAGATAGCTGAAAAGTAATTAAGAGTGGGCACTGAAATTAAGAGGGGTTAGAGAAGACTTCCTGTAGTCCCTTTTAGTAGGACTTAAAGAAAGCCAGGCAAGTCAGTAATTGAATTGGAGAAGGGGAAACATTCCAGCAATAAAAGCTTAAAGATGGATTGTCTTCTTTGAGCTAAAGCCAGAAGGTCCATGTCACTGAATCAAAGGGTATGTGTTAGAAAGTAAGGTATAGAAAATACTAGAAAGGTAGGAGGGGACTACATTATGAAGGACTTTGAATGTCAAATAGAGCAATTTATATTGGACCTGAATTTTAGAAACCAATTACCAAAATGGTAAGAAACTAATTCTGTCTAGAAAATTCTGACTATAAACCTGCCCTCTGGATCATTGCCTCAGGGATGGGTTAGTGGGCCACTGATCTTGTCTTCTAACTTCCTGGATGAACACATAATCCTGATGGATGCTCCACTTGTCTCTGTCCATCACTCCAGTAATAGAAGGGAGGCCTGATTGGAGTGGGGACAGACAAGGCAGTTGGACCCAGCAGCAGGCAATATTCCACATATGAGGTGATGAGGCCTGAACCAGAAGGGTGGCAGTGTCAGAGGAGAGAAAGGGGTGTGTTTGAGGGATGTTGCTAAGGTGAAATTGACAGTCCTTAACAATAGTTTGGCTATAGAGAGTGAGGGATAGTGAGGAATCTAGAATGAATCCTAGGTTGCAAGTCTAACTGACTAGGATAATGGTATTGCCCTTACAGTAATATGCATGTGGGGTTTGTCCTTTGTTCTCAAGGAGGATCATGGCATCAGGGAGATGAGGACATGACTTGCAATTGACTTTTAGTTTAAGAAGTACTGAAGGGGTCACAAGTGGAAAAAGTCTAAGAGGTCCTGATCTAGTTCATCTCATTTTAAAGATGAGAAAACAGAGGCATGTAGAGTTTAATTGCCTAAGGTCATAGAGGTAGTAAGTGCCTGAACCAGGTCCTGAACTCGAGATGTCTGACTCTAAATTCAGCATTTTTTCTACTGAACCACACTATCCTGCAATCTCTTTTTTGTTCTCACCTTTCTAAACCCTATTTCTTCCTCCTCACCATGGAACTCTTGTTCCTCTAATTCTCCCTGTTGTTTTATTACATTTCTTTTAAATGATTAATGATTATATATATAATCATTAATCATTCTTCATTTCTGTCCCTCATAGTCTTGTTCTGAAAGTCATCAGGTGCAATCATACCCTATAGCTCCCTTTGCATTCCTTTTCCTTTTGTTCCATTGCCAGTACCCTTAATTTCCCTCTTTCTCTCCTTGTTTTCACTGGCTGGCCATTTCCAGTTGTCCTGCTCTGTCCACTGGACTCAGATGGCTCTGGAAGAGAAAGTAAGGCTGGTAACTATGCAGCCCTCCCTCCCTCAAATCAAACTCTACAGTAATAGGGAAGGTGGTGGATAAAGAGTTTTGAGGGGAAAATAATGAATTCTGTTTTGGGTTCCAGATCTTTCTGACTCCTGCCCCTCCAAATTTCCCTGCCCTGTAACCCATTCTCTTAAATCTTGCCTCCCTGTCTTCCAGAATACCAGCCCCCATGAAAAGGAGAGCATTTTTGTGTCCCTCAAGTGACACTGTGTAGGTGCCTACGTGCTCTGCCTATATTTAGGACTGACTGAGTTGATGTGCTTTCTTTTAGAGCTGTGGTATCGAGTTGTCCTAGAGCTGATACAATCACTGGTCTTTGTATTCATTGTTTAAATGACTCAGCACCAACCCCTGGTTGACATATTTCTTGTTCAAGTTGTCATTTTTATGTACCACCCTACCAGTATAAAGTGTTTTCTTTTTATTCTGAAAGCAAAACTACACATGTAAGTATGGCCAGTGACATTCTGGAAGGAGTCATATAAGAGAAAAAGAGGTGTGACCACTCCACTCCCCTAGGCTCCACCAGGTTTCCTTGCTGCATTTGGAGCAAATCATGAATATGGAAGCTAATGAGATTCTAAACTTGAAATTTAGTAATCCAATAATGTATGCCCTTTAGGCTACAAGTATAATTAATATCCCTAAATGTGTTTTTTAAGGAAGAAAGGAGGTAATATGAAACTGTTACAAAACGATCACCTTCTATGAGATACAATAGAGTATCCATGGTACCGTGAGACTGCTGGGCTTTTCAAAAGACCATAAACTTAATTACAGCTGGAATGAACTTTAGATGTCACCTAGCCTCACTCCATTCATTTTATAGATGAGAAAACTGAGGTCCAGAGAGGTTAAGTCAAATGCCCTCGGTCATAGAGGGAATAAATAATGGAGCTGGAACTTGAACCTACATCTTCTACTTCTTCAGGTGACAAAAAAGCTTTTCTCTGTCTCTTTAGACCTTAGGGTCAAGAGACTTACCTTCTCTTTACAATGAGCTATTTAGTAAGAAACAGGATGATGTAATGGTTAGAAATCAGTTTTGTCTAGTGCTTCATTTAAATCTGGTCAATGTGACACTATGTTGTCTTCTATTTTCCTGGGTAAACACATAACCTTGAAGGATGCTCCATTGTTCCCTTTTCATAGGTAGCACTGGCCTTGGTATCTGAGATAATGGGATCAGATTCCCTCTCTCACAGTATGTGTGTGACTCTAGGAACGTCATATAACATTGACATGACTCAGTTTCTTCCTCTGCAAAGTGGGAATTATACTTGCTTTGTGAACCTTAAATCTCTCTATAAAGATAGGTCATTGTCCTTATTGAAGGGCTGAAATCATACCATGTGCACCCCTAGGTCAGAGATGTAACATCTCTAGAAAGAAACAAAACCAGTAGCATCAAGTGGCAGAAGGAATTTAACCAATCTCAGAAATCACCACAGAGATCTCTCCCCACAGGTCTGAAGTTGTTTGAGAACGGGTGGCAGAAAGAAGCCAACATGACTTTTATCATGACTTTTTCTCTTTTAAGAATGTACTCACAGGATTTGGCTATGGAAGACTTTTCAACAATTCAGCTTTGAAGTTGTGCTACCTTATTATTCCACTGTCAGGACCATTAATTAATCTGACTTTGGTGAATCCAAGGGTTTTTCTGAACAATCTCAGCACCATTCCTCAAACCTCTGAACAAGAATGAAATGGAAATTTGCAACTAGTTGTTATCCTCAACTCTCCTCCTGTGAAAATTTAGTAATCCAATAAGAACAGGACCATGGCAGGTCTAGCCCTTCCTCCCACTGAAAACCAAAATGAAACAAAACCATAGTGCAAATAAGGTGATGGAGACATGTTGTTGGTAAAAGTTAAACTGAGGACATTGAAGCTATAACTACATGACCCCAAACAAGTAAGTATTTGGACATATCTGGTCCAGACGTTTGATTAACATTTTGCCTTTCATCCATTTCACAAAGATTGGTCATAATAGTTAAACTTTACACCCAACTGAAGGATTTTCATTGTAGTGTTAAGTCCTTGACTGAGTTTATGCTCTAGGATCAATCAAACATACATCAGGAATTTATTTAAGGGTCTGAGTCAGTACATTTTTCACCTCTGTAAGCCATTTGGAGAAGAGCAGAGGGTATTAGGTAGCTGGGGACCAGAATGCCTTTCGTCCTCTTTTCCCCAACAGTGGTATTAATATATTCCACAGTCTTTGTTTAGCTAAACAAGTTTGGTTTTCTGTTCTAGTGGAGTAGCATCCTATCTAGCTCATCTGAGAAACTTGAAATCTAAGCAAGACTGCTCTTTGATATGTGAAAGGGTTAGTTTTGTTTTGTGTGTGTTATTCCCCCACTTTGGAGGTAATTGGGATTAAACGAATTGCCCAGGGTCTCACAGCTAGTAAGTATCTGAGCCTATATTTGAACTCAGGTCCTCTTGATGCCAGGACTGATGCCCTATCCATTGCCCCACCTAGCTGCCCTGAAAGGAGTCATTCTTGTGCAGCACGTAGAGGCAACAAGCACACATATTGGCCTTGTTGGTTTCATTTTATATAATGTTCATTCTGACTGGAAAAACCTGTGATTTGATCTATTAAAACTTTAAGGAAGAAAGCATGACTTTAACTTAATTATCCATGCAGAGAGGGACTGAGCCAGTCATGGAATGGATATACCAATATAATCAAATTTCCTTTCATTCCAGTAAGTTTAGTGAGTGTCTGCTGTGTTTATAGCCCCTTGTTTGACTTTAGATTACATTGTGTAAATTTCTTTAGGAGAGACTTATTTTCCAAATTTGGTTTGAGCCAGTTAAGAGGAACAGATATAGATAAAACATGGGGCACTTCCCAGAGAGATCCAACCAAGATGTGTTATGCAGGAAAATGCATGAAGCCAATGGACAACTCTGTTAGCAGGGAAAAAGGGGTGCTTACTACCTAATGACTCCCCCAAGTGGGCTATTCAGATTAGCTTCCAACTCTTTTCAGCGACCCCTTGGTGGGGCAGTATACCAGACCTGAAGTCAGGAACATTCATCTTCCTGAGTTCAAATAAGACCTCAGACACTTCCTAGGTGTGTGACCCTGGGCAAATCACTTAACCCTGTTTGCCTCTGTTTCTTCATATGCAAAATGAGCTGGAGAAGGAAAGGACAAACTGCTCCAGTATCTTTGCCAAGAAAATCCCAAATGGGTTCATGAGGAGTTGGATAGAACTAACATGACTGAACAAATACATCCTGGTCTTTGAGAGGGAGAGAGAGAGAGCAGAGATGGAGAGGAACAGTTTTTCTTATTGTGCCCCACTCTTATCCCCTAAGTTCATCCTTAAATTGCAGCCATTCAACCAAGTATTTCTTTAGCATTTACTATTTGCCAGGAACTTTGGGGAGCGCAAGAGATACCAAACAAAAGGAGTCTACATCCTAATGTAATGGGAAAAAAGGAAGGCAGTGACCTTGTTTAATAGAGGCAAATGAAGTCACTTTAAATTCAAAGGTTTTGACTAGGCACAATGGGGTAGAGCAGATAGCCTGTGCCATCTGAGTGTAAAGGGCGCTCTAGGGGATTGCTATGACTGAAGGCTTCTTGACATCCTGCTGGTGAAACCTTTATTTTCTAGTTTCTAACTCTGTGGATTTCCTGACTCCTACCTTGAACCATAAACTAGGTCTCTCCTCTCCTCCTGATCTGTGCTTCATCGTGGAAGGATGGGAGGCATCATCTCGTGATCATCACAATAATAATTGCCAATTATCTGGCCCTTTAAGATTTTCAAAGCACTTAACACATTTACAACTTTAACCTTTACATCACATCTTACATTATTTTATGATGACTGTGAGTTAGATGCGATTAATATCCCCAATTCTACAAATGATGAAACTGAGATGGAAAGTTTAAATGACAACTAATATGTCAGAAGCAAGATCTGAACATTCATTTCCTGACTTTTAGATCCAACACTCCATCAATTATAACGAGTACCTCAAAGTATTGACAAGGAAAGCCAAACAAACAAGTGAAAACGTAAAGGAGGGAGAGTTAGACTTAGATTCGAATTAGACTTAGATTCGAGTTAGACGGGATTCTAATCTTGCCTCCATCATTTAGTAGTTGTATGATCATGGACAAGTCATTCAACAACTCTGAGCCCCAGCTCTCAGCTGCTTGGTTTTGACTCTACCACCACCACCATCATCACCACCATCATCATCATGATGTTTTCTCGTTTACTTATGTCCCTCTTATTGGAGCAAAAAAGAACTCCTCCATAGCCTCCCTTTAAAGAGGGCTCAGAATCACTGCCCTCACTCCATCTGTCACTAGCTGCTCTGCTTGGTTTAGACTCAGTCTTTCCCCACCCTTTCCCCACTCCTAACTTACCTTATTTTTGTGTATTGTCTTCCCTCCTTACATTTTAAGCTCCTTGAGAGAAGAGACTGTATTTTTTTTTCTTATTTGTATCCCCAGTGATTAGTTCAGTGCTTGGCACGTAAAAGATGCTTAATAAAGTTAATCCTGTCTTATCTTTAAAATGAGGCAATAATAATTACAATGAATGCCTCTCAGGTTTCTTTGTGGAAAAGTGCTCTGCAAATGCCAAAGCATTATACAATGGGAGCTCTCATAACCTTGCATAGTCTGGGCATTGCCTAGGGAAGGACTTACAGTAATTAAGACAGCTGAACCCAAGACTACCCAGCCAATCCCCAAGCCAGTCGCACCTGACATCAAGGTGTTTCCCATACTTCCTGCTTTCCTGTGAGGCTCTCTTTTAGGCACATGAGCATGTTTCTACAGCATCTTTATGAATCACTTCTAGGAAACTAGGGGAAATGTTCATCCTTAGTTATTCTTCACACAGCAAATCACTTTTGAGATAGAGATATCTTTGCATGGGGGGAAAAATCCAATAACAGCATAATTTAATGAAAGCAATCTTTCTTTTACTGTCCTAATGCTTATCTATTTTCTTACACTCTGGAAACACACAGATACCATATATATTTGTAAATCCTTATACAATCTAATAAAAATAGAATTAAGAGATAGGAACATTAATCAGAACATATCAAATTTTTATCAAGCAACCAAAATAAGTAAGACTCATGGATGGTGCATTAAAATGTGAATCTAGGGCAAGGAAATGAATATTTTAGCATTCTGCACTCAAGCCCTTCCATGATGGCGAATAGGACTCCAGAGACCAGTGTGATGTTGGGTTGATCTGATTTCATCACTATTATTATAACAGTTGAAATTGACTATCAGAAGCGATACATTTCTTCTTTTTCTTCCTTCACATTCCTTTTGGTATAATTTATAAATAGGCTTGCACATAAATAAACCTCACTTTTCATAGTGGCCATGACCAGAGGTAGCCTTACTCAGATACAAAGTATGCAAGTGCCTATACCATGTGATTTCAGAGATACCATGGACTTGACCTTTAACCTACATCCAAAATTATTCTTATTCCCTTAGTAGCCCTGTCACCATGCCTGACATTCAACCATTAAAGAATCATTCATTTAGATTGACGTTATTCTGTGTTAAGATGTAAATCTCCCTGAAAGGGGCAACACATTAACCTGTCATTTGTTGGTAAGACCTTAAGGTGAATTGGATTATCAGATGCTTTCCTGCACGGGCAGCTGAGAGCTGGTTAGCAGAGAATGTCTAAAGTAGGGGTCTCCAAACTACAAACCAAGGGCCAAATCTTGCCTAATGTCTTGTTTTGTTTTAGTGCTCTGAGCTAAGAATTTTTTTTACATTTTAAAAATATGAGAATATGTAATGATAAAATATAATAATGTTATATATTATAATGTAATAAGTATAATTATTATATATAATTACATAATCCCATAATAATATAATTATATATAATATATATTTTAAAATATAATAAAACTTTAAAAATGTCAAAGTCATTCTTAACCGTCCTGTACAAAAACAACAAGCACAACCACCAGGCAGCAGGCTGGGTTTGGCCCATGGGCTATAATATGCAAACCTCTGGTCCAGGGTATGAGATACCACTTCACAGGAAGGTGCTGGTTAGCTAGAGTCATCTCAATGTAAGGAATGACAGTAAGGCAGCCCATCCATAGCAGAAGATTTTTATTCTTTGGTTGTTATTTACTTTGGAGCTTTTTTTTTTAGTTTCTAAGATGTAGAACCCTGTGTCCATATCCCAAATTCCATTTTTTCAGAGGAGATAGTGTTTTCAGGACTTCTGTTTTCCATTTCACTTGGGGCAGTAATTGTCTCTTCTAGTGATTTCTCTTCTAGAAACAATCCGTTCAAAAATAGGAAACATGATTCTTTTATAACCAAATCTTTCATTCTCCTGATCTTTTCATAGAATTACAAAACTTTAGTATTGGAGAGGTCTTTAAAATCCATTATATCCCACTCCATTTCATGGTTGGGGAAACTGAGGTGGAAGTGACCAGCATGGGAGCAGGGGTTAGAGGTTAGTATATCCCCAGCTAGTATGACAGCTGGTATATGTCAGTCTTCTTTCTACTACAAAATATTATCTTCTCCCTCTCCTTTTTATCTTATTCCCTTTCTCCACAATCTCCCAGATTTCCTTTCTAGTAAAAAAAATGTGCCTTGTAGAGCCAGCTTGGCCCTACTCTGCCCCCATTTACCCAAAGCATTCTTGATGCATTCCCAGACAGCATCTTCCCCCTTCCACCCAATGATTTTCTTTGAGACAAGAAAAATTTGATACCATTGAATACTTAGTATAAGGTGAAAGGCTTTTATAAATTGTTTTGTACAAGCTACTTTCTATAGAGAGCTTAATAAAATACATTGAACAAAATATTACCTCCCTTACAAACCCATCTTCAGTATCATGCTTCTTTTCATGTACTTGGAGAGAAGATAAATGGGTAGCATCTTGAGAAAGTGTTGTTGACCCAGGATATGTAAACTGAAATAATGCATCACCTCCCATGGACTCCTGCCCTTTCTGTCCTCTCCTCCAACAACTACTAGAAGAAAAGAAAGAAAAGAGTTTCCTCTTTAGAAGACCAGAGCACTTTAGCTTAGCAATAATAAAACAAGTCTCCAGGCCATATCACATTGCAGGAGAAATCCTGAAATTATGGCTTTAAATTAAAACTGCTCTCCAAAGAAGGGCAAAAACATTCGCTATCTTATCCCACTCAGCTCCAGTTCTGAAATAGATTAGCAGCTCTTTGTTGCCCTGAAATGAACCTCGAACACATTTTGGTTTGGTGACTCATAATAAATGAAATAATATGTTCTTATTCCGTGACAGCAGGAGGACAGATATGAAAGGATTCCATGGTCGTTATCTGAGATTACAGCAAGAGAGCCAAATGAAGCATAAAGCAAATATTTAAAAATAAAAAATCAAGATCCAAGCACAGAGCCAGTGGCCTATAGGCCACATCTCTGTAAGGGAAGTCCCATGGGACAGGCTTCAAGGTGCTGGTTCATTTGATGTTTGTTAGAGAACAGTGTGAGCAGAGGCACAGAGATAGGCCAGCCCTACCTGTGCCAGGACAATGAGGTGGCAGGTGTGGAGAGAATTGATAGGTAACCTTGAATAACAGTGAGGGAGACAACAGAGGTAGCAAGTTGCCAATGGAATGAGCCCTAATGTTGATGTCAGGTGCCTTGCGGTGGAGTCCCCTGATACATGCAAGCCATTGACCCTGGGAAATTCATTTGAGCTCTGGGTTTTGGTCTGGACAACTATAAAATGGTAGTAATGATACATGCACCACTTATGTCACAGAGTTATTGTGAAGAAAATGCTTTTATAATCCTTAAAATGCTACATAAGTATGAGTTGTCAATATAGTTGATGGGCAAGGAGAGGCCGGATTACAGAGGGCTTTGAATGCCAAGAACAAATGTCTAGAGCAGGGGTGGGGAACCTGTGGCCTCCAGGCCATATGTGGCCTTCTAAGTTCTTGGGGGCAAAAGGCAAAGTTCTTGCCTTTTGACTGAGTCCAAATTTTATTGGGGATTTGCTCTGTAAAGTTTGGAGTAAAAGGGCCATATTGGAGGACCTAGAAGGCCACATGTGGCCTTGACTTTTGTCACAGACCTTTTCTCATCTCCCCTCACCCCCCTTAATGAATGCATAAGGCCATAATGATTTGGTTTTGGACATAAAGATTTATAAAGAATGCAAGTTTCTTATTAAAGCCCATGGATTAAATAGTTCTCAATTTTCCCCACATAATTTTCTGAGTGAAAGATTTTTTAATTCAAAGATTCTTAAAACCAAAGCTTGCTTTGTTTTTATCTGGAGTGTACTTGTTTTAAGATGTTTCTTTTCTTTTTGAAAATGTTTTATTAATGCTGTTCGGTGTTCAAAGCAAACCCTGTCTTAGCACCCTGGAGTTGGCAGTGCTCTAGATAAAGTGAGTCTTTGAGAGTGGAAATTGAATTGGAAAATGCAGGATCACTCAATCCATAGCCTCCCAAATAACTCCATACTAATTCTGGCATCCCTGCACCTTCTGAGATCTCCCTGTGAAAGCCTGTGACAAAGGTGATTGGTGAAAATACCAAGAATAATTGTTGCTGTTGTAGAAATTGACTTTTGACTGATTTTATTCAATTTGAGAAAGATGTCTTAAGTACCTGTTATATGCTCTGTCCTTTGCAAGTTATGATGAGAGACCTCCCCAAAGAGCTCACCAGATTGCTGTGGACTCCCATGTAACAATCAAGCAAATGTATAAACAGTAAAACAGTAACTTACAAAGCAGTGTATAATTAAACGTCAAATTCATGGCCCTGACTCAAAGTACTATAGGATGCCAAAGAACTGGAATATTTAGGAAAGTCTTCATAAGGAATGTAGAACTTGGTAAAGGACTTGAAAGATGGGTAGAAGTAAGAATATTTGATAGGAATATCTCAGGCATGAAGGTGGTAAGGGAAAATGGAAAATTCAGCAGCAGCAAAGGGCATATATTATCAAGGAATAGAAAAAAAAAAAGATCAATCATTGGATGAAAAAATTTACCATTTCCTATACTACACTATACATTGTAGACAGAGACTGCTAGAGAAGGCAAGGGAAGGGAATAAGTATTGATATAACACCTACTATGTGTTAGACGCTAGACTAGGGTGTTTATAAATACTATCTCATTTGATCCCACAATAACCCTGTGAGGTAGATGCTATCATGATCTCTAGTTTACTGTTGAGGAAACTGAGGCAAACAGAAGTTAAGTGACTTGCCCAGGATCACAAAACTGAATTTGAACTCAAGTTTTCCTGTCTCCAGGCCCAGCACTCTATCCACTGTGCCACCAGCTTCCAAGGACCAGTATTTCACTCTAGTAAGAAGTTAGGACCCAGTGATAACAATCATGCAAACAGTCATCCAGTAATAGGTTATCATGGGGAAACCACCAAGCTCTCTGAGTTCCAGTAAACTGGTTACCTCGGTCCTATTAGCTCTGGTCCCTTGTGACTGCCATGACTTACCTCTGTGACTCTCTATTTACATATGTGGAATACCCAATCAAAGCTTATGTAGCTGAGTCATACCCTGTTTGGAAAACTCTTCCCATTCGTTCCATCAGAATGCCTCATTGATTCATCTCTAACCCAAAGTGATCTTGTTAATCAAATTATCGCAAACTAGTAGAGTAAATAACATTAATATATTCAGTGTATTCTTTAGTCCAGGTGAACCCCCCCTCAGATTAGGAAGCAACCCCCTCCTTGTCCATAAACAAGCAACAGACAAAGAAATAAAAATAAATCTGAAGCTCAATTCTCCTCCCAATGCTCTCCTTCCATGGAGAGCTGGCAAGAAGATATTAATACCAGTACTTTTTAATTCACAGCAAAACTTCCCTACAGGTCAGTGCCTGCATACTGGGTATGGTATAGGAATGCAGAGTTTCTATTTGTCTCTCCTGAAGCAGCCTCACAAATAGTACATTCAGCATCAAGGTCACTTCTGTCAGATAAGAAATCCCACCCTGAATCACCCCATTCCAGAACCGTCCGGGCATAGCATAGCATATTGGAAAATGAAGTGGATTTGGGCAAAGATTGCATGTGGAGAGGGATGTGTGAGGAAATATAAACGATATAAAAATAAAAGATCAAGAATTTTTTTAGAAGAATAATGTTGAATCCATGCTATGCCAACCTATTTCCTGTGTGACCTTGGGCAAGTCATAGCTTCCTGTATGTTCAGTTTCTTCATCTCTAAAAGGATAGGGTTAGACTAGAGAATTAATTTTCAGAAAGCTGTGTGGTATTGCACCTAGGGAACAGGACTTGGAATCAAAAAGACTAGCTGGCAAAATCACTCAGCCTTTCTATGCCTCAGTTTCCTCTTCTGTAGAATGAGATGTTGGACACAGAGGTCTGAAAGTGTCCTTGTTTTAAATCTATGTTTTTTTATGATCTCTTTTTTAAAAAAAAATATGGTTTTTCCCTCCACTTATATGTTGAAACAATTCTCTTAATTTTTTTTTAAAGTTTTGAGTTCCAAATTCTACATTCCCTGAAATGATAAGCATTCTGATGTAGTTTATACATGTGAAATCATGTAAAACACTTCTATGATCTCTTAAGTCCAATATTAAAATCCTACACTCAGATGAGAGTGGCCATTGACCCCTTCACATGGCTCATAGCTTCTTACAAGAACTTTCTTCCACTGTTTTCCTTGCTCACATGCTAGGAATTCAAATGAAGATAAATTCCAAGTTGCCCCTACAAAACACAAACATGCCACCATTACCAAAGTCACCAACAATACTACTACCACCAACTACTATTACTCCTTCAACCACAAATGATATCTCGGACAATGAAGCAGTATTTTTAGCAACTCTGGCTTACCTGCACATGGACAATGTACTTCTCCTTCCCCCTGCCCCCATCCAGTTGCCTCCTGCCTTAGCACCTCTTTTCTCAGCCTTGGAAACACATCATCTCTAAGATATGAATATCATAGCTACCGTGCTTGGTAGATATAAAGAATTGCTGGATCACAGCTGAACACCAGTTGTTGCAGGAAGCATGTGCCTTCCTTGCTCTCCCTATCTTGCTCCTTTTCTCACTCCTTGGAGCAATCATTTGTCTTCTCTAAAGACTGTGTGTGGCTCTCAGGCTGAGGAGCTAATGGATGATCTTTTATTTGGTATCTTGAGACAAGGAAAATTAGAAAATGGTACAGGTCATGGTTATTTCAACTTTTGTTGTACAAATGTCTTTTATCTCAGCAGTGTTTTAATGCAGTTCAGAAGGCCAGAAGTGGACATATGATTCCCTTCTTTTTTATTCTGCCTAATTTTAGTGCTACTGTGATAACAGAGTCTCTGTTTAATTTCTACAAGATTTGAGGAGAAATACTTTCACATGGAACATGAGAAATATTTTGGATAACACTTTCCAGGGTTCACAAGCAACAGTTATCAACAGCTAATAAAGAGGTAAGGTAGGAATGGTGGTGAACATAGGAGAGGCTAGGTTGGCAAAATGGATAAAGTACTGGGCCTCAAGTCAGGAGGATTCCTCTTCCTGAGTTCAAATCTGACCTCCAACACTTACTAGTTGGTGACCTTGGGAAAGTCACTTAACCTCATTTACCTCAGTTTCCTCATCTGTAAAATGATCTAGAGAAAGAAATAGCAAGCCCCTCCAGTATCATTGCCCTAATGGATTCACAAAGAGTTGGACTGAAAATGACCAAATGATAACAACAAAAAGTAATTCTCTATACAACTCTCTGCAGAGGCTGTTCTAAACCATCTTTCTTTCCTCAATCCTTATGTACCATCTCCACCCTACTTAGTCTGAGTTCATGCCTTATACCTTATTGCAAAAACAGAAACTGTTCACTGTGCACTTTCCTTCTTTACATTTAAAAATCTCTTGACACTTTTCCTAATTCTATCCTTTTTATTCTAATTTCTAATGAAAAAAATACCTCTTCATTAGAAAAGGCCAGTCCTTTTATCTGTACTTCTGATCCTATCTTCTCCAAGTTTCCTCAGTAGATTGCCCCCAGTATCATTTGGGATCATTTGTATTGCTAAGGAGCTAAGTCATTCAGAGTTGATCATTGTACAAGATTGCTCTTCCTGTGTCCAGAGTTCTCCTGGTTCTTCCCACTTCACTCTTTATCAGTTCATTTAAGTCTTTCCAGGTTTTTTTCTGAAAGCATTCTGCTTATCACTATTTACAGTACAATAATATTAATGGAATAGTTTTAACACCAAAGGCTTAAATTCTTTAGAAGAAATATATCTTCTCTTTCTTTTGAAACTCGCAGTGTCTTGAATGTAACTAGATATATTGTAGGTGTTCATTTTTTGAATGATTGATACAGAGCCAACATGATTTATTGGATAGTCATTCAATAAACATTTTAAGTACCTGCTATGTGCTAGGCATTATGCTAAGTACTGAGGATATAAAGAAAATTAAAAAACAATCCCTGCTGTCAAGGAGCTCACAGCCAAATGGGGGAGACATGCATGTGGGGGAGACAGCTGCATACAGACAAGCTAGGTACAGAATAAACTGGAGATAATCAACAGAGAGAAGGATAGAATTAAGGAGGATCAGGAAAAGCTCTCTGTAGAAGGTAGGATTTTAGCTGAGATTTGAAGGAAGACAGAAAGGAGAAATGAGAAGGGGAGAGCATTCCAAGCTTGGAGGACAACCAGTGAAAATGCCTAGAGCTGAGAGATGAACATTCTTATTCTGAGAATAGAAAGGGCTACTAGGGCCACTGGATTGAAAAGTACTTAACTGAGTCTCACCTCTGATACTAAGCCCTTTGATCTGAGCCCTTTGATCAATTCAGAAGTAACTTAATTTAATTTAATTAAATCCAACAAATAGTCACTTCTCATGTTAAACATGCACTTTCATGGGTCTTGGGGAGACAAAGACAAGAATGGAAACATCCTTCCCTCAGAAAGCTTACGAAAAACATTGTACAACTAAGTAAATACAACTAAGCAAATGCAAAATAAATACTCAGTCCAGGGAAGATGTCACAGAGAGATATCATAGAAGCAGCTTTCTCCTATCTTCCCAAAAGTACAAATAACAGGACTTCACCCTCCCAAAAAAAGACAAGTCATTAGAGTTCAGAAGAGGAAAAGGGAAATCACCAAAGTTGATTGATAAAGAAGAAATAACATTTCTCCAGTCTAATTCTTTGTGATTCCCTTACTGCTCTTCCCTTTTCCTTCCCCCTCCTCTGCACATCACAAACTGGTCCAGTAGCCCTGTTTGATAAACTAAAAAAAATTAAATTATCTAGAGAAGAACTGTCTTTTTGATAAGAAATTCTGGAAAAACTGGAAAACAACTTGGTAGAAATTTAGATCACTATCTTATACTGTATACAATAAGAATATCAAAATGGATAAGACATTTAATTCTAAAAAGTCATATAGTTTAAGAAATATGGAAGATAAAGCCAGGTTCTTTTTTTTATAAGTCTGAGGGAGATTTTTTAACCAAACAAGGGAAAAAATTATAGTAGATAATTGCGACTCCATAAAATTTAAAAGTATTTGTAAACATGTCCATCAAATTAAAAAAAAACACACAGATGCACTAAAGTACAGAGAAGAAGATAAAAGCATAGAGTTGGATATTCCAATCAAATATCACCCATTTAAAAGGCTAATATTCCAAAAGAAAAGAAATTAAAACAAATGCATAACACTAAGAGCCATTCCTCTATTGATAAGTAATTACATGATATGAAGAAATAGTTTTCAAAATAAGAATTGAAAATTACAAAAGACCATATTAAAATATGCTCAAAATCACTTGGAAGAAATGCAAATTTTAAAAATTCTACAATTTCACCTTACAGCATTCAAATTGCCAAAGATGATATAAAATAGAAGAGTTCGTGTTGGAAAGTCTGTAGAAATGCAGATATGCTGAGACAGTGTTAATTGAATTATGACTTGGTCTGATCACTATGGATATCTATTTTTGAGTTAATCAAGAAAACACCCTAAACCATTACTCTTTAACCCAGCATGTCCACTCCTGGCAATCCTAATAGTCAAAGATAGAACACCGTTCTTAATATACACCAAAATAGGAACATTTGTTTTTGTTAGCAAGAACTAGAAACAAAGTGGTGCTCTTCGATTGGGAAATGGATGAAAAAAAAACTGTATGAATGTAAGAGAATATTATTTTACAGTCAGAAGTAATGAATGTGGGAAATTCAGAGAAACATGGGAAAATATTTTGTCCATGATCTGAAGCAGAACTAAGAAAACAGTATACAAACTGACTCTAACTTGAATTGAAAAGATCTGTAAAAGGAATTTAAACACTGATCCATCTAAAAACAAATGAAGGTGACAAAGCAATGATAGTAAAAATGTCTCTTCTCTCACTGAAGA
This sequence comes from Bettongia penicillata ogilbyi, assembly GCA_023548195.1. Lineage (NCBI taxonomy): Eukaryota > Metazoa > Chordata > Mammalia > Diprotodontia > Potoroidae > Bettongia > Bettongia penicillata. Next base: position 1,966,563 of record JAJHZJ010000422.1, on the reverse strand, counting down.
GATGTGGGGGAGCAGGTCAGAATATTGCATAACTTGTCAGATGCAGTTACTGTATTTTAAGTTTTTTGTTAATTATTATTCTTCATCAATGAGGGAAGGTTCAGTTTGGAGGTGAGGAGGGGCAAAATGCCTCTGATATGAAGAAAAAATACATTAATAAAATATTTTAAAATTTAAATAGCCCTCAGCCAAATTACATGCAAAAAACAAAAGCTTTCTGAGGTTCAGTTTCCTTATTTATTACTCACCTCAGAGAGCTATTTTGAGGTTCAAAGAGAATAAATAATATTTATATAGTGCTTTTGTAAACCTGAAAATGCAATGTAAATGTTGCTTATTTTATTTTCTGAGTGGGTGCTAGGCACTAGGTATTTCCTAGGAGAACAGAACAGTCATGCCGGTGACCTGGAGTAGTGAAATCCCCAACAAAATTGTTTTATAACCTTATAATTACGATATTTTTAGAATTACAGTTATTCCTTCCAAATCATGAGGGTTAGGGGCACACACACCCCTTATCTAGGAAATCCATGTAAAAAATATTGGCCCTCCCTTTATATCAGAGAAGAAATATGAGTTATTATGGTATTAAAAGATAAAATATAGTGCTATTATATGATACTATACATATATTTTATCCATTTCTGAGTTTCTAACCTTTTTCTGTGTCATCTGCTGGTCTTGCAAAACTCCTCCAAAATTTCCATTTAATTCCTTATGGCAACTTCCAAGATATCAAAAGCAAGATGGGGAAAGTTACCATGTGGAAGGAATTACTATATTTCAAAGGTTCTTGTTTGCCTCTAATCTGAGAGTGCAATTGTAACATTTCCCCTCATCTCTACCTTACCAAGATAATGTTCAGATTCTATAGAAACGAAGGATCTAGATTATGGAGAGCTTTGAACGATAGGTTTAGTAGTTTTGATTTGATGTAATAGGTAATTGAAAGCTGGCATTTGGGGATTATTAATCTTCTAGTTGTAGATAGGCTTTACTGGAGGGAGATCAATTTGGAGATGAGAGACCAACTAAAAGGTCTTTGAAGTAGTCCAGGAATGAGATAAAAAGGTTCCTATAAAGGGTAGCAGTCAGAATGGAAAGGGTTAAATACAAAAAAATATTTTATGGGGAAAATTTTTAGGATTTCCTTTATTGATTGGAAGATAGAGTGGTGGGAAGATATTTAAATTTGCCTGTATTTTCAAAGTAGGGTTGGGAGAAGAATTAAGGGGAGGGGGCTTGTCCTTTAAGTTTCCTTTACCCTTACTGTCCATGAATTCTTAAATTTTTAAGATGTTCAGATCATCCTTCTCATTAGGTCTGTTTAACAGGGCATCAATTTATTTTTTTTCTTTACCTCCTGGCAGAAGATGGGGATGGAGGCAAACATGTAAACCCTTATTCTTATTCAAATTGTTATCCAGCAGCTTAATTCCTAGAGTAGTAAGAGGCAGAACCACTGAACCTAGAGTCAGAGGAGCTGTGCTTGAATCTCATCCTTGTTATTTATTAGCCCTGGATAAGTCATTTCACCTCTCTAGGCCTCAGTATTCACATGTTCAAAATGTAGGTATTGGATTAATTGATTGCTAATGCCCATTCTGATTCTAAGTTCTGTGAGCCTGTGAGTCCAGGTGCCCCTGACAGCCTGTTGGATTCCCTTTCAGGCAAAACAGAATTGATCAACAGACAGAATCAGGGCCAAAGCTGGGAGTTCATAGTACCAGAATGACAAGTCAGGATTCAAACCTTGAGTCCAGTCTAAGGCAGGCAGGGACCTGGCATCTGGCAGGACTAGCTAGGCAGGACTCAATGACCTCTCAGACCCATTTTGGCTAACCTCCAAGGTTCAAAGGCTGTGACAGCAGTTTTTCTGCCTGCATCTGGTGGCTATGTTAGGGAAAGGGGGAGGGACAGCATCCGACCTTTGTCTAGGCCACAGAGATTCAGAATAGGAATCCAAGACAAGGGCCAAAGAGACCCAGGCATCATTTTTCCTAAAGAGTGTTCTTACATAGAAAAAGGAACCTATTTTTCTGTGGCAAAGCTTATGTTCATTTTGGGACAAGCATATGCATCTTAATCCTTGGAGTGAACATAAGTTTAATTAAAACAAAAATCTACAGCAGCACAAATGCAAAAGCCAGTTATTAAGGTGTGATTACTGTGCCATCTATGGTAATAATAAAGATAATAATGATAAACCTTAATTTATCTGTTGCTCTAAGGCCTTTTGCCATCTGAACACAATTACACAAATGGCTTCACTTATTATAGGCAGCCATTGAGCCTGATTAAATCTTAGTGCAGAAACCCTCCCAGCAGAGGACACAACTGTACAGAGTTCAAAAGAGTGATTTCCAGGCACGGAAGCCAGGTGCTGGTAGCCCCTTCACCAAGTTGAAAGGGCTTGCAAAAACTGAGAAGCCTTTGGATAGTCAGGTTTGTAATTTTCAAAAAATAGGCTTCACCGCAAGTACTTTCACATCTGACTTTTATCCCCTCAACTGTGCATCTTTGTTCTTTCTGGAGTCGATTACTGCCCTCCCAGACCTGCCCTGTTAAAGATGCATTCTTTTATTCAGGGAAGATTTTCTCATATGCACACATGCACACACACACACACGCACACACGCACACACACACAGATGGGACTTGGAGAGGTTGCAGTGTTTTTCTTTCTATGGCTTCTAAAATAGATGTCCTTAGCAACTATTCGATTTGCCAGTAATGTATCTTCATTTCCTGAAGCCCTTTCATCCCAAAACTTTCAAGATTAATCACTGGATTTTTATAATAGAATTTCAAGTGAGTGGGAAAATGAACATGTATCTTTCCAGTGAGTTTTCTCCCTGCATAGGTTTGAGCTCTCTTGGGTATGAGCAGCAGCTTTCTTGAGACAGAAGTGTTCTAGAACCATGTCCTCTGTGTCAAAGGAAACTATGAGGCATGTACAAAAGGCTTATTAGTAAGGTGTAGTTTCAAAGAATCTTAGAGTTCGATGGGATCTGGCAAACCTACTGACTAGTCAAGCTGTTTCATTTGACATTTAAAGCACTATAGAAACGTGACCTAGCTACGCTAAAAAAAAAAAATAAATAACGAGGCTTGGAAAGAGCGTATGGCTTGCCAAGGTCAAATAATTAATTCACAATACACCAAGAATAGAACCCAGGTGCCCTGAATCTCAATCCTCTGCTTTTTGCCACTTAGAAATTAGATATTTGGTAGGGTGGGATACTTAGAGAAAGTTGTTTGTTTTGTTTTTTTCTTGAACTGATCTCTGTATTAACCTTTCTTTAATGGATATATCCATTTGTCCACCAACTCAGATTTTTAATGTCCCCTATGAGTATGCCTCTCACCAGCGTACCCTATGGATAGGTCTACTCTTCCCAGTGTTGTTGAGTGTATATGTACATATATGTATATACATACATACATAAATGTGTATACATATGTATACATATACACACATATACACTATTTATGGGGGGAATTTTTTATTTTTTACTTTTTATTCCATGTCACTTCAGTAAACACCTTTGATTTAAGCTATATGTGACAACTGGTTGACTATAAAGATGCAAATGTTGGTGGGAGCTTTAGAGCATACACAGAAAACTTTGAACTTGAAGCAGTTAATAGTACCCCAATCCTGGGGACCTAAACAGCAAGTGAGAGTTGGGGAAATAATTCAGACAGCTCCACATAGGAATAAGTCTACTACATGGTGAATTTTTAAAGATACCCAAGGAGATTCCTCTTGTAATTCAAATATCTTTCCCAGGAGCCTGTCACAGTGCCTGAAATTTCACCACTAAATCACTATTGCTGTGCATTCAGTCTTGTCCCAGGTTTTTCTTTTAAAATGAAAATAGTCCTATAAGAAACAATAGCTACATTTGGGTTTTTTTTTTTTAGTTAATTAAAACTTTACTGTTGAATATGATGAAATCAATTAAATGATTAGTAACTATATGCCTTAAAATGAATTCATTCCAATGCTTAAAATGACACAACTTTTGACTAATTCTTTCCAAGTGCCCACCAGGATCTTTTGTTACTGTATTTTAGTTAGTGTGTATTTTGTTCTTCGGGTTTTGCTTTCTGTTGTGCTTTCTATCATTTAATAAAGGTCCTTGGAGAGTTCTTTGCATTGCTCAAACTTTATAGTCATGATGGAACTATAGTATTCCATTAAATTAATACACCACAATTTGTTTTGCTACTCTTCTTTTGTTGGACATTTGGTTTGTTTCCAATTTTTCATAATTACAGATAATGCTATGATGAAAATCTGAGCAGATTTCACTTTTTGTGTTTTTAAATAACATGTTTAGGGTAGATTCTCAACAATGGAATTAATTGGGTTAGCATCCGTGATAATTTTTAAAAATAAATTTTACTTTGTACTGTCAAAATTGCTTTCCAAAAAATTCTACAGATATTCAATTCCACCGGAAATAAATGACCATGCCAATTTCTCTACCATCCTGCAAACAATGAGTTTCACTGATGTTACAATTCTTCCTCTTCACTCTTTGTGGTGGGGGTGGTGTCTCGCTAATTTATTAAGGTTGTGGTGACTCAGATGCCTGAACGCTCAAAGTAAATCTATTATAGAGGTTTAAGAGGACCACATGATATCTCTTAGTTGGGGAGGTGGGGTTAAAGCTTTTATTTAGCATTTTATTTTTCCCCAGTTACATGCAAAACCAATTTTTAACATTCATTTTCAAAACTTTGAGTTCAAATTCCCTCCCCTCTTCCCTCTCTACACCTCCCACCTCATTGAGAAGGTGAGCAATCCAGCACAGGTTACAAATGTGCAGTCATGCAAAACACATTTGTAACAGTCATATTGAGAAAGAAAACACAGATAAAAAATAACTCAAGAAAAAAATAAAGCAAAAAAACATATACCTCAATCTGCATTCAGACACCATCAGTTCCCTCTCTGGGGATGAACAGCATTCCCCATCGTAAGTCCCTCAAAGTTGTCTTGTACTATTGCATTGCTGAGAATAGCTAAGTCATTCATAGCCGATAATCCTACAACATTGCTGTTACTTTGTATGCAGTACCTTTCACTTTGCATCAGCCCATGTAATTCCTTCCAGGTTTTTCTGAGAGTGTCCTGCTCATCATCACCCACAGCATAATAGTATCCATCATAATTACACATACAACCTGTTCAGCCATTCCCCAAGCAATAGGTCTCCCCTTACCCCCAGAAAAGAGCTGCTATAAATATCCCTGTACATATAGGTCCCTCTCCTTTATGTGTCTTTATATCTTTTGGAATGGAGACCTAGCAGAGGCATTACTAGGTAAAAGGGTATGCATGGTTCAATAGCCCATTGGGTATAGTTCTAAACTACTCTACAGAATGGTTGAATCAGTTCACAACTCTAAACACAGTTCATTAAAGTCTCATTTTTCCCACGTCCTTATAACATTTGTTACTCATCCCTTCTGTCCTATTAGTCAATCTAATAGGTATGAGGTAGCACCTCAGGATCACTTCAACCTGCATCTCTCCAATCAATAGTGAGACAGAGCACCATTCACATGGCCGCAGAAAGCCTTGATGGTCTCATCCGAAAATTGATCATAACTTTTGATCATTTATCAATTAGAGATTGACTCTTATTTTTATAACTTTGACTCAGTTCTCTATATGTTTGAGAAATGAAGCCTTTATCAGAGAAACTTTGTTCAAAATTTTTTTCACAGTTACTGTTGCTGACTGTAATTTCCTTCCATCTTATCCACCCTCTTGTGTATTCCATTCTTCCTCTTTCAATGCATATTGGCATCTGTTCTGCAACTTAGAGTTGTTCACTGGGACAAGTAGAAACTAAGTGACTTGTGGGGGGGTCATACAGATGGTACGTTACCAGCATGGCATTCAAACCCAGTTCTTCTTTATTCCAAGGTCAGCTTTTTATCCTCCGTATTCTGTTTCCACTCGATGCTATATTTCTTTAGCACTTTAATGTTTACAAAATGCTTTTATCTGAACAATGTTGTGAGCTGCCTAGCGTATATACTATTATCCCCATTTCACATATCAGGAAAATGAGGATTGGAAAGACTTTTTAATAAGAAAGGTGGTAAGTTCAAGACCCAGGATTTGAATTCAGGTCTTCTGATATCCAGTGGAAGACTACAGTCTACCATTGTGGTCTCTCACAGTAAGTTCCTAATAATGTGAAACATAGGCAACACAGTCTTTGAGTGAGATTTGGGAGGGCTTTATTTGAATTAGATGTTTCAAATGTAGTATATAAGTTCCCAAAGTGGGTGATACCACTCCTTTGGGGGCACTGGAATGATGGGGGTGGGGCAGTAGTAGCCTCAGGTGCAATTGGGGGGTACTGAATAAAAATAAGAGTTAACCTAACCTAAGGGAGCACATTGGGTACATTTTTTTTGAAAAGGGGGCAGTAGGCCAACTAAGTTTGGGAACCTCTGTAACTAGTTCCTCCAACTCATTTTATAGAAACTGATGACTGGTTGAATTGAGTAATAGTTAATTAATGGTAGAAATAGGAGTTAAAATTAGGTCTCTTAACTACAAGTGCACTGTTTTTTCCACTCTGCCACATGGACTCCAGATTATCAGTTCCATCTTTCTCTGGAAATAGAGCAATATGGAACCCTGATAGTCTGATGCAATAAAGAACTTAGTAAAAGAAACAAGGGGAAAATTAGTGAAAAAAAAAAACCTTCATCTTCACATTTTTGTGGAGTTACTCTATAGATTGGATTATTTTCTAAGGTGGGTAATAATACCTTGTTTCCGATGCCATTTAGTGTTGGATGAAGGGGGGATGAAAGAGGATAAGCATGTATGTAGTGTCTATTCTGGCTATATAAATAATATAGCCAGGTTTAATGCTAAGTGTTTTACAAATAACTCATTTAAATGAATACCAGTAAACAAATGAACGATAACAATAGCTTATGTTTACAAAGCAATTGATAGTTTACAAAGTGCTCCTACGCCCATGATTTCCCTATATTTTTGCAACAATCTCCTGGGGTTTGTTATATAGATAATACATTACTACTTTACCTGTGCAGTTCCTGAGACTCAGAAAGGCCAAATGCTTTGCCTAAAGTCACACAGCTCGGAAGGAACAGAGCCTAGATCCACAGGTGGGTCTGCTGACTTCTAGTCCAATGCTCCTTTCTATTACACCAGTGTGGATTTGATCTCTCCTGACTTGGAGAGGGACGCTGGCAGTCAGGGTCACCTTATTTACTTCTAGAGTAGCTAATTGATGGGCATCATTTAGCAAAATTAGTGAAAATGAAATTGGAGGGCACTTCATTGTCCATAGCACATGCCAAGCCTGGCAGTTATTCTGTCTGATGACATTTAACCACTTTCTGTGTGACTGTGTGCAAAGCATGGTGGATTTGGAGTAACAGCAACCACCTGGATTTGAATTTTAACTCTACTAGTTTAAATCTGGTAAACCTTGGCCAAGTTATTTAGCTATTTAACCTCTCTGTGCCATCTATCAAATGAAGTGGTTGGACTAGTGGTAGGAGTGTTTTTTAGTGTTTTTTTCTGCCATAGATCCTTTTGGCAGTCTAGTGAGATCTGAAAAACTTTTTAGAATCATATTTTAAATGCATAAAATAAATGAGCTTATGAAAAATATCAATTATATTGATAAAAAATCATGAAAATATTGTTTTTTAAAACAAGATAATGGGACCCTTGTTAGGAGCCCCTGTACTAAATGTTTTCTAGTCTCCTCTCCATCAGTTAGTGATTCTTTAAGTCACTTTTTCTCTTGGAACCCCAGTTCTCTATAAAATGTGGATAATAATACTTTCATCACCTACCTCACAGGATTGTTGTAAAGAGTATTATAAATGTAAACTTCTATTGTTGAAAAGATAAGACTTCCATAAAAGAACTAGAAAATATCAAAAGCAGATAAATCACATAAGATTATTTCCATTTTGGGTTGCTGATTAGAAGTAAGGCAGGTCTATTCAGCCCTTTTCAGTCCTGTTCCCAAAGCAATTTGCACAACAATCAAACGTTATTGGGATTGAAAGGAATCTCCTGCCTCCATATCCATTTTTGTTCTTTTGTAATTTTTTTTTTTTTGTCATTTGGGTCCCTGTAACGATCATCTTAGCTGTACAAAAGGAGTTAAAAAGAATTTGGGACTGTAACTCAAGGAAGAGTTTATAACGGGAGATTCCAAGCATTAAATGGAAAAAAGGAACCTAGAAAACAGTTAGCTTACTGGATGAGATTGGCTGGGGTATACAGCACAAAAGAACCAAAGGGAGTATGCGAGTAGTAAACTAAATTGTTGACATACCTTTCCACTTCGGACAGGAATTCACTGGCAGCTAAGTAACATCTGGTGGTAACAGAAACAGTAGTATCTTAGTGAAGAAGTTATATAATAAGACCTGCAAATGCAAACAGGAATGAGTGCAGTGATGTTGCCATTAGATGGTAGCTCTACAGCAGTCAAGATAGGCATGGCCATGGCCATTCATTGGGTCTGACCACCCAAAATCATTATAATGCCTACAATCAAATAACGAGCTGCAGAATCTGCAGCCAAGTATTCAGGTAATGTCAAATAGGAAGCATATCCAGGAAAAACAAACTTTCAGCACAGAGAAAAGTGTCCAAACCAATCTATAGAAAATATTTTGGCTTCTCTAGTTCACTCTGATCTTCCCTTCTATCATAAGATTCACTGTTTGTGTCACCTTCTGAGATTTAGATAAATAATCACTATGCCTTACCCTCACATTGATTTTGATTTGGCAAATTCACCCATCCTATATAATAAGCCAGTACTACCCAGCAGAGAAGGAATTTGAGGATACAGAGTCATTGATGTACTAAGAACTAACACCTGCTCATTAAGATGATTGTGTATAACTGCCATTGAGATTGGAACCATATTGCTCTGTGGTTATCAATGCTGTTTGGTGGTTAAATAAAGATTATCTTATATTGTTCCCCATGTAAATCATGCCATTTCCATGAAGCTTTTTCCTGATTACTTTCATGAGGTAATATTCTTTCCTTATTCAGATTCCCATAGCATTTTGTACCTCTCTTGTGCCCTTATTACTTCCTGATCTGCCCTATTACTATTATATAGAATTCCATGTCTTCTGTTACAATTCTAAGTGCATGAAGGCAAGAGCTCTTTCTTATACTTCTTTGTATTTTCCCAAGTGCCTAACGTAGTGATCCAGATCAAGTGCTTAATAAATGATTGTACAATTCTTAATATCATGCACTGTATCTGGTTTTCTCTTACGTAACTCATAGAGCCTATGACCAACGTAAAAGTTTAATCTTTGCTGAGCAAAGACTTATACAATAGAATTGAATGCCAGTACAATGATTGAGAGACTCCTGGAGTTCTAGGACAGCCTCCACTAGGCAAATTTTCGTTCTTCATCATCATGTCTTTTTGCTGTACTTTCTCTCATCCATATTTTGCTTATGAAGTAGGATTTTCCCATTACCAAAAAGAAAGATTCCTTCTTCTGTTGACACTGCCTTTCACAGCAGGGTCAGAGAGACATCCTCTTTCATCAATCACAAATGTCTTCCTCCAAACCAGAGATTACTTTTTCACCTGATATTTATTCTTACAGAAAGTTAAATGCTGAATTTTCTTATTTAGAGAATAAAACATAAATCATAGAATATTACAGATAGAACGGACATAAGAGATCATCCAGGCCAATGTTTTCTTACCATAGATGAGGAAACCAAGGTCCCGAGAAACAAAAGGCATTGTCCAGAATCACATAGCTTATTCATAGCTGGGTTAGGAATCTAACTCATAGCATTTTGACACCATCTGTTACACCTTAGCTCTTTCTCCTAGGCCACACTGACTCCTTGTGGAGGGAATTCCTGTAACTCCCTGAGAGAATGCACCCTCGTGAATAAATGCTTAATTGATTTCTAAAGCTTGCATTTTGCAAATTAAATTGTGCTTTCTTTATAATTTATTCAAGGAAGCATTGAACAGGCACCTCTCTCTGCCACAAATCTCTATCTGAGAAATATGGGTTGTTGATTGAATGGTTTCAAAATCTAGTTGCTTTTATTCAACTGAAGTTACATGAATTGTTTCTCTTGAGTGTGTAATAACCCATGTCTTATTATAGAGACAATTTATTGTTTTAGTACAGCCTAAGTTCAAATATTTTGTGGAAGATGAATATGGATATAAGCCACTGACATTTTTATGCTCTTTTCAAAAAACAAAACAGTGGAAGTTTTTTTCTTCTTCTAAGTATTGGTTGCCCTTAACAACAACGTATTAGAGCTTCAACAAGTTCATTTCTTTAATGAAGAGAAAAAGCCTCAAGAATTTCCTTTTCTCACCTTACTTTTGGCAGAGCAGAAAGAGGCTAGACTCATGGGGCCGGGATTTAGGAAACCAAAATTATAGCCTTGCTCTGCCACTGATTTAGTCAAGGTTATTTACTTTTCCAGACTTCAGTTTTCTCATCTGTAGAATGAGGGGTTTGAATAAGGTGATCTCTAAGGTATTCTCTGGCCTGCAGAACCTATAACTCTATGATATATAATATAGACATGCCAGATGAACCATATGGATGGGAAAATGTGTTCCTTAATTTGAAAACGATGAAAACTATGGAGAAAATAGATGGAAAATATGGAAGTCATTGGTATGTAGTAGTTGTCTGAGTTGACTTGAGGCTTATGTTGAGGCACAGAGAGAGGTAAATGGCTTTTATGAGAAAAGACATTCCTACATGATCATCAGCACTTGTACAGTAGTAAACATGGAATCACAGAATTCCAGGATTTCAAAGGATCTCAAAGCCAACTACTTCAACCTATCCTCAGCCAAGAATTCCCTCAGCAAAAGCCCTGATGAGGACTACTCAGTATTTGCCTGAAAAACTCTAGGAAGAGAGAGGCTTTGATTTTCTCAAATAATCCATTTTGCTTTGAGGGTAGCTTGGTTAAGAACTTTTCCCTTCAATTAAGTCTAAATCTGCCTCTTCATTCCTTCCATCCAGTGCTCAAAGACCACGAAGTACAATCTTTCTTCTCCTTGCAAGCTCTTCACACAGGGAATTTCAAAACTTTAGGTGAAGTTTTAAGATTTTAAAAGCTTAAGGTGTCAAATTACTAAAGCTAAAAACTACACAGAGACTTTGGGGGCACCCTCTATATACCCTATCCCAGACTAGTGGAAAGACAGCTAGATTTGGAGTCAGATGACCTAGGTTCAAATTCTAGCTCTTCCTCTAATGACCTATGTTACCCTTGGACAAGACACTTAAATTCTGTGGGTCTCATTTTCCTCAACTATTTCTCCAAGTTTCTTTCCAGCTCTAAGTCTTTGATCTTATCATCCATTCCCAACTTCTTTAAAAAGAAATTTCATATGGTATGGTCTCAAGAGCCTTCATAATCCTGATCTCCCTCCTCTGGATGCTCTACAGATGATTAAACTGTGGTACCCAGAACTGGACACTGAACATCAGACATGGTCAGACCAGAACAGGGGATAGTGGGACTGTCACTTCCTGAGACCTAGACATTAAGTGTCTCAATAAATACAAAAGATCACATTAGGTTTTTTTTTTTAACCATATCATACTTTTGACTTACATTAGATAGACTGTGAGCTATTTTAGAGCAGAGACTATTTTGCCTTTTTTTTTTGTATCCCCAGGGTGGATACAAAATGGGTGATTAATAAATGCTAATTGATTGATTAATATTGAACTTAAAACTTTTAGATATTTTTCAGACTGCTCTCTAGCCATGCCTTCCCCAACTTATCAATCTGAATTGATTTTTAATGCAACTATAAAACTTTACATTTATTACTTTCAAATTTCATCTCATTAAGTCCATTATTCTAAACTAGTCAAAATCTTTTTGAATGCCAATTCTTTAGTCCAGTGTGTTTGTCAACGCTTGATTTTGTATCATCTGCCTATTTGCTAACTGACACTTAAAATTTTTTCCAAATAAAAAAAAATTGCTTTCTCTCCCTCCCTCCTTTCCCTTCAATAAAGAAAAAAATCCCCCTTTAAGAAATATGCATATCAAGCAAAAATAATTTCAGCATTCTCATATTGAAAAATGTATGTCTCATTCTGTACCCTGAGTATATCACCCCTGTGTCAAGGGAGGTAGGTAGCATACACAATCATTAGTCTCTTGGAAATATGGCTGGTCATTGCATGTATCAGTCTTTCAACGTTGTTTTCTTTATAATACCATTATTGTATAAATTGTTCTCTTGGTTTTGCTTACTTTGTTCTGCATAATCTCATAAAAATCTATCCAAGTTTCTTTGGACCTATTCCTTTTCTTATTTCTTTTGGCCCAGTAGTATTCCATTAACTGCATGTGCTGTAATTTTTATAGCCACTCCCCAGTTTGTGAGCACTGTTTCCCCCTTCATTTCATTTATTTGCCAGTACAAAAAGAGCTACTATAAGTAGTTTTGTACTATTGGTGCTTTTCTTTACTCTTTTGTCTTTTTGGAGTATAGACCTAGTAGCTGTATCAATGTGTCAAAGGGTATTTAGTGACTTAGGGGCATAATTTCAAATTGATTTTCATAATAGTAGAACCTAAATGTGTCATCTATGATTTTATCCAATTCACTGAGAAACAATTTAATAGGATAGTACCAATGGCATGTGTTTGAGATAACTCCTTCCAAGGTTATGTGAAACATCCAGCTATTCTTTGGATCCAGCCGTTCAACCAGCTCTGAATCCACCTAAGCTGTACTATTGTCCACTTCATATCTCTCCATTTTTATTTTGTATAATAACAACATGAGAGAATTTGTCAAATGTTTTTCTAAAATCTAGATAGACAATCACTCCAGTTGATATATTAGACTACGAAATCTGTCAAAACAACAAGGAAAAAAATTAATTTGGCATGACCTGTTCTTGATGAAACCATGCTGGGTCTTTGTAATCCCTGCTTCATTTTTTTAGAGGTTCACTAAACAATCTCTTTAGTAATCTGCTTGAAATATTTATCAAGAATTAAAATCAAGTTCCTTGACCCATGGTTTGTAGACTCCATTACTTAATACCTCAACTCCCACACTTAATTTTACTTCAGTCTTTTGCCATGTCTCCTGTTCACTGTACTTTTTCAAAAATCACTATCAGTGGCTCAGCAGTCATGTCTAGAAATTGTTTCAGTACTCTGGAATGTTGCTATTCTGGGCCTAACAACTTCAACTCATCACAAGAAGCTAAGTACTCTCTTCCTCTCTCCTTATTTATTTTGGGTAACCATTCGTTCATTATCAACCATTTTCTATCCTGTCGTTTACAACCCATGATTTGTTTACCCTAGCAGAGAACAGAAAAGCCAAGTAAGAACTGAGTAGTTCTGTCTTTTTTACTATCATTGTCCAGAGAGAAATGAACCCATATTTTACTTGAGTAGAACGCAAGCTGTGAGGGCTCACAATTTATGCACAGATACTCAAGCAATAGATTGGAATTAGACTTTGCACCAACCAGTTAGGCATTTTTAGAAACCCAACACTGGAAAATCCTTTCAAGTAGCTCCATGGATCAAAAAATCAAGAGCAAAAATATACTTTAACAGGCATAAATTAAGTGCTGACTTTGTGCCAGTAACTGTACAAAGTGTTGAGTATACAAAGATGGCACGGAAGTGACTTACCTAGGGTCCCAAAGACAAATAAATCTCAACAGAAGTGAGATGGTAACTCTTCTGACACTAGCAGTGTTTAAGCCTCAATTTCCTGATTTGTAAAATGGTAACAACTACAATCCACATCTCATAAGTTGTCGTGAAGGTTAAATAAGTTACATAAAATATTTGCAAACTTTAAGCCATATTGAATGTCAGTTATCTTACTATTGTTATTACTTATATTTAATTCATGTTATTATAATTGCCATCTTTGAATCCCACCCTCCTAGCACAACACAAATGATAGACACAACCATTGTTTGTGTTAGTGAATTCTGAGGACAATTTAGCTCAACTGAAAAAAAGTTAACTGAGCCATTAATGGTATGGTAAAATATTATTGGGGGAGGGTACACCAAAACATATTCCCTGTCTTCAGAAAGCTCTTACGGAAAGAAATTTTATGGAACAAATAAGTATTGTAGGTAGATTTGTCAATTCATAAAATTTACTGAAAAGGACTTCAAAGTTTATTCCCTTCATTTTGCACAGGAAATATAAAAGATGACAGAATGTAAAAATTCATGAAAAATGATGGGAACAGAGTACTTTTTCCACTCTATAAACTAGCTTATAGGACTGTTGTGAGGACAGTGTTTTGTGACTTGTAAAACTTGATATGTGTGAGCTATAAATAGCACTATTATTAAAAAGAAAGAAAACGTAACACATTTGTAGAGCACTTTCTTCATAACACTATATAATAGACCATGCAAATGCTATTAGCCCCATTTTGCAGAAGAGGAAAAACAGGCAATGGGTGATTGTATCTGTAAGCACTTCTACAGAGGGGACTTGCTACCACCGGTTCTTAGATCTGCATTCATAAAAGGAAAGCAACTTTTAAGGAGTTAACAATCACTTTAATCAAGCACAGATATCATTCTCTCAACCAAGCACATATATCATTTACCTAGTTCAGGAGAGTCAGCATCCTGAACTTCAAAGAAAATGCAGAGAAATCAAAAAGTCAACAGTCATGTCTTCCTCTGCCATAAACAGACAGGTCCAACTGTCTGACCATAGTTACCAGAGAGGGAAACATCGATATCTGGGTTTTCAAAGCTGAGGAGTCTCCTTAAGTGGTTTCTCAGTGTCCTTGTCTGGCCAAATAAACACTTCCAGTCAGTAAGCCAAAAGCAAAGCCTCAACTCAGAGTATTTATTACTTTTTTAGAGCCAGAGGGCATCACAACCCTTGAGAACCAGTGCCTTATTAATAAAAGACTTGGGCCTTCCCACAAATCTTCCCTAATCAAACTCTCCTTAATGGTCAGGTCCATTAATGGGTGGGGAAGATCTTTAATCATATTAAAATAATTAACAATACAAATACATATGCTATTTCTAGTTAAAGAAACTCTTGTTTCTGTACCTACTCTTTGTAAAGACTCTTGATTGATAAAGGCAAGATTCAGTCAGAGGCACTTGATTATACTAAAATAAATGTAGTAAAAGATCCTATTTTGCTTGCCATCACAGCGATTAAATTATTTTGAGATAGAATTCAAAAGATTGCTTGACTCCATATAAAGTGTTGTGTCTACTCCACCAAAAGACCTTTGACAGTCAAAAGTAATGACATTTTAGACAGAGCTAGAAAAGGGCACAGAGAAAAGTACTTTGGTGTAGTCATCATGGTTTTTTAGTTTGATTGTGCTTTGTTAAAAAATAAGAGCATGTAATGAGATTAGAGTGTTATGTAGAATTTCCAATTCAACAAATATTTAATCAATCACCTTCTAAGTGCAAGACACTGTACTAGGAGCTGGGGTTACAAAGACATGAGCAAAATAGTCCCTTCCTTCAGGAAATATATTCTACTGGAATTTTATTCTTTATTTTGTACATATATTAATTATTCATTTTTGTTTGCTCAATCAGAAAGTATGTACTTTGCCAGCTCTTGTGCTGGATGCTGGGTATACAAAGACAAAATGGAAACAGAACTGGTTCCTCAGGAACCTGCATTCTAGTGGTGGGGGTGGGAAGGAGGGGAAACACATATAGGGTGATGAGTGAAATATGGGAAATATTTTTCCAAAGTGTTCCAATTCCCAAGTGTATTCAATCAAAGGAACATGGAAACAGTAACTGACTGCTCAGTATGGGGACAGTTTTCAGGTGGGATGTATGGGTTGTTTAAGATGTATAATTGTGAGAAAACTCCTTGCATCAATATTCTGACTGGGTTTCTGGGCAATGTAAACTAGGTCCTTAGTTAAAGGTTTCTAAGCAAAAGGCAGGGGTAGTCCTCCTTTGCAACCATGGAGGGCTAGGTTCAAACAATACACTAAGGTTTTCTCACAATTTCCATAATTGAATAAAAGTGTCTCACAAGACAGAAATTGAACCAGACCCATAATTGAATAGAAAGGGAACTTAGCTAGCTCTAGAAATGTGTCACAAGGTGGAGTCAGGGTGGTTCATTCAATTCCCACAATTTCCTCAATAGGAAATACAATATCTTTATGTTTACTTAGGTATTTGTGTGTGCACATGTACATGTATGTAATACAACCTAATTGGGAAATAAATTAGAAGATAGCAGAGTCAAAAAAAAAAAAAGACCTCATGAAGGATGTGATATTGGTGCTGAGTGAAATCTGGGAATTCTAAGTGGAAGTTAGGAGGAGGGTGTTCCAGGCACGGATGATATTTGTACAAGGTGTGAAGACAGAACGTGGAATGCTGGGTATGAGGGATTGCAAATAGACCTTTTCTGCTGGATGGTAGTGAATAGGAGTGATGTAAATAAGTCTAGAGAAGAAGGCTTAAACCAGCTTGTAGAGGGCTTAAATACCAAATATAGCCCAGTTATAATTTATAATGAAAGATTTTAAAAACAAAGAAGCATAAACTGTTGTGTTAGTGAAGGAGAGACTACTTCTAGCTTAAGGAATAACAAGAGGAATATAGTTTGAATATTGAAAGCAGGAAGAGAACAATTTTTAAGGAACACTTTTTTAAGGAACACACATTATACAAAAGCATTTGACTCAGATACAGTCGTGAGTGGATCACTAAACAAACTCTAATCCTAAACTGACTCCTATTCTGGAGATTCTTCTAAGGCCAGTTGTTGCAGCAGAAAGAAGTTAATTTATCTAAGCAAGCAAATTGAGGCTTCCCAAGTTAACTGACTAGAGAACTGGTCTTTATTTTTCTTGTTTTTGTCCGTGTTTTCTTTTATAGCATGACTTACATGGAAATGTTTCATGTTACTGCACATGTATAACTTGTGACAAATTCTTGCCTTCTCAATGGGGAAGGGGGAATAGAGGGGACAGAAGGAGAGAATTTGGAACTCAAAACTTGAAAAAATGTTAAAATCATTCTTACATGTGCTTGGGAAATTAATTTATAAGGAATTGGTCTTTCATCCTTTGCCCCAAGGTGGAAACAGTAATGTAATGTAATTCATAAAATAATACTTAACTCTGAATCATCCACGTAAGAGTAGCCTGATTTTCAGATTATCAATGGCAAACTTTAAATCCAAATTCATTTCTCTACATGTCCTTGCCAGACACCAGGACTATCACTCTTTGAGGGTTTGGGGTGTATTTTAAAAAGAGAATTTCTTTTCTTCTTCCTCCAGACTACACTGTTCCTTCTAGTTGCTATTTCCTGATGCCTGATGATGCTACCTGTTTGAGTACTTCAATATGCATAGGAACTGAGGCATGGACAGTTTTAGGAGTAGAAATCTAAAAACACTTGAGAAATAATAGAAGAGCACTTCATAAAAATTATACTGTAAATATTTATAATGGCAAAACACACATTTGATAATTCATATTCCATAAATATATAAAATAAACATTGCCAAATAGATCTACAAATGGGGGGATTATAAGTATAAAAAAGTGTTATATTTAGTATGTCTTAACTGGATTGTGATAATTGTGCATTAATCATCTGCCAATTCTCTACAGATTATTAACAGATCGAGGGCTCAGATACTTTGTTAATACAATTTACTATTCACTGTTACTCAGAATCACAATCCTGTGAATTCAGTTGTCCTAATTCTTTATCAAATGAGATGTATCTAAAATCTTTTACAAATCTAAATGTCAGCTCTTATTATTTCTTGGTATACAGAACAATCGATCTTCCTGTATTCTGTCCTTTATTTTGTGAGAAACTTGTTTTTCTTCTATTCTCTTGGTAATAACTACCCCAATCCCCTGAGTAACCTGTATTCATGGTGACCAGAACAATAACCAAGGTGGAATTTGTCCCAGGGTAGCCGAGGGGAGTTGACTTTTTGTACTTGCTCCTGAAGTGTTCCCCCAATGGCCCACCCCACTTAAAGTCTCCCACTACTTCTCCTGTATTTCCTTCTCCAAGTAAATGTACTTCAGGTAAAAGAATTCCTAATTATGACTCTAAAGATGGACATATTTTTAAAGGCAAAATAGATCTATTTTTATCTGTGAATGTTTAATATGAAAAGTCTTACAAAAGCATAAAATGGGTCTTTATTTCAAATAGTTAATTATTTTCAACAGTGCACTGCCCACACTACATATATATGTGTATGTATAACCTACACACATATATGTATGTATATATATAAATACATACATATATATATACATACATAACATACATAGTCTTCGTAGCAATATATTCTTCATAAAGATTAGGTGGCGATGGTTTGTTGTTATGGAAAGTACCCTAGATCCAGTGTCAGAGAAGTTATAAGTAAAACCTTGACCCTACCACTTTTGTTCTGTATATCATTAGATAAGTAATGTCAGTTTTGTAGACCTCAGTTTTCCCATATAAAAAAAGAACTGAACTAGATGACTCCAATCTAGTCCTACATCTCTGATTCCATGCTCCCAGTATGCACTCCTTCTCATAAGCAATCTTAATGTCTCTTTAAATTCTGAGCTTCTGTTTTTATGGTTTTCAGTCTTCTTTAATTGCAATTTACTTTCAATTCAATTAACATTTATTATGTGCCTACTATGTACAACATGCCATAGATATCAATAAAATTCTGTTTTTCTCACTGCTGATTCTTTCACTTGTTATTGACTGAAATGAACAAATTTCAGGACATTTCAAGAATTTATGGAGGTGAGATAGAATACTTGAAGCAAGATTATCTTGAAAAAATCCAAAATGTCTGGTCACCATACAAAAGTCAAATTTGTTATCAAGCTCTGCCCATCCTTCCTGGGCACTTCTTAAACATGTCATTTTCTTGCCACTCCTACTGTCATTGCCGTGAATTGTCAACTCATATCTGAATTACTCTGTCTTCACATGCTGAGTCTATCTCAACAGTCCCTTCACACTGTCAGATTAATCTTCCTAAAATACCATTATTATAAATATACTCTTCTGCTTTAAAACTTGCTAATTATCCCTCATAACCTATGGAATCAATTCCTTGGTTATAATTTGTCCCAATAGTGACTGCTTTAGCCATTCACAAATTCCTTATCCCTGTAGTTACTCCTTCTACTGACCACATTGCCTCCATATTTTAGCCTGTTCTTATAGACTAGCTACAAATTCATGACTTTAGGGGCCAACTTCCTGCTGATGACATTCTTAGAGCTTAACTTGAGTGCTCATTGGATGACAGACACTATCTATCTAACCTGTATTCAGATTCTTTCAAATAAGTAGCTATAGGCTTCCAAACCATGATGCTGCATTAGGGTACGATCCATATATCCAGTTTTACTTTTTCTCTTCCCCAACACAAACCTTCTACTCCAGTCAGTACCTTTTTATAGCTGCGCATGTCTCTGAACATTTCATGCTCATTTTCATCTTTGTCCTTTGCTTCTGATCTCTCAGACTGCAATGCACTCTTCCCTCCATCCTTCAAAGCCCATCTCAAGCCCCATTTCCTCCATTTAACTGTCTTTATACTCTAGTCCAGTATGATATTTTTTTCCTCTGAACATGCAAAACTGGTATCCAGAATTGTTTTTGATTGAACTAGTAAATATATAAAATAAAATAATTATCACCCTTGATACATGTCTATTTATTTAAAATCACACATATATATATATAGTTCAGTGCCAATGTTATATACATTAGAAAGCATTTGATAATGTATTAAAGTAGCTATTTTATTTTTTAGCAGTATAAAGCAAGCACTCCTTCCATAAAATATTTTAATGAATTCAATGTAATTGATTCAGTTTATTTTTCTAACATCTTGGTTAGGAAATATGTGAAACAGCAATTCAGAGGTTGGTTTCTAAACTCAACTTATTTTTGATACTTGGTTTAAATGAATTTCATAGCTAAAGAGTATACATTACAGAGATACATGGAACCAAATGGAAATGCAGTTTGGTTCCAACCACTAAGTCATGATATTAATTTTTCAATCCCATCTAACAAAGGGTTTTGCTGAAATTTAACTAGTAAAATTTCATTGTTCGCTGATTGATATTGGTAGTTCTTGCAAGCTAATTGGAAAATGTTGCATTTCAATATTTTTAAGAAATGGTTTCAAAGCCACTGAATCTGTTGGGACTAATCTAAATAAGCTAAAAATTTCTCTAAGTTTTTTTAAGAGTACAGATATGTGATTTTCATAGATGATACATTTACATCTCAGAGCAGAATTTATACTTACGGCAAGATTCCTTCCTAAAGATAGTAGATTCAAATCTGTATTTCAAATAATCTTGATAATTTCAGTGGGTTTTTTTTTTTACTGATATTTCATCAAAGTTGACTAGATCTTCTTTGTCTTGTAACTTGGCCAACAAAGAATAGGAAAAAAAATGTATGCTCTCCAAATTTCTTATTTTTCACTGTTTTTATTACCTAACATTCAAGATTTCTTTTTTGAATTATTTCTTTATGTATTTATTTTTAGTTTTCAACATTCATTTCAACAAGATTTTGAGTTCCACATTTTCTCCCCATCTCTTTTCTTCCCCCACTCCAAGACACCATGCATTCTGATTACCCTTTCCCCCAATCTACCCTCCCTTCTTTCACACCCCTCCCTTCCCTTATCCCTATCTTCTCTCTTTTCTTTTAGGGAAAGATAGATTTCTATACTCCATTTCCTGTCTTTCTTATTTCTCAGTTGCATGCAAAAACAATTCTCAACATTTGTTCCCAAAACTTTGAGTTCCAACTTCTCTCTCTTCCTCCCTCCCCACCAATCTCTGCTAAGAAGACAAGGAATTCAATATAGGCTATGCGTGTGTAGTTATGCGAAAGACTTCCATAATAGTCATGTTGTGAAAGACTAACTATATTTCCTTCCATCTTGTCCTGCTTCCCATTTACTCTATTCTCTCTTTTGACTTTATCCTTCCCCAAAAGCTCTTACTTCTAATTACTCCCTCCTCACATTTGCCATTCCTTTTATCATTCCCCAGGCCCCACTTATCCCCTTCTCCCCTACTTTCCTGTAGTGTAAGATAGATTTTCATACCAATTTTCATACCAAATTGAGTATGGATGTTATTCCTACCTTAAGCAAAATGTGATGAGAGTAAGTTTCACTTTTCCCCTTTCACCTTTCCCCCTTTCCCCTCCATTTTCTTGCCTCTTTTATGAGGGATAATTTGCTCCATTCCATCTCTCCCTTTCTCCTCTCAATAAATTCCTCTCTCACCCCTTAATTTTATTTTTTTAGATATTATCCCTTCCTATTCAACTCACCCTGTGCCCTCTGACTAAATATATGTATATATTACCTTCAACTACCCAAATACTGAGAAAAGTTTCAAGAATTACAAATATTATCTTTTCTATGTAGGAATGTAAACAGTTCAACTTTTATTAAGTCCCTTATGAGTTCTCTTTCCTGTTTATCTTTTCATGCTTCTCTTGATTCTTGTGTTTGAAAGTGCAATTTTCTATTCAGCTCTGGTTTTTTCATCAAGAATGCTTGGAAGTCCTCTATTTCCTTGACTGACCATTTTTCCCCTGAAGTATTATACTCAGTTTTGCTGGGCAGGTGATTCTTGGTTTTAATTCAAGTTCCTTTGACTTCTGGAATATCATATTCCAAGTCTTTCTATCCCTTAATGTAGAAGATGCTGGATCTTTTGTTATTCTGATTGTATTTCCACAATACTTGAATTGTTTCTTTCTGGCTGCTTGCAATATTTTCACCTTGACCTGGGAACCCTGGAATTTGGCTACAATATTCCTAGGAGTTTTTCTTTTCAGATCTCTTTCAGGAGGAGTTTGGTGGATTCTTTCATTATTTATTTTACCCTCTGGTTCTAGAATATCAGGGCAGTTTCCCTTGATAATTTCATGAAAGATGATGTCTAGCCTCTTTTTTTTGATCATGGCTTTCAGTTAGTCCCATAATTTTTAAATTGTCTCTCCTGGATCTATTTTCCAGGTCAGTTGTTTTTCCAATGAGATATTTCACATTGTCTTCTATTTTTTCATAATTTTGGTTTTGTTCTGTATTTTTTTGGTTTCTCATAAAGTCATTAGCTTCCATCTGTTCCATTCTAATTTTTAAAGAACGATTTTCTTCTGTGAGCTTTTGAACTTCCTTTTCCATTTGGCTAATTTTGCTTTTTAAAACATTCTTCTCCTCATTGGCTTTTTGGTCCTCTTTTGCCATTTGGGTTAGTCTATTTTTAAAGGTTTTCTTTTCTTCAGAATTTTTGGGTCTCCTTTAGTAAGTTATTGACTTGCTTTTCATGATTTTCTTGCATCACTCTCATTTTTCTTTCTAATTTTTCCTCTACCTCTCTTACTTGATTTTCACAGTCCTTTTTTGAGCTCTTCCATGGCATGAGACCATCGCATATTTTTTTTGCGGGTTTTGGATGCAGAAATCTTGAATTCTATGTCTTCCTCTGATGGTATGCTTTGTTCTTCCTCATCTGAAAGGGTAGAAGAAAATAACTGTTCATCAAGAAAGTAACCTTCTCCAATCTTATTTTTTTTTCCTTTTGGAGATATTTTCCCAGCCAGTTACTTGACTTTTGCATCCTTTTTCACGAGGAAGGTATACTCTAGGGACCTGTAAGTTCTTACTTCCTCCAAGGTGGCACAATCAAGAGAGAGGAGTTTACTCATCTTCTGTAAACTCCTCTCCTGACCTGAGCTCTGGTCTGGGAGCAATCTCAAGCTTTTCTACCCAGGATCTGTGAGTAGAATTCCCTTTCCACAACTACTTCCAGCTCCATCAGTCTAGCACTCTTCCTTACCCCAGAGCCTCCATTCAGGGCTGAGATCCAGATCAGCCATTCAGTTTCCCCAGGATCTTTAGGCTGGGGGCTCCAAAAATGGACACTGTGCTGAAGTGACTGCTGTTACCCTGGGGCTGGGGCCAGATCACATTTCCTTCTCACCCAGGTGAAAAAGCTTTCTCACTGACATTTGGAGAAAGTAAGAACTTACAGGTCCCTAGAATATACCCTCCACTTGAAAGAGGATTCAAAAGTCAAGTAGCTGGCTGGCAAAATGTCTCCAAAAGGAAAAAAAATAAGATTGGAAAAGGTTACTTTCTTGATGAACAGGTATTTTCTTCCATCCTTTCAGATGAGGAAGAACAAAGCATACCATCAGAGGAAGACATAGAATTCAAATTTTCTGCATCCAAAATGACATTTTAGGGGTTGAGTAATGTGGGAACTGCAGCTGCTGCCCATGATTCTGCACCCTGAAGCCTGCTCCAGTCCTGTCCTTGCTATGAGGACAAAGGCTAGACTGCACTCTAGTCTGAGCCTGGTGTGACAGATCTCTCATATTGGCCATCCAAGTTGCCTTGGACTGGGAATCTTTTTCACTCTGTCATTTTGTGGCTTCTCATTACCTCAATTTCCTTATCTGTAAAAAGGATTTTAATATCTGTTGTGAGGATCAAATCAGATTCTATTTGTAAAAAGTACTTAGAACAGTGCCTTGCACATAGTAGTAGGCTCTGTGTGTATGTATATACATACACATATACGTGTGTATGTGTGTGTCTGTGTGTGTGTGTATGCTTACCCCATCCTACCTAAGTCTAAGTTTCCTAATGCAAGATGAGGATCCTGAAAGTTTCACTACCTACTCCCCAGGAGGTTGTAAGGTTCAAATGAGATAATGTATATCAAGTGCTACATGAATATCAAATTATCTTTGTTGCTATGTGGGACTTTGAGAACTCTTTGACTCCAGGCCTCTGCCTTGAATCTAAAATGGAATTAGTAACCTATGATATACATACCAAAAAAAAGTAGCAAGCAACATTATTTTGAGTTGTGGACCAGGACTAGCCTTTGTTAAAGTTGTTGATTAGGGAAAATTAATCTCTGACTTCTTCCACTATCCTTCCTCCATCTTTGCACTTTCCCCTTTCTCACCCCTCTTCATTTCTTGGTCTCCCAGAGTTGCCTCATTCATGTACCATTATGTTCTCAGTTGGCTGCTAATTAATCCTACAAAGTTATTAACTGATAAAGCTTAGGGTATGCATTTACTGTATAGAAGCAGAAACTCAGGAGACCACTGCCTCCTCATAATGGACAGCTGTTACGTTATGCCCACACACCCTTTTATTAATGAAGGAGGAAATAAACGAAGGCTTGGAATTCTGCCAGTGAAAGCTGGCTCCTGCCAGAACACATCTAGAGCAGTTGGTCATTTATTCTCTTCTCGAAAATAATTAATTAGAGGTGGGGTTACATCTATCTTCATTCCTGGAAAAAGTCAGTAAATGAAGAGAGAACCTATATGTACTGTCTATAAACTCAAACACAGGACTCACCTGGGATAATATGAGTTGACTAGGGACTAAATTGGAAAAGTCCTTAGGTATTATGTTAGTAGAAAAGGAAAGCACCGTCACACTATCTTGTGGTTATTCAGAAAAAGTTCTCCTGGAGGAGGCAAGTTTTGAACTGATGACTTTGAAGGAGATAAAAGATTTGATCTTGGAGGAGAGAAGTATATGAGGAATGGTCAAGAAGGGGAAATATTCATGTTGTATCCAGGAAATCTCCATTCTAAATGGAACAGAGGAAGCAACATATAGTAGTAGCAGAGTAGTGGGTGATAATGTTCGAGATAAATGGGGAGGGAGACAATGAATGGAGGGCAGGCTCTATGATGAATTGGAAAGCTCATTGCACTTGCAAATCAGGGGACCTGGGTGTTCTAGGTCAGACTCTGCCATTGGTTCACTGTATGACCTTGAACAAGCTATTTCCCCTATCTAAGTCTGTTTACTCTTCTGTAAAATGAAGGGATTAGATTAAATTCTTTCTAAAATGTCCCCTACATATTAAATTCTCTGAGCTTTAGAGAAAGATTCTACTGGTGCTTTTATTTATCTATTCAAGTATTTGTTATGTGTATATGCTCGGAGATAGAAGGGAGATCAGAGGTCATCTAAACCAGGACTTCTTAAATTTTTTCTACTCATGACCCGTTCAGCACTTCTTAAACTTGGGTTGGTGGCGCTATGGATTGTGACCCATGGTTTAAGAAGCACTGATGCAGATGGTACCTGACTACTACAATATTCCCAACTAGTTGCCTTCCAGCTTTTGTTTGAAAGATTCCAGTGGGAGAACCCACTTTTGTATAATTCTAATTGCTAATTTACACTTATCCAAAACTGCCTGTCTGCAATTTTGCCTTCTCCCACCAACTACTTGATGTATTATAAGTGTAAAGCATCTTTCAAATGACATGCTTTCAGATACCCAAAGACAGACATCATGTCTTCCCCAAGTCTTCCAGTGCCTTCAATGGATCTTCCTGTTTAATTTTAGTTAGCTTAGTTTAATTTCTTTAGTTAGTTTATTTTTAATTGTAGCTTAATTTTCTACACTCCTGTTCATCTTCTGGATATTCCCTGACTTGTTGACATTTTCTTCTAAATATGGCAGCATAGTATCATGGAAAGACAACTGGATCTGATATCTATTACCTGTATGACCTTAGGAAACTCCTATCTCCTGGACCTCAATTTCCTCATCTATAAAATGCAGGAATTGTATTAAACAGCCTCTTGATGTCCCTTCCAACTTTAAATCTTTGATATTGCTGCCAACTATTACTGCTTCTCTTTCTTTCTTTTGTTTTTTCAACTTGCTATGGTCCAAAAGTGCATTATAAAACCTTTCTATACTTGAATAGTCAGGTATTCAGCTACCCCTTAGTGTTCTATAAGTTCTTTTCATCCATCTAACAGAAGATGCATTACTATTTTTCCGCAGGAATAGCTCTTGGTTCCACATTTTATTTGCTGCCTTAGATTTTAGGACAGTAGACATATCTGCTGACCCCTTGGGTTTCCAGGATAGATTGCAGGAGCCTCTAGTTGTGACAGATACTTGTATTGAATAGAAATATAATCTGACTTTTCACAGCTATCTGGAAAATTCTTCAGTTTTCAAAGCATAAACCATTTACCCAAACAGTGTAAAGAGATTATGGTTCACTTTCTCTGCTGAATTATGCATGGTTTTCACATAGGTAAAGTACAATATTTTCTCTTTTATGCACACTCCCAAGAAGGAGTTGTGTGTGTGTGTGTGTGTGTGCGTGTAGAATCTATATTGTCCAGAAACAATTCCTACTAAATCTTTGCTTGTTCTAGACAAAAGAAAAATTGTGAATTTCATCTATCCCTTCATTTTTAAATTTGTAATTCTGCATTTCTGTCCTTTATGGGGGTGGAAATGTTTTCTATATCATCCAAGACTTCAAAAAAGAAGAAATGTAAATAATATTACCCATGTTTAAATCACATCCATTGTGCCGTATTCATTGTGACAGGTTTTGAGAATTTGGTTGACTAATTCACCATAACAGGGAAAGAGTATTTGCTATTTAGTCTGATGATTTAGCAGCACACATGTCAAAAACATTTTAATCCAAGAATGATTAAGAACCCTCGGTTTAAAGGAGGTTAGGATGTGGATGCCCCTGATTCATTGGTGATAACAGAAGAACTTAATGATGTGTTTAAATAATGGAAGGCTTAAGGCAAGGTACTGGATTTGAATTCTGGAATTTTGTTCCAGCATTGCTTTGATGCTTAATAGGCAAAGTAAAACATGTGTTTCAGAAGAAGACAGGATCAGAACCATTTCTTAACCCATCCTTATTCTCTCCATTCTTCTCTAATCCTCCTCTTCATGATGCCTGAAGGAGATCTTAACAACTGGAGCCAAATATAGGCCAGTTTGGAGAGGGGGGGTGCAATGGATGGAGGAGAGAAGTAGGGAAATATTGTGAAAGATGCAAACACATCTCTCAAGTGCTACTTCCTATATTAGACCTTTCTTGATCCCTGCCCCCTTCCTCACTTATTGACATGATCTCATAAAATTGCATTACTTTGTAAAGAGAGGAAACTCCAGGCCTGCCCACGGTCCAACTCATTTGTGTGGAAGCAAGGGAAGGAAAAAGAATGTAACCTCTACTCTATCCCAGATAATGTGCTTACTGCTCATACATCCCACAAGGAGAGGGTGAGGTGGGGCAGAGGAGGAGGGGAATGTGTTTTTTGCAGCTTAAAATGGTTTTATTTTATTTTTAGTGGTAATAGCATTGAATATGAGTGGAGATGTAAAGCCTTTCCCTCATAAAATCCCATGAGTTATAGAGTATAGAGTATACACATTTTACAGATGAGGAAACTGAGGTTCAGTTAAGTGACTTACTTAAGGCCACATACTTTCTCTTTCCCATCTATTCACTACATAGTTAGATCTTACTCATTTTTCAAGGGTCAACTCAAAAGTTCTACATCCTCCACAAAGCCTTGGTCAGAGGACCATCCATCTTTCCCAGCTTAGAATTTCCATGTCACTCATTGTCTGTCATGTTTTCCCATTAATCTGTATTTCCTGGTATTATTGGCAGTGCATGGGTCCCTTCCTTGTAGCCAACTACATTAGACCCTCTTTGAAAGTATTATTTCTTTATAACTTTCCAAAAATTTAACAACTGGTAAGTTTTAAGGCATTTCTTGTTTTAAAACTATCTATATTTTCATGGAGGACTGTCAGAACTGAAAACCCTTCCAGGGAAAAAGAATCAAAGTTTCAACTTTTCTGCCTTCAAAAGATAATTGAGGAGTCCAATCCCTTCATTTTACAGATGAGGAAACTGAGGTACAGAAATGTGAAATGTGACACAGGGAGTAAGTGGCAAAACCAAGATTGAAATTTTGGTCATTCAACTCAAATTAAACATTTTTTTTTTTTTTTACCAATTGACCTATGCCTCCTCTCAGGGAAACCTTTTGAACACAATTAAAATCATACCACACATACTGCGTAGTGTTAAGACCCACTCTACTCAGAAAGAATTGCCTCCATAGGAAGTGAGTTTGCCCTCAGTGAAGATCTTCAGGTAAAGAATGAGGAACCAGAATGAGGGATGTTGTCAGGGATGGGTCAAACAGATACTTATTCACATATGAATTGCTTTAAATTGTATCTGACATTCCTGCCAACTCAGATTCTCTGATTTTATTATTCTAATCTTGGAAAAGAATATTCCTGAATCCTGAATAGGAATCCCTTATACATTTCAACAAATAATAATCAAATCTCTACTTGAGACCTCTAGACATAACGACTCAGACTACTAAAGGACTTTAGGAAGAGTTTTCTGACAATGACTTTGGCAGCTAGGTTTCAGAGCACCCTGGGCTTGGAGTGAGGAAGACCTGAGTTCAAATCCAGTCTCAGACACATGAGGGTTATATGATCTTGAGTAAGTTACTTAACCTCTGCCTCAGTTTCCTTGTCTGTAAAATGGGGGTAATAAAAGTCCCTATATCCCAGGACTTTTGTGAAGATAAGATGAGATATTTGTAAAGTACTTTGCAAACTTTAAAGTGCCAAATAAATTATATTATTGTGATTCATGACCCTGCAAGACAAATAAGGTGAATGATAGAATGCCCATTTTACAGATGAGAAAGTGGAGATTTTTCCATGAGCACAAAGTTAGAAAGTATCACTGTAATTGGTGATCTCTAAAAAAGAAAAAAATCATAACTTTAATAGTAAGGTGACCAGGAGAGATGTCTAGCCGTCCAATTATAAAGAAATGAACAAAGGTTTGCCCAACTCCCCAACAGCAAAGTGTAAAGAAGGCAGTCAAGTAAAGGAGGCATTCAGTTTTCCTACACCCTTGTAACACAATATAAAGAAATTTCTTAATCAATTTGATAAGATTATATGGTTTTCATCATTAGATGAAAGCAACTCATACTATACAGATGGCTGAGAGAATCTGATTTAGGTTTTCCCTTGTATCTTCTGTTTTGAAATCACAATTTCTATAGACTGCAGTGTGACCACCCATGGACTTCTTCAACCAGCATCCCCTGGAATTCCAGCCAAGCCTACAGAAGGGTCTCCTAGAAAACTGGATGATCCAGAGACATTGTCTAAAAGGGGAGCGATGGTTCCCTTGATGTGAAAGTCACTTAATTTTGTCACTTACACCCATAGATATGTCTTAAAGTTACACAGACACTTTTCCTTAAAGAGAACAATCCCCATCACTTCATTAGAACTGCATTAGATGAGTTTAAACCCCATTCTGGCTCTAATGTTCTATGATTCTGTGAAATCAAATTTTACTAGATAAATTGTTTTATCAGTTAAGTCATACATATTCATCCAATGTAAAGCCAAGGCTTCCTAGCGAAAAATGATGTGGATTTTAGTAACAGCCAGCTCTCTGGCATGGATGAAACAGCAATTATAAATTAAGTCCTATTAATTCCCAGGAGCTTTCAAAGAGATATTTAAGCATAAAAATTAGTTATCTTATGAAATTGGTCAGTCTTGAGATTTTGGTGTGAGATGTGGAAAACTGAATAAAAACATCTGGGACAGAAGTGACAATAATTTGTGATTTGGAAAATTAGTCCCTTGAGGGGAAGAAAGGGGGATGAGAAGTGTAGATTCAACTTGAAGCCCAGTTCAGCCAAGGAGGTTTCATGAAAGCCATGTAGTCACTTTACTATAGGATATTTTGTATCACAAGATCTGATTGGACAGAGATTTAACCCCATTTTAAAACTGAGGAAACAAGGGTCCATGGTGTGATGAAATGAATGAATGAAATTTTTATTAAGCATTTACCATGTGCAAAGCACAAATAGACACAAATAGAAAAGTAAGTTACTCTCTGTTCTCATGTAGCTCACCTTTCGGATGCAAATCAGATGGAGAGGCCCCACAGTCCTTAGGGTACAATAGCAAAGCAGATGGTAATGCCTGTTTGCAAATGTCATTTTCACTGATAATATATTGGTTTCTGATGTTGAACCATTTGACAGCACCAAGGGCTTTGGTGACAAGAATTTTCTTTTGCTGGTCTTCAGTGACTGTGTCTGTAGAACCTGAAGGAGCAATTTCCAGGCTGCATATCCTCAGGGGCGACTTCCCAGGATGATGACCAAGGTCACCAGGCAGGAAATACTGTCATTCCCAAAACTCTTGAGGTCAGGGTACTGAGCTGTCTCCATCAGAATCTGAGGGGTGATGCTGATAGTGATCTAACTTGCCTGTGCATGGTGTCTCTTGTCTTTCCCTCAGTGCACTTGGCCGACTCAGCTAGGCTGGCTTTCCTGCACTGTGGGTGGCAGATGGTTGGCAGGTCATAGAGGTGGCTGGCTCCTTCTCCACAGGAGATGAGCCCTGGATGATACTTGTGAGGACTGGGCTAAAAGCAGGACTTGTGGTCTATGAAGTGCTGCCACCCTCAGGGCCCTGTTACCTAAGGTAAGCATACAAGGGTTGTTGTGTGTCTCCTTCATTTTTGAAGATGACCATGACATCAAAGAAATGATGACATGATTTGCTTGACTTTGTTTCAAGTAAAAGAGGGCTGTGCAAGGGCACCAGCCTCACTTTCTTCTCCTGAGTCATCTGGATCCAGTGACCAGATATTCATCAGGATGACTGGAGATGGCCCAGGATGCAATGGGAGATCTTGGCTGCTTTGACCTTGGGCCTGTTCAAGTACTCAGGCAGCTAGGTGGTGCAGTGGATAGAGCACCAGTGCAAGCGTCAGGAAGACTTGAGTTCAAACCTCACCTTAGACATTTGACACTCACTAGCTGTGTGACCTTGAGCAAGTCACTTAACCCTAATTGCCTCATCCTGATGAATATCTGGTCACTGGATTCAGATGGCTCTGGAGGAGAAGTTAGGCTGGTGACCTGCACAGCCCTCTCTCACTCAAAACAAAGTCAAGTGCAAGTCATGTCACCATTTCTCTGATGGCATGGTCTTCTTTGTCTATGAAGGACGATCATACATACATACATTCAGGTACTCACTTAGGGTGAGCTAAGTCCCATACAGTGAATAGACCTATTTAAGAAATAGTCAGGGAGTGGCCCCTTTAATGAGTAAAAGAAAAATAACTAAACAAAGCTGGAAGGGAAAGGAAATAGTTACAATTGATAATCACTCTTTGACCAGGAGGGGTCTGGAAATAGCCCTTAAGTGGAATTTGGGCAGGGACTCGGACTCAGTTTATGGGCCTCAAAGTGCAAGTAGGTTTAAGGTTTAACGTCAGGAGGGGAAAGGACAGGAGAGGGCAGGACAGGAGAGGGCAGGGAAGCAAAGCAAAGCAGGCCAGTAAGCCCTAAATTAACTGGATGTGTCTGGTCATCCAGATTTACCTTCCTTTGGAAGGGAGGAGGAAACAGATGGAAAAGGATGAGCTGAGTTCCCCAGCTAGTTGGGTCCCCATTCAGGCAGCTCAGTCTACTCAAGTTGCTTTTCCTTTGTTTTTGAAGAGGACCATGCCATCAGAGAAATGTTAACATGACTTGCACTTGACTTTGTTTTGAGTGAGGGAGGGTTGTGCAGGTCACCAGCCTCACTTTCTTCTCCCCAACCATCTCAAGCACACAAGGGAGGTTGTTCTTGAAAGTCCTGGTAAATCTATCACACTTGCCTCATGAGCCTGGGAAAATCCTTGTATTTCGCAGGGTGGCCTCAGCTCCTTATTTGCACTATCAGAGTATTATATTTGATTGTCTCTTGGTGTCTTCCAGTTCTGAAGTCTAAGGCCTCATCCAATTTAGTTACTAACAGAGCTGGGTCAGGAAGTCAAGTTTCCTGCCTGCATTAGGGAATACAGTGGATAGAGTACTGAGCTTGGAGTCAGAAAGACCTGAGTACTAGCTGTGTCACCATGAGCAAGTCATTTAACCTCTATCTATCTCAGTTTAATAATACCTACCTCCCAGAGCTGTAAAGATCAAATGACATAAAATTTGTAAAGTACTCAATACAGTTCCTGATACATAGTAGATACTTAATAAATGCTTGTTCCATTCCCCTTGCCTAAATCCTGGTGTCTAACACCTGACTGAATTACTCATCCAGGAGAATTTAGCAAGATGTCCTTAAGATCTAGATATAGTAGAGGGAAACTAAATTCATTATACTTTAACCAGTGTAAAGATATTGTGTTCCCAGTATAATACTAGGTTGTGTATAAAAATAGATGGTCCCTCGTCTTCCAAAAGCCAGTATTTTTAAGATAATACCTTAAATTAGCATATTAGTCCTGGAGATTTGGTACCTGTTATTATCATATGCATACTTTCATTGATGGCCATCATCCCAGAGATCTATTTTGGTATCATTTCTGTCTGTTTTTACAGATCTTTCCCTTATATAGGATGGAAGAGAGGGGAGAAAGGAGAAATTTTTGTGCATCTGCAGGAAATAATGGGTATCTGTTACAGAGTTTTGTGCTCAGAACATTCAAAGTTCTCCAAATATTGATATAGCCTTTTTGGTCACCCTTGAAATTACATGATAGGACACCTCCTCACCCCCCCCAATTATATAACCCCAGGTTCAAGGTCCTCTGTGAGTTCACATTCATTGTAAACTCACAAATCATAAGCCTCAGCTCATATGTTTATCTTTAATAGTTAGCTAGATAAAATAATTCAAAGCAAAGAAATTCAATGAAATCACATTCTAAGAAAAGTAGGAATAAAATATATCCTCTGTAAATCTCAGGTATATGCTTCCAAAATACACACTCTAATTAACAAGAAGTTAAGTGTTATGGAAGGAGTACACATATAGGGAACACATGTGGCCAAAGTGCGTGCATGGAAGGGTAACTCATACCTCCAATGCTGCAGGGCCATTGATGTTTTCTGGTAATGTTATGGAATGATTCCCATTAGGCTTATTCCCTGTTGTTGTCTCTTACATGCCACAGTGTCCCCTGGATGCTGTTCTGCTCGATGTAGGGGCCACAGTGAATATTGCTGTTCTAGACCAATAGTTTCTGCTCAATGGGTTTTCCACTGATATTCCACTAAGGGTATGACTGTAGGGTTTCTTGTGCCTTTTAGCTTCTGACACTAGGCATAGGAACTTTTCTTCCTCATGCAAAAAAAAAAAAATTTAAGTGGATTCTGTTAAAATCTCTTTTAGAATGGCAGCAGTCCCTGCCTCAGATATAGGACCAACAAAATATCCACTCTAAGAAAAACAACAGACTTTTTGATTTTTTCCCTTAAGAAGCAATTTGTCATTTCTGTTAGTCTTGGCTACAAGGTTTGTCATGTCCTTCAAGAGATTCTTTGCCCCAGGAACAAATCTCTTTTAGGACAAAAAGCAAATATGCTCAAAGGACACTGGTCCCAGATCTAGAAAGGACCTCAAAAACCATCTAGTCCAGTCTTCTCATTTTGCAGGTGAGGAAATTAAATTCCATACTTTGATGTATACTCAAACTTACACAAGGAACGGAAGAAGGAAGGAAGGAAGGAAGGAAGGAAGGAAGGAAGGAAGGAAGGAAGGAAGGAAGGAAGGAAGGAAGGAAGGAAGGAAGGAAGGAAGGATGGATAGAAGGGAAAAAGGGAGGAAGGTAAAGAGGAAAGGAGGAAAAAGGGAATGCCAGCCAACCAAGGTATGGAGCTAATTGAAGGGCAAAAGAAAACAAGGGCATCACCTTGAACATCTGTTGCAAAAGACTTGCATTGTTGTACTTTGAGTGATCCTTGGATAACTCAGCTATACTCTGCGGCTAAGAACAGCTTTTTACTGCTGCCTAACATTTTAACATTAAACTGTAACCTTCCCACTGAGAAATTTATGAGCTATCCTGGGGCCCAGGGATTTATGAGAGGACTCTGCTTGGCGTTTTCCAGCAGCCTGAGGAGAGGGGTAGTTCATCCCGGAGATGGAGCATGACAAAGCTCTTGCTGTCTAACGGTGCATGCACAAAGAGATGGTCATTGTTCACTGGGAATGTTTCCACAAGGAACATTGCACAGCCACTGTTTCTTTCCCCTGGCTGAATTGATTTGAAGGATTGTAAATGTCTATAACCTGTGTTGCCTTTCCTCTCTATAATTACGGTGTCCATAGATAAAGGATCTAGTTTCTACATCATATATCTGTTGACCATTTTTATCTTTAATGATCTCCCTTCTTCTCTCATCATTTTCTCCAAGAATTTTTGTCTGATTACTAACTCCACAACTAAATGCAGTTTTACCTTGTATTCCTTTGGTACTTGGGAACAATATGGACTTCACTGTCACTTGCTTTATTTTCCATCTTTTTCTCATATGTATGGCTTGTTTCTCTAACTAGACTGTAATGAGATGGTCTTCTATAGACATAGGTCCAATCACCATCATTTTCCAAGAGTGTCATTGATGTATTACAAAACAAGCCCTCCATGGTGCTGCAGAAACTCACAGTAACATCGACTGGACTGTTGCTTCGTGTGTAAGTCATATGGTTGGTGATGATACAAACTGGTTTTAGAGAATCAGTAACATTAACTCACTTTAGTGGCAGTTATTCTACCACATTGTTTCTCTATAGATTCAGCCCTTCTAAATATAGAAGACATTTTAACTGTCTTTTATAGCATTGTTTCAACTAGTTACATGATTCTGTAAGTGGGAGATGGGATACATCTGTTAATTGGTTGCAAGTTGTCCATAGTACAGGGCTGATGCTCAATAAATATTTATTGAAAGGAATAAAGATGGAAAGAATCAAACAAGAACTATATGATATCTATGTAAAATTTGAACATACATAAATTACAAAGGGAAATCAACTTTTGCTAAAAAAAATTCTAATCACCTGAGTCCAAAGAACAATCTTAGTCATAGTTGGAATATTTTCAGCATAATTTAACAGAAAGAACACTGGATAAGAAATCAGAGATTGGGTTCCAGATCTGAGTTCTTGGCTCCATTACTAAGTAGCTATGTGACCTTGGACAGGTCACTACTTGTCGCTACAGTTCAGGGCATCATCTTCTATCCTGTGAGATGAAAGAACTGGACAAGATCAGAGGTGTCAGGCATGTGCCCTGCAATACTATGGAGTGTGATCTGAGCCAGATTAAAATGTGATACAAAATAAATAAAAGTACAATGCAACATCGATAATATTAATATGAGACTTTCTAAGTTAATATATGATCTGCAAGGATCATTGTGTATGAGTTAGTGGTCTCCATTTCTATTTAAGTTTGGTATGACTAGACTAGAGCCTGCTCTAAAATTCTCTAATTCTCTAAATGCTCTTTAGAAAGGAAATACCACAGACCCTAGGTTTTGTCAGAGGAAAACACTATGTTTTTCCATGGCTTGGGGATTTTTTGTCATTATGCATATTTTTTTTCCCCAACTTCAGTCCAGTTAACAGAAGATGAAATAGTGAGATGTAGCTTTGAACTAGTGCTATTGCTACTGGCTGCCATATCAAATAGGCCTCTTTTTTTCTTTAATGTCATCTTCTGATTACTCAATATATAAAAATCTATGTTCTGTTTTAAAGCTAGCTATCTACAAAATGAGAATCTGCAGCTATGAATAAAATTTGTAAAAATATGTTTACATTGGTATTTTGAACTTGAAATTTATTTTGCTTTTACTTTAATTTATTTATGGGACTAGAGATGCACTTATAGTAAGTCTATTTCCCCACAAATCATACTAAAGGAGATTTAGATACATATCAGACAGATGCCCAGTATAATTTTTAACTATGATTAAGATGACTTTTTATTATTTTCCCCAGAAGAGACATGAATTTTGTATTTGCATGAAATGTTAATTGAATGTACTTTCCACCCCTTAAATCTGATGTACACTTTCATAAATAAATATGGTTCTTAAGGGACAGTGAGTATTAGAGGGAGGTTTACTGCTGTTGGCCTATCTGTAACCCAGAGGTCTCCTCTACTGACATTGGGTTTTGTGAAAAAGCAGAAGCAAGGAACCTTACACATAGTAACTTGGGCCTGAGATCACAGAAACAAAGATTTCTCATCTTTCCTTTGTCAGGATCCAATCCCCTGTTTGTCTGCCCAAATCTGCTTATTTCCCCTCCAAAAAAAATAGTAATAATTTACAAAATGAGAAATAAGGAGAAATTAAGTGATTGAACTAAAAAGTTCCTATTTTGATTATCTCCTCTTCTAATCAAGAAAGGTTCTGCTGGTTTAGGTATATCTTTATTTAAATTAATCCTACACCAAATTTAAGATTTTTAAAGCCCCTTGTTATTGACTTTGGAAAATCGATCTGGCTATCAGTTGTTTGAGGACTTCCATAGTGCAGAGCATTAACTTGCCCACAAAAGATTAAGCTCTTAACTCTGTGACTGCTTTGGGCAGTCAGTCAGTGAGATCTGTAGTGATATATAGAGATAGAGAGATGTGTGTGTATATGTAGACATATATATTCATACATATCTAGCTCTATCTACATCTATAGATATAGATATGGATAAGCAGATGATGTTTGGGAGGTCAGTAGAGAAGTGGGAGAAAAACAAAAGCTTTGGAGTAGCATCTCACCTGCTGTGAGTGTGACTAGCCCAGGAGACCATGTTTTATTTGAGTAACTTTTACCATGACCCCAAAATGTTATTAATGCCATTGTCTTTTCCCAAAAAAATCACCCATTCCTGTTTCTAATGCCCTGTTTTTATTCAAGATACTACTGCCCTTCTAGTCACACAGGTTTGCAAGCTGAAAGTTATCCTTGACTCTTCCCTCTCTTTTCTTTCTCATATCCAATTGGTTGCCTGTTTTATATATGTATGTATATATATATATATGAAATATCCATTCCTTTTGGTTCATGTCTATGACCAATATCCTAGTTCAAGCTTTTCTTACCTTTCACAATACCTCTCACAATTACCCTCCCTGGCTCCAAGTCTTTCCACTCTTCAGCCTATCCAAGTAAATATTCCTAAAGCACACTTCTTGTTACTCTCCTTTACACAGACTATATTCCAACCAAGCTGGCACTGTTTGCTCTTCCTTTTACACAACATTGCATCTCCCTTCTCCATGCCTGGAATTCATTCCTCCTCATTTCCACCTCATACAATCCTTAGCTTCTGTCACAATTCAATTCAAGTGACATATTCAATAGGAAGCCTTTCATGGTGCCCCTTTCCAGTTGCTGGTGACATCCTGTTTCTGGAAATTGTTTAATTTGTCTGTGTATATGAAATCTCACTCAATAGAACATAAAACACTGTGGGTGCAAATTGGTTTTCATCCTTTATATTCTCTGCAGCCAGGACCCTGCATGACACACAGTTGGTGCTTAATAAATGCTGGTTGAATTGAATTAAAAGTAACAGCTTTCCTTGAAAGCAAAACAATAGTAAACACACTTGTATTTCTAACTTACAATTTAATTAGGAGACTTGTTTCTTAAGGACTGTTTTCCTTCCTAAGAGTTATTTTTGCTGGATGACAATATGAAAATAACTTTGTCAAACAAACCTGCCTGGGTGGTAAAGGGAAGCAACTGAAAGAGTGGTAGGTAGGGAAGACCAGCAATGCTGCAAAATTGATATCCAATAATTAGCTACCTGAATCACCTACAGGTGGTTATTTGAAAATTGATGCTTTAAATCTGTTTATTTGAAACTACTCTTTGTTCATTAGTTTGCACCAATTATTTTCTAGGTTGGCAAGAGCAAAATTCCTCATAAAAATCCAACACCCTTTTCTCAATCCTCATCCCTCTTGACCTCTCAGCAGATTTTGACACTATCAGCCTCCTCCCTTCTCCTGAACACTTCCTTTGAAGGTTCTGATAGTGTTCTCTCATGATCAGAAATGGAACTAACCATTTTTTTCCACCTGGAGTAAGGTGGAAGTAGGGAGTAGGGAGGGTGAGTGACAACACAAGGAGTCATGGAAGAAGGGTGGCTGAGAACTTATTTGACTGAATGAACCAAGAGAAGGGGAAGTGAACCATTGCTCTCCCCTCCATCCTCTCCCAGAAGGCTTCTACTCTGCTTTCATTTTCCCTCTCTCACAGCTTTCCCTTAATCTCCCATAGGGGATGGGCTGGTGAACTGAGAAGCATAGTGAGGATACTCTCTGGATCAATTCAGAAAGGAAGCCTTCCCCATCCACTTCAATCCCCACCCCTAGTTATAACTGGACTTTGAGGTTTCCTACCTGTCTATTATTTCATCAATTGCACATTCACCCCTGCATGACAAATCTTCTATTCCTTCTTAATTGACTATGACACTCTCTAGACAAAGGATTTCAGAACTCAACTTTGTTCAATCTACCTATGTCTATGTTGCCTCCCTTTCAGCAGAGCATCTCACCTCATTCTTTCCCAAACAACAACAAACACACTTATATGCATAACTTAAAATATAATTTTGAGACGTGTTTTAAACACTATTTTAATTACTAATGGTTATTGCTATTTGACTGATGTCATTTTGAAAATGAATGAAATGAACAAAACCAAGAGACCACTGTATACAGTAACAGCCTTATTGTTTTAAGACTGACTTTGAGTGAATGTCATTTTTACTCTTATGCCCAAATTAACTATAAAGGACATATGAAGAAAGATGACATCTGCATCTAGAGAAAGGAATGATAAATAAAAGAATATATAGAATAATTTTACATATATACATATTCATGCCTAATGGTAGCCATCTCTAGATTGGTGGGAGGGGAGAATGAAAGAAATTTACATGATAGCTTTCCTATATATTTAAAAGGAATAGGAAGCTGTACATAGTAAATTTGCAGTTTCATGTGCAATCATCATTTTTTTATTATACTGTGTTATAGAAATTCTGGCTTTATTCCATAATTT
The DNA here is from genome assembly GCA_023548195.1 of Bettongia penicillata ogilbyi. Classification (NCBI taxonomy): domain Eukaryota; kingdom Metazoa; phylum Chordata; class Mammalia; order Diprotodontia; family Potoroidae; genus Bettongia; species Bettongia penicillata. The sequence goes on along the minus strand of JAJHZJ010000422.1, from coordinate 1,927,682 downwards.
TTTTAAGTGACATTTTTTAAAAATTCAAAAACTCAAAAGAAAATGACTTTGACGTGTAAGCACTGGATGGTAAGGGAAATAGAGACTATCAGTTATAAGTACATTCCCAATTCGGTGCACTCAAAATCACTTGTCATCCTCCTCCCCCACTTCTCTCTTTTGGCTACTTAGTAATCTCTTCTGTTTGCCCCTTGATCCCCTCTGATGACATCTTTTCTGGGAACCTTCGCTGTTAATCTCCCTTTCTCTCTAATATTCAACCTACCATGCCCTGGCTCTTTCCCTGCTCCTACAAACATGCCCCAAACTACCTCTCCTCAGAACAAAACAAGACCATTTAATTTGAATCCTACTCAGCCATTGTCTTATATTTTCCCTTTTCATAGCTATCCTTCTAGAACAAGCCATCTACATTAATTGCTTTTACTTTCTCTCTTTTCTCACTTCTCAACAACTTGTAATCTAACTTCTGACAGTAGCAATTCTTCTTGAACTTCATTGAATGAGGTAACTAAGGCTTATAAACTTTAAGTGACTTACCTATGGCCACAAAGCTGTTCAATGTGAGAGATAGCATTTGAATCTATGTCCACTTGACTCCTGTCCACTGAAATTTCTCTCCCCAAGGTTGCCAGTCATCTCTTTATTGCTCAGTCCCACTGCCTAAGGGATTGTATTTTTTTAAGCCTGCAGCTAATGGAATGAAACTCTGACAGTGGAATTCTAGAGGGGAGCAAGTATAGCCAGTAGGGGAAATGTTTTTTAAGTAAAGGATCCTGATGGGAACCCCTGAAATTATGCCATGTAAGTTGTCTTCTTTGTAAGGCTGGTCTCCCTCATTCCAGTCATAGACTAGATCCATATAGATCCTTATATATAACATATGATGATAATGACAGATTACAAAGTATACCTAACTCTGGGATGTCCTATACCCTCACATTATACCCTGTGGGAACCCAGTCTTCTCCAAGAAGAAAAGTAGAGAGACACTTAGATTTTAATTACACTGAGGGGGTAATTATAAAGTATGGTCCCTACCAGCAGGAATTGGATTATAGCATCATTGATCTAATAGTAGAAAAGACCTTAGAGGTCATCTAGTACAACAATCCTTATTTTATAGGTATAGAAACCGAGCCTCAGAGATTAATGAATTTATTTGCTAATAAGTGGATTAGAACCTAGATCCCTGACTCCAAATGCAATACTTTGCCACTGTGCGAGGTTGCTTTCCTTAACATTTAACGGTAAAGGATGTTTAATCTAAAGGAATAGAGTTTTAATAGTAGACTATCAGACTTAATCCATCAGATGGAGAATGTACTTGTGGAAGTATCAGGGCTTTCCTAGCTGAAATATCATTGTATGGGTAGTAACCAATCTAGCTTCAGCATAAGGCCAGACCTTAGAATGAGGGACAGAAAGAAATGGAATGCACAGTCTCTTTGTATAAGATGCATCGAATGCATTGAACAATTTATGGAAATTTATGGAAATACAGAATGCACATGCATAAACAAACATGAAACTAACAGAAAACACTCCCCAGTCAACTACTTAATGTGTTGCAGCTTGACATGAACTGTGTACATAAAGACTAAGACAAAGCCATATCCAAAGGTAGCATGTTTTACTTTAGGCAAAATCAAGCTATGGGAAGTTTGATTTCTTCCAAGGATCCATTAAAGTCTAATTATACTTTACTATGAGAGGATTTTTTGCATTAGTAAAGGGATAGCAGTGTGATTCTTTTCATCATGATTTCCCTAGTTATTCCAGTTGATATAAAGAACTATGAAGTGAGAGTCAAGACACCTGGATTCTAGTCTCAGTTTCACCATTAATTCCTTGCGTGACCTTGGGTAATCACTTTACCTCTCTGGGATTCTGTTTCCCTATTTGGAAATTATGGGAGTTGGACTGCATACTTTTTAAAGATCTCTTCTGGGTCTTAACGTTCTATGCATCTGTGCTTCTGATATTCAGGAGTGTAGATATTGTGTAAGAGAATGATACTGTGAAGAGAAAGATCACCGGGGAATAGGATGGATAAGGTGGAGTGAGGATATGGGAGGGAAGCGCAGTATTTGATCCCTATACACACTCGCTCCTCCCCTGCTTCTAGAACCTTCACTTTCTTCTTGTCACTGTGTCATGGAACACTCAGCCCTTTCCTTGTTTGGCAAAGACACCCGGAACCCGCATTTGCATTCCATACTGATTCTCATTTCTCCATCTCATTATTCTAACGAATAGCTGTGACTAGGGAAAATGCCCAACTACCAAAGTTGTTCTGATTGTACAAACAGTTCCAGCTATAAATCTAAATCCAAATGGAGACAGATTTACTCAGGCAGATGTTATGGTTAAACAACTGGTTTGTAGCTCATTTGTGAACATGTCAGTGCAGAAAATGTGAGTTTTCTGATAAGGCAATACTTTGTTCTAGGAATTAGAATATGTAAGGCTGAGGAACTCAGGGTCAAGGCCTATAATTGAGCTGTCGGTCTGGTCATTGACTGATTATGTAATAACGTCTCTGAGGGTGACTTGTGATCCTCAGCTCCCCATATGTCAATAGAACTATCAATGGCTAATATGTCTCTGCTCCCTTTCTTCTATAGCAAGGATCCTAACTTTTCTTGTGTAACAGACCTATTTTACAGTCTGATGAAGCCCCTCTTCAGAATATTGTTTTTATATAAAAAAGAAACCTCTACATCTATATTTAGATCTGAAAAGTACATTAGAGATCATCTAATTCAAGTCCTTATTTCTTTTCAACTTCCTCATTTTTAAAGATGATGAAACTGACGTCCAGAAGAGTTAAGTGACGTGATTGAAACCATACAAGTACTCTGTCTAGACGAGGAATTCAAATTCAGGTTCTCTGACTCCAAATCAGAGTTTTTCCACTAGATCATGAAGTTATTGCTATGAGTCATAAAGCAACGTCAAGATAGCTTAGAAGAACAGCAGTCTGATGAAATGATTTCAGAGAAAAACACAAAGGGAGAAAGTGAAGTTGAAAACAATGATCCAGGAGCCTTCCTTCTTTAAGTATAAATGCAAGCATTTCTCAGCTTAGTGATGACCAAAAATGAAAAGCAAGGACAGTGTCAGTTTATCAGCGCAGAAAGACTCCTGGGTATTAAGAGTTAATCAGTGTCACCTTGGGGATTAAAAGTCACGTTTTCTGGGAAGGCTCTTCCAGGAAGTGGTGAGGGAGGAAAAAAAAAGATTACTGATGAAAATATTGAGTTGAGGAAGAATATGTTGCCAATGATGATTTTTTAAAATCTTTGTCTTTGGATCCCTGGCAACTAGCACATTAACTTCCACATGGTCAGTATTTAATAAATGATTATTGAATGAATGAATAAGGAAGAGATCTTTTTCCCTTCTATTTTCTCTTCATTGGAGTTTCTTCATTCTATTCCTGCTGTCATGAAAAGAATATTAAACTGGGGATCAAGAAATCTGGGTTCTTTTCTTGCCTTCAACAGGAAATCAAAAAAAATCAACCAATAAACATTTGTTATAAGGGAAGGAGGAAAGTGCAATGAAAAAAAAAGCTATGCACTTGGTGGAAAATAAGTTTAACTCTTAAGTAGCTGGAAGGAAACTTGCAGATTTTCTAATCCAGATCCAGTCAGTCCCCTAATTTCATAAATGAGGAAATCAAGGTCATGAGAGGAGAAATAACTTGTCCAGAGTCACAAAGAGAGTGTGAGAATCAGGGACTTGAGTCCTTCTTAGGATTCAAATCTCCACAGCCTGTTGGATATAAAGAGGTTTTGAAACATGAATATGTCGTTATCCACAAATTTAAAACATTGTTACTTTATCGACCAACTGTCAACACTCAAGAAAATCAGCCATTTGACTTTTGAGAGACAGACTGAGAGCTTTCAAACCTTCTAAAAGCTAAATTTTTCGCTCTGCTCCAAGGCTCTCAAATTTGTCTCTGTTCCCAAAGGGAAATAGATGTCAAAATTTAGTACATTTCTTGGTTTCTGCAGCAAAGCCAGGTCAAGGACATTGCTTGGTTCAAGAAACATTTTGGTGTCTGCTACTGATAATCAACCATGAACTGTGACCCGGCAACAGAAAATCTAAAAATGATCAGACTATCTGTCAGTATGCATTGGGCTCATAAGTAGTACTCTAGAGCTATGTGGTTCTCTGAGACTGGTTTCATAATATGTGATGGAAAAGCTGGAGAACAGTGCTAGCAGATCTATAAACATGTATGTTAGAGAGTTTTCCTAATAATTGTGTGGAATGCTTCTTGAAATTGTTTATGTCTTTTCACTACCCTCATTTAGAAAGCCCAATTGATCAAGAAAAATATGATTTTTTTAATTCATCAGCATGATACAGGAGAAGGAGCAGTTACTTTGGAGTCAGAAGAATGAGGTTTAAATGTGGCTTTTGATGCTTACCATCATGTATAATATGAAGTGGGATTAGATAATCTTTGAGTTCCCTTCTTGCTCTCTGTATATATAATCCCAAAATTACAGTTGAAAATCCAATTAACTGAGATATAACTTTTCTTCTTTTGTGGGAGGATACTGAGATTGCTTTTTCATACAATTTCCTTAGTGGAGGGAGAAGAAAAATCTATTTCACTTACTTTTAGGATTTCAATTTACATAATTATTTGAACCCCAAATCCATTTCTCTGGAGTGATGTTAGAACTCCTATCCTTCCAACTGCATAAACCATAATTAGGAATTTCTTAGTCTTTTCTTACTTCAGAGAGAGACAACTCTTTGAGTTTCCTTCAGAAGAGTGAGCTTGTGATTTAGTGGGCAAAGGGCCAGGGCTAATTAGGCCAAATGGGCACAGAAACCCAATCAAGGGGGAAAAAAATCCCTCTCTAATTATTTTCTTCTTCAAACCTTGAAAGTAAAACAGAGGGAAAAAATCTGTTTTAATAATACAGTCTTCTGTAATATAAACTTGGTTTTCAACCTTAAATCTAAGCAAATTTTTGGGAGATAAAATTGGTTTTTGACATAACCTTCATCAAATTCTGAAAGCAGAACAAGAGATTCTATAGACCTTTTTGTAGCCTCTGTCCCAAAGAGTGTTTTCCCCCACCCTCACCCCTGGTTATTGGTGATAGAATTGTGTCACAGTCTGAGCATGGCAGAAATCTATGGTTGACATCTGCTCAGAATTTGTATCAGTGCTGGGGGTTGTAACTACTGAGTGACAAAAGAGTGTAGGAATAGGCTTCCAGTGGCATCTGTTCTGTGATGATGTGTTTATACAGTGTATTATACAATTAAAATTCTTTGACATCATTTAGTTGTTCTTACAGCACCCCCTATGAGGTAAGTAGGGTCAAGATTAACTATCCCTATTTAATCTATGAGGTTCAGAGAAGCTGACAGATTGCTAGTCTTTTCTTTTCAATTTAATAAATATTTTATAGTTCCTTTTTTAAACAAATTAGTATTTGTTTTAAACATTCTTTTCTTTTTAAATTTTGAGTACTAGATTATTTTCCTTTCTCTTACCCCTCTCCCACCCATTCAAAACGTAAACATATCAATTATACATGTGGAATCATGCAAAACATTTCCAATTAGCCATATTGCAAAAAAAGCAAAAAAAGTTAGAAATTATACTTCAATTTCACTCAGAGGTCATCAGCTCTCTTTCTAGAGGTGGTTAGCATTTTTTCATCATGAGTCCTTTGGAATTGTGTTGGATCATTGTGTTGATCAGAGTAGCCAGGTTTTTCACAGTTGATCACCATTACAATATTGGTGTTACCCTATTTTTCCTTTATTCTCTCTCTTTTTTGTCCCATATTTCCTCAAAAGTCTGTTTTCCTTCTGACCACTGCCTCCCTTAAACCATCTTCCCTTTTATCACCTCCCCCATATCTCTTATTCCCTTCCCCTCTTATTTTTCTTTCAAGTAAGATAGATTTTTATATTTGTGTACCCAACTGAGTGTGTGTGTGTGTATTCTTCCCTCTTTGAATCAATTCCACTGATAGTGAGTTTCAAGGACTGCCCTTGACTACCCTCCCATTTCTCTATCTAATATAAAAGTTCTTCTTCCTGTACCTCTTTAATGAGAACATTTTCCCCATTCTACCTCTCTTTTGCCCTTTCTCCCAGTTCCTCTTTCTTTCTCACTCCTATTTTTTGGGGGGAGATATGATCCTTACAGAGTTGACTCACAGCCATGCTTCTGTCTAGGGAGACTCCTTCTAATTGCCTAAATAATGATAAAATTCTTAAGAGTTACATGGAGCATCTTCCCCTATGGGAATGTAAACAATTTAACTTTATTGAGTCTCTTGTGATTTTTTTTTTATATATACTTTGCTTGAGTCTTATATTTGAATGTCAAAATGTCTATTCAGCTCTTCTCTTTATTATCAGGAATGCTTGGAAGTCCCCCACTTCACTGAATGTTCATTCTTCTCCCTCTCCCTCCTCAAAACATTATACTCAGTTTTGCTGGGTAGGTTATTCTTGGTTGTAATCCTGGCTCCTTTGCCTTTTAGAATGTCATATTCCAAGACCTGTGCTCCTTTGACATGGAAATTGCTAAATCTTGTATGATCCTGATTGTACTTTCATGATACTTGAATTGCTTCCTTTGGACTGCTTGCAAAAATTTTCTCCTTAACCTGGGAGCTCTGGAATTTGGTAATTGTATTCCTGGGAATTTTCATTTTGCAGTCTTTTTAAGGAGGTGATCAGTGGATTCTTTCAATTTCTATTCCACCTTCTGAATATAAGATACAGGGACAGTTTTCCTTGAAAATTTCTTGTAATATCAAGTCTAGGTTTTTTCTGTGATCATGCTTTCAAGTAGCCCAATAAATCATCTCTCCTTGAGCTATTTTTTAGATCAGTTATTTTTCCCATGAGATATTTTGCATTTTCATCTTTTTTTTCATTCTTTTGATTTGATTTTATAGGTTAACATCTCATGGAATCATTTGACTTCCAGTTGCCCAATTCTAATTTTTAAGGAACTGTTTTCTTCAGTGATATTTCTTACCTCCTTTTCTAGTTGGTCCATTTTTTTTTTTTTTTGCTTTTTTAAGAAGTTCTTTTTTTCGCCATTTTTGTGCCTCTTTTACAAAGCTATTAATTCTCTTTTCATAATTTTCTTGTATCACACTTATTTCTTTTTCTCAGTTTTTCTTCCATTACTCTTATTGCTTTCTTTAACTCTTCCAGAAATTCTTGTTGGATTTGGGTCCAATCAGTATTTTTCTTTAAGGTTTTGTTGTCTTCCTCTGAGGTTATGTCTTGTTCTTCTCTGCCGCTGTCATAGGTTTTTATAGTCAAGTGCTCTAATTGTTATTTGCTCATTTTTCCTGCCTGTTTCTTCATTTTAAACTTCATGTTAAAGTTTGGCTCTGCTCCCCTGAGAGTGGGGAGGTACCATCCTAAGCTCCAGGTTTTATTTATGTTTTTGTGCTTCTGTATTCAGAGCTAGTTCTGGGGGCCTGAAAATTTTTGGTCCTTCTATGGTGGTGTGATCCAGGGAAAAGTATGGTCACCACTCTCCTAGTCTGCACTCTGGTCTTTATACAGAAAAAGCCCCTACTTCCCTATAGCCTTCTAGTACTGCTCCTTTCTTTGGAACTGTGATCAATGTCCTTGATCTTTTGTGACCAGTTCCCAGCACTCCTCTCCATCCTGAAACTGTGACCCAGAACTGTGTATGGACAGTAGTGTTACCAATCAGTGCCAGTTGCATCCAGTGCCAGCAAAGGTTGTCCTGTAAATTCTTTCTGACCAGTTATCCAGTCACCTTAATCTGTCTGGGTTGAAGGCTCCTGGAGTTGCTACTACCACTGCTTAATTTCCATTCTTATTACATGCTACTGCTTTCGCAAACTACCTGCTCTAGATAAGCTTGCATGTTAGCTGTTGTATGTTCATGATATTTTGTCTTCCATTTCCATGTCTTTGCATAAGGTGGTCTCCTATTTCTAGAATGAACTCCTTCCTTATCTCTTCTTGGCTGAATCCCTAGCTTCCTTCAAAATACTAATTAGGTGTCACCTCCTTCATTATAGTTTTCCTGATTCTCTCAATTTTGCTAGTATTCTCTACCTCTTGAAATTACTTATTACTTTATGTATTATTTGTACTTGCATTTCTGAGTCCCCAGGATCACCCAGTTATTAAGTGTCTAAGACTGGATTGGAACTCACTTATTCCTGATTGTAGGTCCGGTGCTATATTCTCTGCCTGACCTAGCTGCTGCCCACTCTAGCACTACTCATCCTGAACTCAGAAAAATAAAAACTTTTAGACTTTGCGTGTCACTTAATTGCTGTCTGCCTCAGTTTTCTCATCTGTAAAATGGGGTTAACCAAAGTCCTAGGCTTGTTGTAAGCATAAAATGAGATGTTTGTAAAGTGCTTTGCTAATCTTAAAACACTGTCATTATTATCATCATCATTATTGTCATATAGAACTAGAAATCACTGGCTGTGAGGTCCAACTAAGACAAACAGGAAGAAATATTGCCTCTTTCTTGATTCCAAAGTAAATACTCCTTTACCTCAGCAGCACAGAACAGAATGAGCTTTACAAGTGCTGAATCATAACTTGGAACCATTACTTCCTCATCACCACCATTTCATTTTCAGAGAAGGAAATTGAGTCACAGAGAAGTTAAGTGACTTGTCTGAAACCATGCAGCCAGTAAGAGCCATCTGCCTTGTCATTATAATTTTGCATAGACCTCTTATAAGCTTTCCCCTAACCTTTCTAAGAAAGAATTGTGACACTATAAATTTGGGCACTGATTGCTCTATGATCATGGTTTGGCTAGCCCTATTTGTTTCTTTAAGACCTAGATTGATTGCAAATCCTAAAGTAATGCCAGTGAGGGAGCTGAGAGAGGATGGAAACCCAGCACCTCAGCCAACCACCCCACTTGGCCTTGTTAGGTCACTTAATTTAATATAGTGATGGGGGAAGGGGTGAATGGGGCTACTACCCAGTCTTTGGTTTTAGGAGTTCAGACTCCTTGCTGGTCTGGCAAAAAAAGTGGATTTAACATTCTCTAATCAGTTTTGGCAGCAATTGCCATTTTTCTTTGTGATGTTCCAAAATTAAGCTAGTATAATTTCTCTTTGGTAACTTATTTTCAGAATTTCTAAAGTAAATGGAAAAGTGTCATTGGGAAGCCTCCCTACTTTTGTGGAACAGGATGACAGGGACAGAAGGAAAAACTTAGAGAGAATAAAGTACAGAAAAGTCAATCAACTGTATTTACACATAGCAAACATCTGGATAGTTGGGAAAATCAATTGGTAAAAACACATATCCCTAAAATTTGCAAGTCTGACTAAAGTTTTTATCTTGCCACCTCACCCTCGCAAAGTCTCTGTTCCTCTCTGTCTGTCTCTGTCTCTGTCTGTGTCTGTATGTTTGGGACTTCTAAGTTTGAGGAATTTTGCATATTTGCAATTTTAGATATTTGAAATCTATTTCAAGCCAAACTTTCTCTCACAAACTGTTTTTTATATTTCTAGACCTGATAAGGTACAGAACTGCTTACTTAAAATGGTGAGGAGGAGGATGGAGATGGATGGTGTGTAAGTACAGGCTGACTTAAGGCATTTTACACTTTGACAGGCTATTATAATAGAGGAGTAGTAATCTGGTGGGTGTAAGTAGAGGAGTACTGAGAGCACCCCTGCTTAAAAATCTCTCTGCTTTACTTTCTACCAATTAGAGATGTATTTGGGTTGAGAAATTCCTTTTTAAAAAATGAAGTCATCCCCTACCTGGGTTAATTCTTAGTCACATCTTCATGTGAATAGTCTTAAACAAACCAATTACTGTCTGAGATCACCCTGTAACTAGGTGAGGGGAACTTTTGTTGATTAAAGGAAAAGAGAGTTAATATTTTAGAAGGTGTTAATCGTGAAACAGGTCAAGGTGAGGTGGAAGAATTCAAAAAGCAGGAGACCACTGAGAGTCTGGGAGGTGGTGTGTGGTGGGCAATGAACATGAAGAAAGAGGTAGGACAAGGGTTCAACGAGTAAGTTGTCAGTTAGGTGGTACAATGAATAAAAAGCCTGATCTGGAGTCAGGAAGACCTGAGTTCAAATCTGCCCTCAGATACTTACTAGCTGTATGACCCTGGACAAGTCACTTAACTTCTTCTGCCTCAATTTCCTCATCTACAAAATGGAGGTAATAATCTCAGGGTTCTTGTGAGGAGCAAAATGAGATAATTGTAAAGCACTGTTCACAGTGCCTGGTATATAATAGACATTATGTAAATGCTGTCATCACCACCATCATTATCGTGCCAATTGCAATTTTCTAAGTCTATATGTGAGGATGAAAATGAGATAATATTTATAAAGTACTTTGCAAATCTTGAAGTATTATAAAATGCTAACTAGTGCTTTTATTTTTATTATTATTAGATCTTCCTGTTTCATAGCTTTACCCAGTGCCTTCACAGCAGCTTGATATATACTGGAATATTATTTTTAAAGACTGTTTATGTCTGACTTGTGAATCAGTGATGTACTCATTTGCAGACTCTAGTTTTCTCTGGTATAGTTGTGTTTCCTCTATCTACACTAGTAAAATTTAACCATTTCAATTTGAGCCCAGTAGTTAGCTATCTGATTCCTTTCTTTCCCCTACCCTTCCCAAATAAGAGGAGGAAGAAGGATGGAAAGTGATTAATAAAGCAGTTGAGTGCTACCCTTCCTCTAAGGCACAGAGCCACTGGCTCTGCCCTTCTCTCCTCTATCCTTTAAAAATGGCCCGTGGTAATTCTCTTTGCCCATTTCAACTGCCCCAGAAGAGATAGAGGACAGAAAGTCATTTTTTAAAAAAGAAATTTCTCTCCAAGCTTGAGAATTTACTTTGTGAGGCACAAACGGGAGGCAAATCACTTGAAATCTGGGAGACTGGGGAGATAAAATATTATGAATTCACTCTGAGCTGACATAGAGTGGGAGGCAGAGATCCCTTGGAGCATCTAGAGAAGTATAGTCTCAAAGTAAACCTGTAGAAATGCTTTGCAAGTATGGTGGGGTTTTGTAAAAGAACAAAATTTTTATCACCCAGAAACATCCTAGTTCCTAAGGAATGAATTTGCTATAACCCTCTTAGTCTGGACTCCAGTGTATTCTCTCCAAAGTCTGCTGTATAAAAGCTGGTACCATCTCCCAAAAGAGAGAACCAAATTATAGGGGATTGTGGACCAGAGCAAACAACAAAGTCCATAACAAGAAGGATCCATGGAACCCACCAAGAATAAATACAGTGACAACAAGGTAAGGTTCCTGCCAGAAATGGGAAGTATTTGCATTAGAACAGTACTGCATAAAGAGGAAGGAAGGTAGTGAAAGAGCTAGGGTTACTAGAAAGGATAAAAAAGAGATTCATGTTAACTGGAAAATAAAAAAAACCAGACTTGGGAAATACACACAGGATAAACCAATGAAGAAACAATGCAAAGGAGAGAATCAGTGAGGAGTGCTGTCAGGAAAAGAGTAATGTGTGGCAGATCATAAATACGGAAGAGAAAATTCAGAGTTCCTTCAACTCATTGGATCCCCACCTAGGGTAGTAACTGGTTCTGTACAGCTCTCTGAAGTAAGAGTAGACTCTTCAAGGGGATTTCCCTTGACTCTCTAGAACTCTGATGCAAATCCTTTCTTATTCCTCTATTGTGGAAGCAAAATTATCTTCTATTTTAGGAACTTGTAAGCCTAAGTGCTTGTAAGGGGAGCCAATGGCCATCACTGGTGAAGTGGCAGATACTAAAGTTGCCAAGTTTTGCTGTGTGTGAGAAGAGAAAGGCCCTCCAAGTGTATTAGACCCTCCATGTCAAAATGGAACCTTTGATACGAATTATAATAAGAATAACTCATTTATATAATAGTACAGGTTTATAAAGTTATTTCTTCAAAACATGTAACAGGTACTACAAATGTTACTATCTACGTTTAACCAATGAGTAAACAAAGGCCTGAACAAGTTTAGTGATGCCCATGGTTGTATAGTTAGTAATCTGATGTTTCAACCTAGATTTCTGAAGAAGATAAGACATGTATAGCTCATATCCTCCTTGTTCCTTTACACTGAGAGTAGCATAATATTCTAAAATGTCCTCCCACCCCACCCATGGACACCTTTAGAATGTAATCCCTACACCAATAAGAATACTGGGGGCTGGTTAGATCTGGTTTATTTTTCCTTCTTCTTGTTCCTATTTCAGAGTACAAAGGAACAGATAACAGATCTGAATTTACAATACTGGGTATATTTTTCTTAGCTTCCTTTCCCTCTGCTTACCTCCTTACAAGGTCTAGCTGACCAGTATTTAGAATACTTTTGGCTGTTTGTAATTTTAGATTCATCAAATGATATTCAAGGTAAACGGTCTAAATGTGAGACATCAACACGCTCCTTGTCTAGAGCTTTCTAATTCTTAAGAAGTGTTTGGCTTCTTATTTGATGGTTGAATGCTTTCCATATCAACCGATGGATTAATTGTGATGTTGTGTTTTCCAGAGACATGGTAACTTGGTCTATTGACTGAGTGAGTCAATATGAGAGTGCTGGACTTGGGAGTCAGGAAACCTGAGTTAAAAATCCTGCCTCTGACATTTGTTAGCTGAATGGTATCCGGTAATGGTACTAAAATTCTCAGGACAATTACCTGGGAGGGAGTTGCCACACCTATGGTTCCTAAGATGATGAAATCACGGATCTTTGAAACGTTGACCATGTGTTCAGTCTTGTGCCAAGGACTGTGGAAATCATAAAAGAAAGACATACTCTCTGCCTTGGAATAATACCAATGCACATGTACCAGAAAATAAGATAATCAATAAGTCAGTCAACAATTCATTGTCAGTAATTGTTAAGTGCTTACTTGTGCCAGGAACTACGTTAACCACTGATGATATAAAAAATTACTTCAGCCAAAAAAAAAGTCTTTGCACTCAGAAATCTCCTTTAGGGAGAAAACACATACATAAGTAGGTGAATACAAGGTATTTTCAGAGTAGATGGAAAATAATCTAAAAGGGAAAATCACAAGCAACTGGGAAGTTTGGGAAAAGCCTCCCGCCTAAGGTGAGGTTTAAGCTGAACCTTGAGAGAAGAAGCCAGGAGATCTGAAAGAAGCCAAGAAAACTAAGAGACAGAGAGGAGGAGAAAGCATTTGAGACATGCACACCATTAATACAAAGGCAAGGAAATGGGAGATAAAGTATGTTTGAGGAAAAACAAGCAGACTAGCATAGGTCGATCTTAGAGTGAAAGGAGGGAATTAAAATATAAGAAAATTTGAAAGATTGGAGGTGACAAGGTTATGAAAAGCTTTTAATACCAAACAGAGGAGTTTATAAAATAAAAATCTGTGTTGTTTTATACAATAAGAAACTTAACTGGGCATGTGCACCGCATAATAAGAATGCTGCAAGTCGTCAGAAGGATGAGGAAGCAACATGTATTGGAAGTACTGGGAAAGACTTCGTGGAGGGGATGCGATTTAAGCCAGGCATTGATGGAGAGGAGGACTTGAATGGTAGGAGGAGAAAAGAGATTACTGTGAGGGTGGTCTCCACACAGTGGTAGCTTTCTTTGAATCTTGACTTCAGAGTTAGAGTGAGCTTGAATAAGACTCTCCTTCAAAGAAGCCCAAACAGTCAAAGATATCTGAATCGGCTTCATGGGAGATCATGCTTCTCCATCTCATATCTGGCCTGAACCAATCAGATCATCCTGATAAGCTATGTTGGAAGATGAGCAGATGGCAGTGATTAGGCCATCTTCCCAGGCTATTAGCAAGTGTTCAACAACATGACTCAGTTTTGGTCAGAAAGAACTGAAATCAAATATAAGTATTTTGAATATATGGAGTTTCTGATCATCAGCATTGCTATGTTTGTCGAAAGTTTGTATCCAGGAGTGTTCTTTGTTTTAACAAGCCAAGTAAAGTGGAGAATTCCTTTTCATGGTTAGGAAAGGGACACAGGTGGTTGGTGTGAGGTTTGCAGGGCTGACTTACATGCCATATTATGGAAAATAGAATAAAAAATTTCCTCTCCCTTTGATGGTTTTGGAATAGTGGGGTGTATTAGAATATATATTGGACTTATAGTCAAAAGACTTGGATTCAAGTCCTTACCCTTCCACTGATTAACTGTGTGGACACGAAGGTGAGAGAAATGGGAAGGACGAAATATTTATTAAATTAAAATTTATTAAAGCACTTTACAGATATTCTCTCATTTTGATCGTGGATAAAGCTCTTAACTTTTCTGAGCCCCAGTGTGTGTGTGTGTGTGCATGTTTGTCCTTCGTTGCCAAAGAAGACTATGCCATCAGAGAAATGATGACATGACTTGCACTTGACTTTGTTTTGAGTGAGGGAGGGCTGTGCAGATCACCAGCCTCACTTCTCCTCCAGAGCCCCCAGTATCTTCATCTGTAAAATGGGCATAACAACAAACATACTATCTCAAAGAGTTTATTGTCACATTCCAAAGAAATTGTGTGTGTCAAACAGCTTAGAAACTAAATCCTCTACACAGGGCGGCTGTAATCATTCATTTCATGTGCTAGCATCATCCTCTGGGATAGATAAGGGAAAAAAACAGAGCATGACAAAGTTAAAAGAATCTTAATTATTTTCCCCAGGAAACTAATCATTATATTATTCCTATCCCTCTCATTTTTTATTTAGTTATTTATAGTAGCTATGTTTATGAATTCAGTGTCCAAAGTTGGGTAAGTTAATATAGTCAGTCTTTTTCTTAACCTAATAATTATTTTATCTTAAATGATGTCTGTCTTCCCCAAATAGGGACTTAAGCCCATCACAACAGTTTTTCTCTAAGCTGGCGAAGCTTTCTAAAATTTTTGTGCTTCCACCTCCTTTCCAAACAGGGTCTCTTTCATTGCCCTTTTCATTTCAAGTCCCATTTTGATTCTTTCTTCTTTACTGTGTACTTAACAATCAGCAATCTTTTAGTATTCTAACAGTCCCTAAAGACAACAGTTATATAAACAGAGCATGAGGTTAAGAACACGTTACAGAACAGAATCATGAAGTCTCCCGCTTGCCCAGAGTTCTGAAACTAAAAGTTCATATTTATATTAGCTTTATAAAATAGAACTCATGTATTTGCAGGATTTCTATCTAAATCTTTGCTTCTCTGTCACAAAGACTTATTAATCAGGTTATATATTTGAGGGAACAAAGGGATAGGGCAAAGGAGTGTATGGTATAACTTGGGGGTCTGCAAAGCAATCACATAGTATCTATCCCTGATCTAGTTCAATCCCTTGCCAGAAGGGTCGATGGGAGAGGCACAATTCATCTGCTAATTGATCGGAGATATAAATCTCCACACAGAAGGAAAATTGCCTCAATCACAATAATATAATGTTCATAAGTCAAATATGCATCATTTGTGTTTCTTTAAGTGCTGATCTTTGGTTCATTCCCAGAGAGATAGGACTTCAAACATTTGGCCTGAAATAATGGAGTAAGTCATTTTCAATTCATTTAGCTTTTTTCCTTTTCTTTCTTTTTTTTTTCTTCTTCTGGCAATCTTTAGTCAGATCCTGGGAAATGCTGTAAATGCTTCATGATGAGAATGAGAAGACAGTTTGCAATGGGAGTTTTGTCATTTTCTATTTGTGAGTGTGATATGTGTTCTGTTCACAGTTGAAGCTAGGATGTATTTTCCACTTGGAGTTAAATTCCATTACTCCTTCCCCTATTCATCTTTTCTCGCTTTCTTTAATGTCCTTTGTAAAACTTTCCATCTCAATATCTTTGAACTGTTTTCACCATAGATGCAAGAGCTCTTTGGGTTTCAGAAATGTGCTGAAAACTGTTCTCATATTGCCACTTCCTAGATGATCACTAAAGGTCGGGAAACTCTCCTCTGACTGAGGTTACTGAGGAAGGGTCTTGTGAATAATGATTTCAATACTTCACGAATCTGTCATTTCCTTGGTGTGAGAGTGTTATAACCTTCTGCTCTAAAATTCAACTCAGTCCAACAAACTCTTATTAAGGAATGGCTATGTTCTAGGCTCTATACGTGGTGCTAAGATACAAGACAAAAACAAATAATTCCTATCCTCATGGAGCTCACACCCGGAATGGGGAAGAAGATGTACATAGATAAAATAAGTATAAATGAAATTTAAGGAGGAAGAGTATTACCAAATGGGCATATCAGGAATGACCTTATGTAGGAGTGACCTTGAGATGTACCTTGAATGGATATAAGGATTCCAAGAGGTGGAGATGAAGAAGAAGAATATTCTTGGCTTGGGGGACACTCAATCCCATAGTGCAAAAAGATGTAGGAAATAAAAGAACAAACAGCCAGTGTGCTGTACCATATAGAGCGTAAGGAGAGGTAGTAACCAGTTAGTCTGGAAAGATAGGTTTGAATCAGATTTTGAAAGCTTTTAAATGCCAAATAAAGCAGTTTGCATTTTATCTTAGAAATAGTAGGGAGCCACTAAAGCTTCTCAAGCAGGAGAGTGTCATGGTGGAACCTACTCAATGGTCTTTGGCAGCTCTTATGGCCAAAAATTTAATCATACCATGACCAACTTGGTGATGAATGTTAGTGATTATAGTTAGACTGTCCTTAGATGGTAGTCATAGAGTGAATTGCTAAGTATATGTCATAAGTCATATGTCCAGGTTGATATGACCTTCAAGAGAAGCATATATTAGGTATCCCACAGTCTGCAGAACCCAAGTTCATTTGGGCCCTTGCCAATATATGGTAGGAGAAGAAGACTTTGGCAAAAGAATAGTTATCTCCATTTGAAAGAAAAACCTGTCCACAAAATCCACTTTGAAATTAATATGCTCATAAGGCAATTCAATGAGCATTTTGTTCTAATTATTGTGTTGGGTGTTGGAGATACAAATTAAAAACCCAAGTAGTCTCTGTACTCAAGAAGCTTATATTCTACTGGCAGAAAGTGCAACATACATAGAAAGCAACACTAGACATTTTGATTGTGTTTTTGGCAATGCTGACCAACCTTCGATAAGCTGTAACTGATTCAAATATTTGAGAGAGGCCATGTGGTTCAGTGGATAGGGTGCTGACCTTGAAGCAAGAAGGACCTAAGTTTTAAGTCCTGTGTCTGACACATACTATGTGTCAGTTAATGAGTATCTGTTTTATACACACACACATACATACATGTATACATATGTATATGTGTGTGTATATATATATGTATATATTTGAGAGAGAGAGAGAGCATGCACTATGTTAAGCGCTACAGAGACAGAGAAAGGTGAGGGGGAAAAGTAGTCCCTTCTCTCAAGAACTCACAGTCTAATAGAGACAACATGCAAACAAACATACAGAAACAAGATACACACAGGATAAATTGAAGATAATCTCAGAGAGAAGGCACTGACTGGGAGATGACTGGGAAAACTTCTTGAAGAATGTAGGACTTTATCTCAGTTGAAGGAAGCTAGAATGAGGAGTGAGAGCATTCCAGGTTCAGCGAACAAGCAGAAAAAGAAGATCAGGAACTAGAAGACAGAGTGTTCTGTGGGTGGAAGAATGAGGAGGCCAGAGTTATTGGAACTTGGAGTATGTGGGCAGAAGGGGTCTAGAAGGTAGGAAGGGCCCAGGCTTTAGAGATCTTCATGAGCCAAACAGGTTTCATATTTGATCATGGAGGCAATAGGGAGCCATTGAATGAGGTAGGGGCAGGGAGGCATAATTTGGTCAGACCTGTATTTTAGGAAGATCCATTTGACAGCTGATTGTAGGCTGGACTGGAATTATGGGAAACTTGAGGCAGAGAGAACAGCCAAGAGGCTGTATGTATGGTAGGTCATTTAAACTCTCCATGCTCTAGACAACTGTCTAAGATTCTAAGCTGTGATGACCTGCATTAGCAGAAGAAATTTCCTCACCTGATTGTCTCCTACCCCAATGAAATCACAAGGCTAGTCCCTACTCTATTCAAGTAAAACCATGGTTGTACTGTTCCTGTCTACATAGCCGAAGTCAAATTATATTCTTTGGAATTATTTTATATATCCTTGTGTAAAATAATAATGGTTTATATTTGTTTAGTGCCTTATGGTTTTCAAAACCCCTTACTCACAAATACCCTGTGAGTCAGAGGTCATGGACCCTTCATTCAACAGATGAGGAAACTGAGGCCAAGGGAGGTCAAGTGTTGTGGCTAAAGTGATACAGGTTAGCATACAAGGAAGACTTTTAAGCGAGGTCCTCTGAATCCATGGTCAATGACATTTCCTACATACCATACTTCCTTTCCACAAGTATTAATATGTTCATCTCCATGGTAAAAGTGAGTGGCTCAGGGAGGCAAACTCACTTGGCCATAATCACACAACTGATAAGCTTTTGAGTTGAAACAGACCCAGACCTTCTGACTCCAAGTCTAACATTTTCTACTGTGCTGGCTATTATTCTCATGTTCGGGAATCCCTGATGATCTCATGGCAGCTTTCCGTCCTAGTTAGCTAAATATATACCAGACATGGCTAATAATAGAGGCCATGGCACATACTCTTAGCAACTTTCCTTTTTTCCTAATAAAATATATTGTTAGAATAACTAAGTATTGATATTAATAGCAACTATTCATTGATTACTGTGTTTATTGTACTTATGTGCATATACGTTACAAACACATTAACAATGAGATTTGCAGAGAAAAAAATAAGATTTTTGGGTAGACTCCTATTGATTTGATTCTCCAGCCTCCTTGATGCAGAGTTTAGGCATTTGATTTAATTGCCATGGTAAGTGCTATACTTACATAATACAGTCATCCATATTATATAGTCTTTATATTCTAAAATGATACTCTGGTGGGGTTTTCATTTACACTGTATTGGTTATTCACTACTAAGCAGTAGCCAATCAGGTAGCAAACCCAAGAATCTCAGGTTTGAGCAGTTGGTAGGACAACTACTCTTCAACTTGCTTTGAATTTCTTAATTAAATTCAGTAAACATTTATCAAACACATACTACGTGCTAAACATTTGATATTTACTGGAGGTATCAACAAAATTTAGATCAAACCAATGTCCTTGGCTTTCCAAAGGGCAACCGGCAAAAATGCGGCTAGTATAAAGCATCTAACCAATTAATTCACTACTTTTTTTTTCAATTTGAAACAAACAAACTAGGGGCTTGATGGTTAGAGTTTAATTCAGAATAATAAAGGAGAGAGTATGGTTTGAATTAGTGAAATTCAAATTACAGTATGCCTTAAATATATTAATGACAAATAATTCATCATTGCCCCATATTGGATAGATAAGTAATGTACCGTAAACAGAAAGTTCTATGATATAAATTGCTCTACTCCTTGATTTTTAAGCTTGTAGTTTTGACAAAGCTTTTAAATGTATACTAGGCTCCCTTTAATTCCTGAGTAAGACTTTGAAAATTCACAGAGGAAGAAAACGTTTCAAAATTTTTTTGATTTGATCAAAATAACATCCATCATGTCTGGATGTAGAGCCAATTCTAAACCATTGGGGTCTGAGTTAATGAGCTTTTACTGTACCTCAGATTCCAAATGAGTTCATTTAAGAAGAAAAACATATTATAGGGTATTTGGAGCCCAGAAGCAGCTTGCAGAATAATAGACATTAATTTGGGAACTGTAAACTAAGTGTTGCTATTATCCATTTCATGTCACAGTGCACTTTCCAAAAAACACATTAAATTAAGTTCAGTCACTGCAGCTCTGACTCAGAAATGGCCCAGAGGAGGCTCCAGACTCTTGTTCATTGCCCTCAAGACAATCTCATCAAATCCAGCAGCTTTGCTCCTGCCTTTATTCTCATCCTTTAGTCTGATTGGTTTCCTTGGGCAGCATCTTCTTTGAGGAAGTGACTTAACCCTTTTGGTGTTCTTTGTTTCAATTCAGTTTCCTTGAAGAAAAGTGACTTAACCCTTTTGGTGTTCTTTGTTTCAATTCAGTTTCCTTGAAGAAAAGTGACTTAACCCTTTTGGTGTTCTTTGTTTCAATTCGGTTTCCTTGAAGAAAAGTAGCATTTCTGCTTTAAATCTGCTTGAGAAATAGAAGCAGGGAGGCTTGATTGATTCTTGGGACATGAGTGGGATCCTGAAGCCAGCCACAGAACCATTTTTTTTTCTTTACCAGCCTGTTCCCACACCAACTGCTTTTTTCTTAGAATGGAAACAGCCATTTGGACTGAAGCTAGCTGACCTACCTAATACAAATAGTGTGCCCCATCGCTCATCTTCTTCTTCCCTGATCCCCCCAAGCATCAGATTAATCCTCTTAAAATCAATTTGTTTGCTCTTCTTCCATATTCAATAATAATTCTCATTCAGTTTACAAAATACTTATGTAAATTAGGTAAAGACCCCGAGTCTCTCTGGACCTCAGTTTCCTTATCTGTAAAATGAGGGGGTTAAATTAGAAGATCTTTAAGATCTCTTCCATCTCTAAAAACTAGGAACCTATGGCCTTAGGATATTTATTTTTACAGATAAGGAAATTAAGTTGACATTCTGTGGTTTTGCCCGTTGTCACAAAGATAACATTTAACAACTCATAGAAGTAGCTAAACACGCACGTAATTTATTTTTTAAATGTATTTAGGGCATTACATTGAGGCTGCTGTTCAAACTTTTTCCTTCACTTGAGCCAAAGAATATTCTCAAAGTCGTTTCCAGATTATGCAGTTGGGAGGGGAGAGGAGGAATCAGCATAATGTGTTTCTGTTAGTGATAACGAGGTTAGAGTGCCCTGTCTCTTGTTTACCCTGTCTATTTAACTCATTATTGTTCATGGGTGAATGGAGAGAGGAGTGCAAGGGACACAGCTAGAATCCCTATGCATATGGCAAGCAATACTGTTTCTGAGTCTAATTGAAGTAGCTTTGTGATTTAGAATGAGATGCTTGGCTTCTTTCCCATTGTAACTCTGCAATGGTAACTGAAGAAGCACTTTAGTTCTTGGTGAAATGACTCTAATTCAGAAGCAGGATGCTGTTCCTCCTCCTCCCTTCCTCCACCGTACCTCTTAGACATACACTAGCCTCCCATCCTTCAATCTTTCTGTAATAATGTACTTCTGGGTAAAGTGTGATATTTAAGTTATCAGAGGGTAATGAACTCAAACGTATGCAAAATTCTATTTCACAGAATCAAAGGTTTCCAAGATGATCCAATCTGTCGGATGATTATTCTCTCTCTCTCTCAGGAATCTTTCAGTTCATTATCTTGACCAGTCCTGATATCTGGGGGGAAAGGGGAGTGGGGGGAGAGATAAAGAGAAAAAGAAAACTCCTAGTTTAATAATCTAATTGTTAAAACCTTGGCTATTGGACTCTGATGCTAAACCTTGCTGGGACTCTCACTTCAGTCGCTGAGTATAGAAAGGAAACTGAGAGACACATCATTTCCCAGTGCTAACTGAACCCAGATTCACTGATACTTCCCCTTTGTTCTCTCAGAAGCTTGCCTCAGATTCCCAGCTCTAGGGTAGCAATTTTGCCTGGGTACTTGTCTGAAAGAGTTAGCACTCTGACTTATAATATTGTATCTTTTGGGGATGATCTCTTCTAATCTGAAAAAAAGAAAGATGTGTTATCTGTCTCCTTTTCCATCCCTGGGTTTTCAATAAAAACCACCACCACTTAATTATCCCACTCAGATAAAACCTGGGTTATTTCTACAAGACTCTAAAGGAAGAATTCTTCCTTTAATACCACTTATAATGGGGTAGCGCTTGGAGAAATTAATTCTAGTCTTGAAAAAGGTGAATTTGCCAATATTTGGTTCCAGGATTGCCATCTCCAAACAGAGCCAATGTTAAGAAGTGATGTGCCCAGGCAACTGTGTCCATGGCAAAGCTGCTTTAAGTACTCCATCAGCTGAAGGCAAGTGAGAGCCACGTACCTCAGAGCCATTGATTACTGTTGAGGAAGGTGTTCAGTGGCTCACCCCAGGCCACCATCTCAGAGCTTCCTCCTTAAATAATTATTCCTGCTGACTAAACTACTAAAGGACTAAAAATATTATCTGTGATCTCTAAATGTGGTAACTTGAGGCAAAACCCTGATCATTTCACTCTGATTGAATTTTTGTCCTATACTGTGTATTTATGATAAGTCCATGTTATGGCTTTGCCTTTCCCTCCTTCTCTTTCTAATAACTATTGGTCATTGAAGATCAATCAGTATTCACCATATTCTGAAACCCTGAAATCTTTATATGCACATATAACAGAAATTGACTAATATATCAAAACTCTATCTCACAATCACTAATAAACCCTTGCCGCAGAAAGCTAACAGTACGAAACTGTTCTTTTTCATCCCTCATTTTTGAAGAGGACCGCTGACATTGAGAGGAGGATGCTTTGATACTGAAACACACTGGAGTGGTTTGCCACTTCCTTCTCCAGTTCATTTTACAGATGACGAAACTGAGGCAAGCAAGGTTAAATTACTTACCCAGGGTCACACATCTGGTAAGTGTCTGAGACCAGATGTGAAGTCAGGTCTTCCTGAACCAGGTCCTCTGACCTCAGATCCTGGACTCTTTCCCACAATAAGATACTTTTCTTCCCTCAGTATGTAATTATAATTTTCTCTCTCTAATTGTCCTCTCTTTTCATACCCCTCTGTGGTGGGGCAGCTAGGTGGTACAGTGGATAGAGCACCAGTACAGGAGTCAAGAGGACCCGAGTTATCCTTTTCTAATTGCATATTTCCAGAGGGGCAGCTAAGTTGTGCAAACAATGGAGTGCAGAACTTAGAGTCAGGATGACCTGAGTTCTAATACTGCCTCAGATACTTAATAGTTGTGTAACCCTGGGCAAGTTACTTAGCTTCTCTGTGTTAACTATGAAATGGGGACAATAATAGAATCTATGTCTTAGGGGTTGTCATGAGGATCAAATAATTTAAAATATGTAGTGTTATACAAATCTTGAGTTATATAGCTACTAGGGATGATGATGATGATGATGATATTTATGTATTTCTTGTGCATGTTATTATGGTATGATAATATGGTACACACAATTTAGACTTACCATGAATCTTTCTGTTACCTTTTTATTTACTGGCAATTTTAGACCTCTGGAGAGTGTGGTGTTCCATAATTCACAGCCATATGTTTCTTGAGTCCTAAAAATTCTTAAGAGTACAGAAAGGTGGATCAGTAGAACAGAGTAGATATACAGTACACAATAGTAAATTATTATAGTAATCTTGTGTTCAACAAATATGAAGATATAAGCTTTGGAGATAAGAATACACTATTTGGTTAAAAAATGTTAGGAAAACTGGAAAGCAGTCTGGCAGAAATTGGATACAGACTAACATCTTCCACCATCTACTAAGATAAGATCAAAATGGAACATAACCTAGATATAAAAGGAGGTATAGGAAAATTAAAAGAACAAGAAACATGTTGCTTCTCAGAAGGAATTTATGAATAAACCAGAGATAGAGAATATTATGAGATTTAAAATGGGGTAACTTTGATTACATGAAATTAAAAAGCTTTTATACAAATAAAACCAATGTAGCTAAGATTAAAAGGAAAACAGAAAATTGGGAGGCGATGTAGTTTGTAGATAGTTTCTTGGATAAAGGTCTCATATCTCAAATATATAAAGAACTTTGTCAAGTTTATAAGAATTTGAGTCACTCCCCAAATGATAAATTGTCAAAAAATATGAACAGGTAGTTTTCAATGATGAAATCAAAATTATATATAGTCATATGAAAAAATGTTCTAAATCATTATTGATTGGGGAACTGAAAATTCAAATAACTTTGAGATATCATTTGACACCCATCAGGTTGGCTAAAATGATACAAGGGGAAAATGACAAACATTGGAGAGGATGTGGAAAAATTGGGACAGGAATACACTATTGGTGGAATTATGGACCATTTTGGAGACCAAATCTGGAATTATGCCAAAAGAGTTATAAAAACTGTATATACCACAATACCACTATTAGATCTGCTTCCCAAGGTGAACATGGAACATTCATAGTAACTCTCTTTGTGGTGTCAATGGTCTGGAAGTTGAGGGGATACCCATCAACTGGGGAATGGCTAAACAAGTTATGGTATATGATTGTGATGGCATGCTAGCATGCTGGAAGAAATAATTAGTTGCTGATTTTAGGAAAAAACATAGAAAGATTTGCATGAATTAAGTAAAAATGGAGTGGGACCAAAAGATATATATGTGTATGTGTATACATATACATGTATGTAGTATCAGCAATATTTTTCAAAAAATAAATGTGAATGATCAAGTTATTTTGGGTATTATAAATACTCAGATAAATTACAAAAGACCTGTGGAGAATAATGGTTCCTACCACCAGAGAGGGGAAAAACAGAACAATAGATGTATGCATAGTATGATTTTGCGTATATTTATAAAAGTCTATGGCAAATGGTAGTCTACTGCAGGGTGGGAAAGAAAGGAGGACTACAGTTTAAAACTTAAAATGTAACAATAACAAAATTATTTTTTTAAAACTACACATGCTCCTGAATATATACCAAAACCACAAGTTAATGCACTGTCAAAAAGGACAACTGGATGTTTGAAAGATCCATATCTCAGGGTTCTTCTTTATGTTGTTACTCAGTCATTTTCAGTGGTTTCTAACTCTTTAAGACCCTATCTGGGGTTTTCTTGGCAAAGATACTAGAGCAGTTTGCTATTTTCTTCTCCAACTCATTGTACAGATGGGGAACTGAGGCAGATAGGGCTGAGTGACTTGCGCAATGTCACATAGATACTATGAAGTGTCTAAGGTCAGATTTGAACTCAGGAAGTTGAGTCTTCCTGACACCAAGCCTGGCACTCAATCTATTGTGCAATTTAGCTGCCCTGTTTATATATATTTAATATAAATGATCACCAATTCTCAGTCTAAGTGATACTCTATAAATTGATTATAAGTGATGTAACATGAAAAATGTGGCACACATAACAGTCACTGAAGTAAAATATAAGCTGTATGAGTATAAAACTTATTTGTATACATTCACACACATATTCATTTACTTGTAACCAGTAATGCCTTTAATCAAGGTAAAGCATTTTACCTGAAACAAATGATAGGCTTTGAGAAATAAAAGTGTAAGAAGAAAAATAAGTGATGAAGTTGCTAATTCATTTTCTGCGCTCTTGCTGTGATACATATTTGTGGACCTCAATCATAACTCGTGCTTAGGTTAGGGCTTTGAAGCAGCCTCAATCATGTAACTTCTTAAAATGAAGTGGAAAAGGATGGACAATATGATGATTATTTCAATTTCTATGGGAACAAAACAGTTCCTAGCCATCATTTCATAGCCTAAATGCATGTGAATTATACATTTTGCTATTTCTTATTGTGATTCTTGGTATTCCTTTATCAATTTCCAATTTTACTTTTCGGCCAATCATCTCTTTTTATTTTGCATTACTTCTGTGATTTATGATGTTCTGAATTTATAAATCCAAGGGTCAGTTTGCTTATCCTCCATGTTTTCGTCTGTTCCCCCCTGGAAAATCTAGCAGAGGAGTCAAAAAGTTAATAGATCCCAACCTTACAATGAGCATCTAAGAGATGTTCAGGCCACAGGATAATGGAGGACGCCATCCTTAGTGATATGCTGACTTCAGTCCCTGTGCTTATATAGAATGGTGTTAAATGTGGCACTGTAAGGTTTTCTCATAAATACTGTCAAATTATATCTAATCTGTTTACACCTGGATGAAAAGGGGTAATGCATCCTTGTATCTCTGCCTCCTGAGAACACTTAGAGTATAACAGCAAAGACCCAAGTTTTTATTTTTGAGGAATATGGGGTATTAAGGGAGGTGGACTTTGCAAATGTAATGGCATTAATTATGTTAATAGGAGAAGCAAAGATATTTCTATCCACCTGATTTTCCTCCCAGTTTGGATTTTCTCCCAATTCAGATTTTCTCTGAAAATCTCTTGGATGTAAGATGTTCCCACCAACTTAGAAAGGAATTTCCTTCCTGGTAGATATGTGTGAGAGTATGAAGAATGATGAGAATCTAACCCTTATCCCTGAGAAAAATGAAAATATTATTTATTCTCCACCTCACTCCTTGGAATAATCTTCTTTCATTTTTTATCTGAAGTAAAATTATAACTTTTAAAAGTCAAAAAATGACTGAAAATCAAGCACTAATAATTTATACAAAATAAGTAAAGGTTATTCTGAAGTAATGAAAAATTTGAGTAGCTGACTTTTTTTAGAGAAATCTACTTTCAGGAGTTTTTCTTAGATGACCTCTAAGGCACCTTCTAGCATGAAAGTGTAGTCCAATTGAAAGACCACTGAACTTGGAGTAAACATAAAAAACAAATAAAAATCTGTATTTGAATCCCAGTCATATGCCTTGACACTTATGTTATGTTGGGCAAGTGACTTACCCTTTCTCTTTTTCTCTTCTGGAAAACAAAGGACTTGCACTAGAAGACATCCAAGTTCCCCACCATCTCTAAGCCAGTGAAAGACTCAGGGATGAGTGCATTTATTTATATCACACACAGGGCACTGGATCATTTACTATTACATTTTAGAATTGTCTAACGAATTAACTCCCTTTTTACTTTGTAAGTTCTTTGATGATAGAAGCTGTCATGTTTCTGCTTATGTCTCTCATTGTGAAGAACACAGTTTCTTACCTCCATATTTAAAACTGTAAAGTTTGTGGAGCTCTTTCCAACATATTTTCAAATGCATAAAATAAAATACAACAGATTACAGAGGAAATCAGTTACATTGAAATAGTGATCAAAATGTATGCATTTTTTGTAAGTCAGTGGCCTCCAGGTTTAAGAACTTCTGTGCCATATATATATATATATATATATATATATATATATATATATATATATATATACATATACATAGCAGTATTCGGCAATATGTCTTAACTATAATAATTTATCCATCTAGGAAAAATCTTGACTCTTGTTAAATTCTTAGCTACTAAGCTAAGAGGGGCAGCTAGGTGGTGCAGTGGATAGAGCACCAGTGCAGGAATCAGGAGGACCTGAGTTCAAATGCCGCCTCAGACACTTGACACTCACTAGCTTTGTGACCCTTGGGCAAGTCACTTAACCACAATTGCCTCATCCTGGGTCACCTCCAGTCATCCTGATGAATATCTGGTCACTGGATTCAGATGATTCTGGAGGAGAAGTGAGGTTGGTGACCTGCACAGCACTCCACTCAAAACAAAGTCAAGCGCAAGTCATGTCATTATTTCTCTGATGGCATCATCTTCTTTGGCAATGAAAGGATGAACACACACACACACACACACACTAAGCAACATTACTTGCATACTCCCTGACCAGTCAGTTATGTATCTGCATGCTCCTTTTGTAAGGACCCCCTGATTCAGCCCACCTCCTCAAGCCTTTAATTCCAACACATTAGTAGCTTATATTTGTATAATCCTTCCAGTTTTACAAAGCACTTTTCCCACACTTGCCTAAGATAGTGCAGGCCTTGTTTGGTTCATTTTATAGACGAGGCACCTGAGATTCTAAGAAGTAAAATGACTTGTTTACAGTGTGATAGCTAATCAGTATCAGAAGATCATTATTTAGGGATAGAAAAGGGACTTTAAAGGTCACTTAACCCAAACCCCTAATATAATAGATGAAAAAACTGAAACACGGAGAAGTTAAGGGACTTGTTCATGATCAAATGTGCTGTGATAGCACAGCAGGAATTTGAACTTGAATCTTCTCACATCAATTCCATGCACTTTCTACTTTACTACTTCACTAGGATTTAAGCCCAGGTCTCCTGACTCCCAAATCTAGCACTCTTCCATCACACCATGTTATCTCAAGTCCCAGCCAGCTTGATCAAGCTTTACTCTAGTCCATAACAAAAAAAGGAATTGTTTTCTCTCACTACACTTGTTCTCTGTTCCTGAACATTTTTTTGAGGGTCCTGATGGTTGACCCCCATCCCAGTGCACACTTATGGATTTATGCCAGGAAACAAATACACAAAAGTCATCCACAAAAATCAGTCACAGTTTGGTTCTACTTAGCCACCGTTGACTTGGTTTTCCACAGGTTCTGCTCATGTTTACCCATTCTTTTGGAGTGGATTTCTTCACTGATGCACTACATACAATTTATCCTCTCCTCGGTGAGAATTCCAATTCAAATGAGTTGAACAAATATTCTTTGAGGACTTGCTTTCCTCAAAATGTTGGTCTAGATCAGAAGTTCATCACTTTTTTGTGTGTCATGAACCCCTTTTCAGAATAATATTTTTAAATATGAAGAAAGTGCTAGGTTTCAGTTATTTGTTTTTGTTATTCAGTCATTTGTCAGTTACATCTGACTTTTCATGACCCCATTTGAAGTTTTCTTGACAAGAATGTCAGAATGCTTTGTGATTTCCTTCTCCAGCTCATTTTACAGATAAAGAAATTGAAGCAATCAGGCTTAACTGACTTGCCCAGGGTCAGACATCTAATAAGTGTCTGAGGTCAGATTTGGACTCAGAAAGAGTAGTCACTCTATCCACTGTTCCACGTAGCTGCCCATCTTTAAACCCTCAGCTTGTCCTAGACTGTCTTGACTAATCTAGCCCACACTTCTGTATCCCTTCTCTTTAATTACTTCTGATATGCACCACACACAACAGCACTTATTTAATGCCATGCTGTTTTCATCTACTATCATTTCACATGTGGTTAGTCTGTTTCTTCCCAAGAAGATTAGAAGCTCTTTGAAAGGAGAGCATTCATGTCTTATATGGCACCCTCACTACATGAAGTCTTTAATAAAGACTTATGGAATCACAGAATTTAGAGCTTGGGATGGGGCTTAGAAATGACCTTGTCACAAAATCATGGACTTGGAAGTAGAAAGGGGACTTTCAAGGTCATTTCATCTCTACTCCCTCACTTTATAGATGAGCAAGCTGAAGCCTAGACAGTTGAACTTTCTTGCCCAAGATTACACAGGTAACTAACAAAGTAGGTTTCAAAACCAGGTGTTCTAACCCTAAATCCAGGACCCTTTACACTATACCACTTGTTGACAGCTTAATTGAACCTGAGAATCTCAGCATCTGGAAGGTAGAAGGGACTTCATGGTCATCTCTTACCTCAATAACAATCCATTCTACCACATACTGACAAGGAGTCATCTGGTCTCTGCTTAGAATGATGTCCATCAGTCAGCATTTATTAGGCAATTACTATATACTATTCTTCGCTCTTAAGATGAATACAGAGTATTAAATACTAAATGAATGCAGAGTAAAAGATGATAAACTGAAAGGAGAAGACATTCAGGAAAGTAGAGTAAATATTTTAGGGAGGAAGCCATGCTTATGTTAACCATATTGTCCATACCAAAAATCAGGACACAAAGTCTGACAAAGAGATTAATCTTATAAACCTTTGATAAAAGCATAAGAAAGTATCTTCCCCCTTAAAACTGGAATTCTCCAGGAAAAAATCAGATAATATAATCACTGTGGTCATATTACCTTACCTTTTCCTCTCTGTCTCCTTTTGTGTTTTCTTCTCCCTATTTATTACCATTTCCTTCTTTTCTCTTCTCCCTTTCTTCTTCTTCCTTTTGCCCTCTTCTTTTTTTCCACTCATTCTTGTTGCTTCCTTCCTTAGTGATAGGATCATAGATTTAGAGCTAGAAATAACTTTTGAGGTCACCAAGTTTTCCTAGCAACTTTAGCTAAATACTACACTTCTTTATTCACCCTAAGAGAGACTTGAGGTTGGAGTAGAAATGCAAATTAGTTCCTTTTAGGACAGACCCTGCTTGAAGGTCAATTACTTCACTGCAAAAAGGAATTTTTAAAAAGAAAGGAAATCAAATAAACAGTCAAGAAGTGTTTGTACCCAGCAGCTTTATTGGAAAGCATTATTGGACCAAATGAACCAAGTTGAACATTTACATTAATTAAATTGACCATAAACCCAGTTTAATGTTTCATTTTGCATTTTTAGAGACATTTCTATGCCTAAGTATTTGGAAGCTCAAACACACACCCACTGGGAAAGAGGGTGGTGGTACCAATGACAATCAGTGTTTATTATTAAGAAGATTAAATTTGGTATTAATTAAAGGAAACCAAGTGGTCAAAACTAAAATGCAATAATAGCACATAGTCTTGTAGCAAATTAGGACAAACATAGGTAATTAAATCACATTCATTCTGGAAGGAAAACCCTTCCCCAGTCATTTTGGTGGCCATGTTCTCTGGTTTCACTTAACCAGTAAAGTTACCAGGCATCTTCTCAGTTTCTGACCATGTATCTTGTTGTTTCAGAGTTACGTATTCCTTTATCACTCTTATACTGGAAGTCACCTTCTAAATCATCTACTCCAACCCCCTCCATTTTCAGGAAACTTAGGACCAGAAAGGTTAATTAATGTATTCCAGTTAAAGGTTAGCAGAGGCTATTTGAAGCCAGGTGCTTTAACTCTAATCCAGGAGTGTTTCATTGTGTCATTCTGTCCTTCTTTCTCCCTTACTGTGAGACTCAATGTTTCAATCTAATTCTGATGACTTAGAATAAGCTCTAAATTATCCTCCAAATATCTACAATCTGGAAACAATCATAGAACATTAGAACTGGAAAAAATTTTAGAGATCATCTCCCACTCCCGTTACTGAATTATCCAAAAGCACACAACTGTATGGTAGTGAAATAATTGGTAAATGGAGATTGAATTAGTCTCTACTGATAAAACCTCTTTGCTGTTCTGTAACTAAGCTTTGTAGTGCCAGACTCTGGACCTTGAACCTGTGCAACACCTATAAGTCAAAGGGACTTTCTAGTTGGCAAGCCTCCTCAGAACCAGAGCCTCCTACCCTCCATCCCACCAAACACACCAATTTCAAACTTGAACCCAATTCCATTTGCACTGGCCAAGATCTGGGCTTCGTAGTGAGTGCTGATCTGCCAACTTTCTCCTCAGCACCACTCCTCCATGCAGTTCACTCCTGTAGGAAATCTTCTGCTATCATATTTAATATATAGGACTATGATTCATTATTTGAAAGGGGGAAGATTTTATCTTGCCAATATATTTATTTAATTTAATGATTGCCACCTTTTCTCAAATTGCTTTATTGTTTCATTTTTATTATAAATATAAAATACTCAATTTACCATTGATATGATTCTTTTACTTTCCGAATCTACTCTTTCATTCACAGTTTTGCAAGTCTTTGTTATATTTCAAAAATGAAAAAAATAGAACAGTATTCATTGCTTAATTTTAGATTTCAGTTTTAAGATAAAAACTAAAATGTTGGAAATGACTTGTTGTAATGTTATGTTAATGAGACTTAAAGATCTTCCCTACCTATTAATGGGCCTAGCCATTAAGGAAAGCTGGATTAGGGGAGATTTGTTTTGTAGGAACACCCACACCTTTTGTTAATTTCCAATGACACACTGGTTCTCAAGGGTTGTAATGCCCTCTGGCTCTGAAAAGTGTATAAATACTATAATGTGAGGTTTCACTTTGGGGTTTACTCATTGGAAGTGTTTGTTTGGTCAGATGAGACTCTGGGTAACTGCCAAGGGGCCCCCCAGCTTTAAAAAGCCAGATGTTGCTCTTTGGTAATTATGCATGTATATAATGCAGACAGTTGAATCTGTCTGTTGAATTGTGATGTGTATATTGCTTATGGTAAGGCAGTTGGAAGCCTTGTCTGTTGGTCTTTATTTCTCTATTTGTATTTTCTCTGAAGTTAAGGGTACTGACTTTTTCTGCTGAACTTAGTGAATGATATATGTGCTTGATTAAAGTAGATTGTTGACCTCTCAAAAGTTGCTTTCCTTTTAGAAAAGCAGATCTAAAAACCTGTACAACAGGCCCTCCTGTATATGTCAGGGTCCTTGCTGTCATACTTGTAAATAAAATAATGAATGCAATTTTCTATTTTTGGTGATGTTATTAAAAAGAAAGTTATTCAGTATGATACTTTATTTTTAAGAGCCATAGCATTATAACCTCTGAAAAAAAGGACGTTGAGGTTCTGGTACATAGGAGCTCCAGAAGGTCTCAGTCTGGAGATGGAAAACTTTTAAAATTTGGTGATGATGAAACCAAAACCCACAGTAGGAAAAGAAATAAAGTGACTTGCTTAAACTCATACAGTCAGGCAGGCATCCACTGACTACAAGGTCTCTTTAGCTGACAATGGGCAAGACTAAGGTGTTTGACCCAAATGTGGCCAGACATGGACAAGTTCTATAATTTCCTGCCACAGGCACAAAGATCAAGCAAGCAAAATTATGACATTTTTGAAGCCCATCTTTACTCTTCCCTTGACCTCTCCTCTCCTTTTTATTCTTACCACCTACCACTTTAGTTTCAAATCTCTGCCACCAAAGCTTACCCTCTCTGTGTCTCTTTCCTTCCCCGTAGGATCATAGATTCAGAACTAGAAGGTCCTTAAAAGCTACTTAGTCAAATCTACTTTATAGATGAGGAAGCTAAGGCATGAAGAAATGAAATAATTTGCCCAAGATTATACAAATAGTGAGTGGAAATGCCAGGATTTGAACCCTAATTCCCTTACTCCAAATGTGTGGATTTTCTTCCCATCATGGTACCGCATTGAACCTGTGGATATGGCTCTTTATATCCATGATAGTAAGGACTAGAAAATCCCAAATCTCTTCTAATTCTAAATATTACACTCCTATGACTCAATGCTTCATAGGGTTGTTGAAAGCTACCTCTTAATAGGCCTTTCTAGGTTTCCCCACTTGTTAGAATCATAGCCACATTCCCATTAGATTCCAGGTCTAGGATTGATAAAGTCCTTAAAGGTTATGTAGCATATAACTTCACTTACAAGTAGAGAAACTGAGGCTCAGAGAAATTAAGTGATTGTCCAAGGTCACGTGAGCAATAATATGGCCACATGGGAGTCAAGCAATAAGATGGTCAATCCCAATAAGATGGGATTCAAACTCAATTTCTCTAAGTTCAGCTCTCTTTCTACTGTACCATATTATTTACCAAATTACTTTGCGTTTGGTTTGTGTTTATCTAGTATTTAGTGTACAAGTTTTATTCTCCACCCCTACCCACTTCATGAAGAATATAAGATCCTTTATGGCAGAGAGTTCTCTTGTTTTTTTGTCTTTGTGTTTTCAGCCTTCAGCATGGTGCTTAATAAATGTTTATTGAATGACATTAAGTTGATTTGAATATTTGCTCTCCTGTCTCTTATCCTAATCCTTACATGTAGACTGTCAGTTAGGTGATAAGCATTTATTAAGTGCCTACTATATGCCAGGCAATGAGAATACAAAAAGAGGCAAAAAAAAATGTTACTGACCTCAAAGAAGTCACAATCTAATGAAGCAGACAACAAAGAAATATGTACAACCAACCACTAAATAGGAAATGATTTAAAAAGGAAAGAGACTGGAATTAAGAAGGGTTGGGAAAGGCTTCCTGTAAAAAATGGGATTTGAGTTAGGCCTTAAAGGCAGAGAAACTAGGAGGCAGAGATAAGAGAGGAGAGCATTTCAGGCCTGGGAGACAGCCAGAGAAAATGTCTAGACTTGAGAGACAGAATATCTTATTCATGTAACAACAAGGAGACCAGTGTTATCACATCAAAGGGTATGTAGGAAGAAATGAGGTGTAAGAAAAGTGGGGGGTGGGATGAGGCTAGATTATTAAAGTCTTTGAATGCCAAACAAAGAATTTTATATTTGATCCTGCACATAATAGGGAGTCACTGGAATTTATTGAGTAGGAAGGTGACCCGGTTAGACCTGCACTTTAGGAAAGTAATTTTAGTGACTGAATGGAAGGTGTATCAGAGTGAGAGAGTCTAGAGTAGGAGAGTCTTGCAGCAGGAAGACCAAATCAAGAGGCTACTGAAGTAGTCCAAGCATGAAGGGACGAGGGTGTGACATAATTACTTTAAATTGTTTCACCAAAATTATAAAGACAATTCATTTGCTATGATAACATGGATATCATTGCATTTTTGATCATCTATACAGGAATTACCTGGAGGTCATTTTTTTTTCCTTATCAGAGACCCCAAATATATGTTATGAATAAACACTAAATCTAGGCTGATGTTCACAAAATGGCAGAGCCATTAGTAGGTTTACTTCTGTTTTCTTTACTTTCATCAAAGCTGATTATTTGTTTAATTAAAGCCTTCAGGTCCTGGGTCAGTACATGAAAGCATTTCTTAATTCTAGCTCCTTGCAGAAAAATAAAAACCTAATGAAATTCAGACAAACAACATATTGGGGTAATGTAAACATATGTTTATTTACTAATGGCTAACCAAGGAGGAAGTTCTTTAAGTCAATTAGTTTGAACAATAGAAGGATAATTAGAAATAATGCTCATGACTTGTCTAATTCTTTTCCTCCCTCCTATAGTTATTAGTTGTTCATCTTTTAACTGTGACAATATGCAGAATACAAATGCTTCAGGGACAGATAATTTTTAAAGTCAAAGTGAGCTTTCAGGAGATGGGGGAGAAACTGATTGCTGAAAGGTAAGATAAATTTTTGACTTTTGAGGCTGGGGGAAAAAGGGGCACATCAGGTTCATTTTCATATTTTTCTTTACTTAAAATGAAATCT
Organism: Bettongia penicillata ogilbyi; assembly: GCA_023548195.1. Taxonomy (NCBI): domain Eukaryota; kingdom Metazoa; phylum Chordata; class Mammalia; order Diprotodontia; family Potoroidae; genus Bettongia; species Bettongia penicillata. The sequence goes on along the minus strand of JAJHZJ010000422.1, from coordinate 1,892,953 downwards.
ATGCCATTTTTTCATTTTTTCCTGTTGCTCACTAGATATTAAATTTATAAAAATGATGAGAAAATTTATATTTTATGGGATTCATTTAATTCTTTACCTCATTCCTTGGGAAGCCAACTACCCATTTGACAGAATGACTCCATTTCCCTGAACTTGATGTTTCCAGGTGTTATATTTCCAGGCCCTTGTTATTCCCACCAGGAGTCATGTGGAAGAGTACAAAGGTAAATCTTGGGATTAGGAGACAAAGATTAGAATGCAGTCCTGCCTTCTTCTACTTACTAGTTATGGAACTCTAGGAAAATTACTCTGACCTTTAGTCAGAGTCTACAAAATAAAAGCAATGTTCATTTTACTACCTCACAGGGATGTGGAAAGTGCTTCCTAAATCTCAGAACACTCTAGAAATGTCATTACTCTCTTTGGATCATCATTTTCTCTTTTCTTGATGATTTTTATATATTCCTCTCTTTTTCATGCTTTTTCATCTTATCCCCCTCCCCCAACCCCACTACATCTCATTGTAATCTCCTCTAGGGCAAGGACTCTTATTTTGTTTCTTTGGTGTGTGAACGTCCCACCTCCCTCTCCCTGACACTTATCACCAACAGACCAATTCCATACACTATTTCAGTCATTGGTATGTAACAGCAAGCTCCCTGCCATACACAGGAGGGCCTGCTGCATAGGTTCTTAGATCTCCTTTTCTAAAAGGAAAGCAACTTTTGAGAGGTCAACAATCTACTTTAATCAAGCACATATATCATTCATTTAGTTCAGGGGGAAAGTCAGCACCCTGAAAGTACAAACAGAAATTACAAGCAGAAATGAGAAACAAAAAGACTAACAGACAGGACTTCCAACTGTCTGACCATAAACAATACATACATGGTTACCAGAGAGAAGCACTAACATCTGAGTTTTCAAAGTGGGGGAGGGTCCTTAATGTCTACCCAGAGTCTCCTCCAGTCTAATCACACAAACACTCTTCCAATGATTTGAACCCCAAAGCAAAACCTTACTTTAGAGTGTGTATACAGTTTTCAGAGCCAGGGGCAGGACCCTTGTGACCCAGTGCCTCTTTAGCAATCAACAAAAGATATGGGCTTTCATACAGAACAAGCCTCCCCTAATCAAGAATCCCTTAATAGCCCCAGCTGAGGCCTATTAATGGGTGGGGAAGATTTTTTAACTCCCATTACCACTGGGAAAAACAACTGGTTGTTGTCAGTACTATTGACTGTCCATGGTCAATGGCAGAGCTTTGTCATGGCCTAAAAAAATGAATTAGCAATTCTTCCTTATTCACAGTAACAGGGGAAGTCTTTGGCATAGATTAACTTAAGTCAGAAATGAACAAAGAGAGTTGACAATTGAGCAGCAATTCCCAGAACTTATTAAGGTCTCCATGTTAGTAACCACTAACACTATTTGCATGTGAAAATGGAGAAATTGGCACTCATCTAATTGATTTTTTTAAATGGACCACCTGGCACCAATAACTTAGTTGTAGAAATGTGACAGAGACAAAAATAAACATTACTTCTCTTAGGCTTAAGAAAAAAATCTCTTATCTGAATGACTAATCACAAGGGAGGGCATCAATATCAGTGAAGACTGCATTTCTTCCAATTCAAAGCCTGTAGCCATCAAAAAGTCAGGAAGTTTTGAGTAAGCACCTATCATGTGTCTATTCCCGTGCCAAGAGAATATAAGAAGAGGCACAAGGAATTGTGTAGTTACGTTGATATGCTCATCCCACATAGAAATGAGAACTATACAAGATGAAATATGACAAAGTACTAAATTATATGGTAAAAAGAAATGAAAGTTTTTTATAGGAAAGAGAGACTACTATAGGCAAGACTCTCTACAAAAAGTTTAATGGAAGTGGTAAGACTTGGAATTAGCATTGAAGGAAAGATGGGCATCATAGGATTTCAAAGGAGTGGGGAAAGCATTCTAAGATTGGGAAATACCATGAACACAGGTGTATTGATTGAAATAATCACATTTTGGAATCCTAATATTTGGGACAAATTCACTTGGGATGGGAAATCATAGAATTCTCCAGTGGCAGACACATTTGCTTAGGAATGGTTTGTTACCTAGACTATGTACCTGGCATCCCCATAGGGATTAGGGAAGAAGAAGGCAAACCTGAAAGAAATATTTGGGAGGGTGGTGGCCCCAAAGAAGGTTTCACTATATGGCAGCACCAACCATTTAAGAATCACAACTCGAGATGCACAGATGGTGGTTGCTACAGGAAGGAAGCACATCCCCTTGCCTTGGCTATTGACATTGTGGGGCAAAGCCCCAGGTTTTCTCTGATAGCTATAGGTGTGGGTAGAAATGTGCATTTCACATGCAACTGAATATGAGGGGACAATAGTATGGGGTCCATGTGAGTGAGTTGTAAGAGAAAAAGTTGGTGAGATGGGGTGGGGGGGATCAGAGTATGACGACTGCTGATAGCATCATATTCTTGGTTCAGTTCTTACTGAAAGCGGTGAATCTGATTTTCTCTTTTTCATGCCTATCTTTTGGTAGAAGTACTAATGGGTAGAGAAGTACTTGAAAGTGGGTAATGTCAAAGGACCAAACTATAACTAATAATCCCAACATCTAGGATGATCACCACAAAAATGTGCCTGAGGTAAGCAGCAATAAATATGTCTCAAATCAACTTTCAGACAGTTAAGTTGGCATGAGGGAAGAATGCCTTAGATGCTGGAATTTCTGTGCAGTAAAGCGCTCAAATGCCCTAAACACTGGGAGCCTACTGTTGGACAGACAACCACTGTCAATGAAGGGTAATGGCAGGGCCAGACTGAGAATGTCATCACCGGTGATGCAGCCTTGTGGGAAGGCAGTGGGCTCTCTGGTAGCTTCTTAATGTAGCTAATTATTCCTGTCACTAAATACTAAGGTCAAATGTTTTTGCCTGTGTAAAAGATATAAGTGCTGTCATCACTCTCTGAATTTTACCACATGGGGACAAAACCTGCCCTAGTCCTACCCTAGTCATGATGCTACCAAAAGGAGAATGAAAATTCCCAATGAATATGTAAATCATCAAATGCGTGACGTCTCTTCTAAAAAATTGAGGATGACCCACAGTGTACCATCTCTGAATCCCACTAATGGAATTCCTGGAAGCTTTCTATGGCATGCTCTGCCACCAAAAACACTTTACCTTTGTCATTTTGATTCCCATTCCTACTTTTTTTTCCATTTTCTTTTCTGAGCCTGCCATTCTCAATAAACCAATTATCTCTAGCTAAGTCTGGACTTAAAACGTTTCTCTCTGAGCTATTCTGTATACTGCTACTACAAAGAGAGACTATTGAAAGTTATTTTGGAATTTGGTTAGTAATAGCTCACCTTGAAAAATAATAACAAGGTTAAAGCAGAAGAATGTTCTATTTGGTTCCTTTGTAATTAAGAGAACTTTTCAACATCTCAGTAGTCTGCATAATTGAATTACACTGTTGATTAATTTTTTTCTTAAATTATTTTTCTTCTACCCGTACACATTGTTTTGTTTTTTTTCAGAATACACTTCAGTACTTAATAAAGTGGAAAGATGCCGAGGGGAGACAGGAGAAGAGATATTGTTTATGTAGAAAAGCTCCATCATTACTATTGATTGCAATGCCTTATTATTCTCCTCACAGACATTAGACCTAATAGAAATGGAAACGAAGAAACTTCCATGTTCCAAAAGGTTTTATTGGAAGAGAAAATAAAGCAATATACAGAGACAAGCAATAATTCTTGGTTGGCCATGACAACATTGCTTTCAGTGGAATGATTAACCTGCATTTTAAATAGGCAGCCCACACTTTGCTGGCACTGGGAGTTATTAGATAGAAGCTGTACATAATATATAATCGGGCACTCAACCGCAAAGCCTCCCGTGGGCTCAATGGCCTGTCTGTGACATATTTAAATGAGGTTAAAAACAGGTTCATAATGGCTGAAGCTGACCCTTCTTTGGGCTTTGTAGTTCACTTATTTTTCAAGGCTGATAGATCTAAATTGGATTATGTGAAACCGTTCTGTCCCTTCCTGTAGGCACAATGCCAATATACTGATGTATGGGGAGCTACAAGTGTAGAAGAAACATATTGGAGTGGAGCAGGTCCTGTACAGAGAGTTAAAAAAGACTTTCATTCATGTCTCCTTTCTGCCGCTATTGCTGTGGGCCAGTCATATAATCTCTCTGAAATTTAGTTTCCTTCACCTATAAAATGGTGGTCATAATGCTTGCACTGCCTATCTTACAGACTACAGACTATGTAAATACAAGGTATTTGCAGACTATGTAAATATGAGTTATAACTAATTATGTGTATAATATAAATTCAACACATTTATTAAGTATCAGCTATATACAAGACCACAACTTTGGCTTTCACCATTCAATAAACATTAAGCGCCCACTTCTTGCAGAGCACTCTGCTTGATAAGGAGGAAAGGATCAATATAGCTTACATAAAACATGGTCCCTACCCTCCTAGACCTTTCAACTTATTACTTGTGAATGATTTAAAAACAAGCCATAAGCATTCAACTGTGCTCCAAGGCACAATGCTTACTTCATTCAGTCAGTTAATAAATATTTATTGATTATAGAGGAGAAAACAGTAGAGTGGATAGAGTTGGGCTTGGAATCAGAAAGACCTGAGTCAAATCTTCCCTTTGATGTATACTGGTTGTATGAAACTGGGCAACTCACTTAACCTCCCAATGCTCTGAGTCACTCTTTCTGTCTGTAAGTTGCAGAAAAGATGTTAACCTGCAGAGTACTCATCATAGGTTCTCTGTATAGGTCTAGACCCTATCCCTATAGCTTATTGCATTCCTACCAACCTTTGACAAGTCTTTAGTTCACCATGAAGACTGGGAGTTACAGTTCTTCCAGTCTGTGGAGGGGAGGAAGCTAATGTGAATCAGGACTTGAGAGAGGGAGTTTTGAGAAGAAGGAGGAAGATGGAAGGAGAACAAGAGGTGGGGGGGGAGGAAGAGCAGGAAAGGGAAGAAGGAAGAGAGAGATCAAGAGGTGGGAGGAAAAAAGAAAGGGGGAAGGAACGGAAGGAGAGAGTGTTGGTTGAGATTTTCTGAGGGTTAGAACTCTTCAAAATTCCCTCTGAATATGAACTCACCCCTCTTCAGTCCTAATCTGGCTTCCCAAGATAGCTTCCTCTCCTCTTAATCTGGGAACAACTACATCTCCCAGGATCTTCTTTGCTCATAAGAAATATTTATTGTGCTAAACTCTGGGAAGGTGAAAAGGGAAAGAGAAGGTATATAAGTGACACTAGTAGCCTCTCACCTGAACCTTTTCATCAAACTAGATTTGGTCTTAGAAGTCCCTGGCATATGCTGGCAGTTATGGGTATGTCCTCCACTGGACAGAAGTGCTGAGACCTGGTGCAACCTTTCTTATGATTCTCAGGATCCAGTGACTTTGGGACAGTGCTAATTCATTACCTGGGTATATGAATTTATCTAATCAAAGTTGCTTCCATCCTGATAAGAAAACCACATCGGATTCTTGAGTTTTCTCATTTCTAGTGGGTATTATCCACATGACCTGGGCATAATGGACCTGACTCTCCTCTGACTCACACAAGCACGCTTGTAAAAAGTTTACTCTTACTATAAGCTTAGCATAGGAGTAATAGTAAATAGTATAAACTTAGTATAAAACCAATAGACAAATAGTAAATCATAAAATAAAATAAAGTATAATAAAAATCAGCCAGTCCATTGTACAATAGCAGTCTTTAGAGTACCTCAACATAGGTCTGATTGAGAACTAAAAAATCTTGTTCAGTCATTTCAGTTGCGCCTGACTCTCTGTGACTTCATTTGGGGTTTTCCTGGCAGACACTGAAGTGGTTTGTCATTTCCTTCTGCAAGTCATTTTATAGATAAGAAAACAGGCAAATAGGGTGAAGTGACTTGCCCAGGGTCACATAGCTGGTAAGTATCTAAGGTCAGATGTGATCTCAGGTCTTCCTGACTCCAGGTCTAGTGCTCTAGAAAGTGCACCATCTAGTTGCCCCAGTTCTCACATCACTGTTTATTTTCTCTTCACTTTTCAGAATCAGGTGAGAGTTAATACTCTTAATTTCCAAATCAAGTGAGTAATGTTTTGCAGTTCTTACCAATGTTTCTTATACAAATCACTTTTACAATGACAACATACAATTCTAAATATTAATTGCTGAAATTCTAAGTTGATTACATTTAAGACCACTATAGAGAAACCTTGATCAAAGTGTAGCTTTTGCAGTTATAAATGTATTTAAACACTTTTTAAACACATTACCTTGATGTTAATTACTAGGTGGGCAGTTGCTGAAAACAGAATGCCATCAGAGAGCAGAGAATGGTACCACTATGTCTGCCCAAGAGATCTTGTCCTCAGTAATTTACAGGGGGATTTAGGCATAAGAGAAAAGAAAAGTGTCATCCAAAAAAAAATGGAAACCATGCTTAGACTACCCTGATATACCCAATAACTAAAGTTTAGAGGCTTCAGTACCAAGTGAATGTGTCCCCAACATTAAGGCAAATATGGGGTTACACAGATAATTGGAGTTAAGATCTCCATTTCTAGGGGGAAAATAGATCATTTTCCAAAAGTAACAAATTTCACGTATCTCCAACTTTTTCCTTAAATAAGTCTGGGAAATATATAATTAGTTTTCATTCCTCATGGGCCACTTGATGCTTGAATTATATTTCTAATAACACAATCTTCAGATGAAGAAATAGACATGTTGGACTCATGATCTCAGCTCCACTGGAAGCTGAAGCTATGGTTCAATTAGAACTTAAAAGAGTCAGTGCTTCTCTAGGCTTTGGCTATTTAGTTATAGGCAAGGACTTGTGGCCTCAGCTAGTATATCCTAGAGGAAAGTGAATGGGATAAGTAGCTATCTCCAGCAAAGAAAAGTCTTGCTTGGCACCCCTCCGCCTTTCAGCATAACACCCATCCCTGAAGCTGCTTTTCCCAAGTTCCTTTGACCACACCTTCTCTTGCTTGCAGTCCAAAAGCCCCAGTGCTATGGGTAAGGGAAGTGAAGGGGAGAGAGGCAAACATCTTGAAAGATCTTGCTTTCATAAAGCAGTTTACAGTCTAGCAAATCATATATTTTACCCAGGTTTCCATCCTCTACATCCATCTTGACTCTTCCCCCTCCCCTATTCTTCACTCTTGTATGGGGACTCTACTGTATGACCTCCAAAGAATCTCTTTCATCTTTCTCCTTTTCTGCACTCACAAAATGACTATCCAGTTAAGATCCTTATCACTTTCCCTTTGGACTATTTCATTAGCCTCTTAATTGATGATTTTACTTCCAGTCTCTCCCTTCTTTATCTATCTTCCACACAGAAATCAAATTAATAATCCTAAAATACAAATCTAATCCTGTCACTTCCCTGTTTCAGAAATCTCCAGTCAGCCCCTTTATTGCCTTTAACATAAAATAAAGTACAAACGCCTTAGCCTGACATTTACATTTCTCTACATCTGTCTCTTACTTATCTTTCTAGATTTATTTCATATGATCCCCCCCTTGCATACTCCAAGTTCAGCTCTACTGGCCTACTAACTGCTTCCTGAACTCAGAATTTCATCTTCCTTTGCACATTTGCACAGACTGTCTTCTTTACCTGTGATATTCTTGACCTTAATTCTTGGCCTCTTAGAACCCCAGGTTCCACTGCCCCCTCCTTTGTGAAGACTTTCTTGATTCCCTTAATTGCTAATGCTCTCTCCCTCCTAAAATATTTTATTTTCATTTATCTTTGTACGTTTTCTATCCTTCCAGTAAAATGTAAGCTCTTTTAGGGGAGGTACCATTTTGCCTCTTTGTTCTTGTGTTCCAGAACTTGGGTCCTGTCCACACAAGGATGTGCTTAATAAATGTTCATTAGTTTGTGGTTGTTATTATTGAGCTGGTAAACGTAATGGAAAGTCAAATAATGATAAAACCGATTGATGCTAATCTGAAACAAACAATATATACCTTCACCTGGTAGAATGAGATAAATGGCAGGAAATGGTACAGATAATACGTACTGTGAATGCAGAGAAGAAAAAAAAAATACTGGGTTAACTTTAATCAATGACCATTGTCCCTAACAAGGACTATGGTATTGTGGTGGAATAGGCTAGAAGACTTTCATTTAATCTTAGTTTCCTCATCTGTAAAAATGGAAGAAAACAATTCTTGTGTTGCCTGCTTCGCAGGATTATTATAAGAAAAACATTTGGAAAGCACTGTATTAATATGAGTTATGATTATCAATAATATGACAGTGAGGTAATGCTACTGAGGTCACCATATCCTTGTGACAAGGAAGGCTGAAAGCTTTTGTGCTTAAACACCCTTTCAGTGACTGAGTCAGAGACAGTCTTAGGGCACAGGATGTCAGCAATGATATGTATAAATGAAACCCTGCTCTGCCTCATCCTAGTACTTGAGTTCCCATTTAAACAACCCATAGCATATTAAATGACTCACTCCTGTGTCTAATGGCTGTGTAAAACATGGTCATTATTTGTTCTTGAAGACTTCCAGCAAAGAGAAGGTAGCTGACATTTTATATGAGGAATGGAGTGAGCAAAGACAGGGAGTCAGAATAGAATAGGTTGTGTTCAAAGGCTAGGTCACACAATGAGTAATATGAGAAAAAGCTGACAAAGGAGATTTTCACCAGACTGTAGAGGACACTGAATCAGGCAAAGAACTCAAGCCTTATTTATTTAGTGAGTAATAGGAAACCTCTGGAAATCTTTGAGTGAACCAGAGATATGAACAGATCTATTCAAAGGGAGACTATTCTGAAAACTGTTTGAAGCATGGCCTAGAATGGACGAGCAAATAGAGGCAGGAAGACCTATTAGGAGACTATTGCAATAGTCTAAGCAGGCAACAAAGAGGATTCTAAGAGAGTGGCATTGAGAATAGAGATGAGGGGACAGAGGTAGAGGATATAAGAAAAAGAGCACTGGCTTTGTAGAGTCACCTCTGAAGCTTATTAACTGTGTGATGTTGAGCCCTACAACCTCCCCAGGCCTCAGTTTCCTCATATCTAAAGTGGGGGGAAGGGTTAGAGCAGATGACCTCTCAAATCCCTCCCAAAGGGCTGACTTGCTTTTGTCTTTTTATCCCCAGTGCTTAGCATAAAATAAACACTTAATAAATTTTTAATTCATTTGTTTATTCCATTCATTCCATGATCTTATAAATGTGAGAGCTGTAGAGGAGGCATTGGCAAGGCTTATTAATTGATTAAATATGAACAGTAAGAGTCAAAGATAACAGTGGGATATTAAAAAATGAGAGAGGAGGGGCTTCTGGCAGAAAAAAATAATAAAGCAAAGTGAGAAGCAGAAGAAGGTTTAGGACAAAAATTCACAGACTGAAGATATGGGTCTGGAGCTCAGAACAGAGCTTATAACTGAGATAGATAGATAGATAGATAGATAGATAGATAGATAGATAGATAGATAGATAGATAGATAGATAGATAGATAGATAGATAAGCAGGCATACAGAAAGACAGGTAGATGATAAAGATAATAGAGATCTAAAGAGAGATAAATGATGGAGACAGATGATAGATGATCTAGATAGATACTTTGATACATAAATTTTGTGTGTGTGTATGTGTGAACTCAATATGTTCTAGTTTGTCCTTTGTTCTCTAAGAGGACCATGACATCAAGGAGATGATGACATGATTAGCAATTGACTTTGATTTAAGCGAGGGAGGGCTGTGCAAAGTTACCAGTCTCATTTTCTCCTCTGGAGCTATCTGGGTCCAGTGGCCAGATATAGATCAGGCCACCTAGAGATGGCCCAGTGTCATCGAACTGAATGAGATTGCTAAGGGTGAGAGTATGTAAAGAGGAGAGGATCAGACTTGAAGAACACTCACCTTAGGCAGTCAGAAAGATAAAAAGTTAGTGAAGGATAAAGTATAGTTAGAGAGGGAAAAGGAGAAGATCAGGAAATTATCTCCGATTCCAAGAAAGTAGCTAGGAGAAGGTAGGCAGAAGTAGCAGATGCTTTAGTGAGGTTAAGGAGGTGGAGGACTGAGAAAAGGTCATTTAATAATTAGGACCAATTAGTCATTTAGTAAGCATTTATTATGTGAGATTGAGTTTGAGGTACACAATTAATAAATTAGAGGTGTAAACTTGGCATAAATGATTCCCATTTTGTAGCTGTTTTTCAGTCATTGTGTCTGATGCTTTGTGACCCCATTTAGGGTTTTCTTGACAAAGATGTTGGAGAAGCTTGACATTTCTTTCTCCAGCTCATTTTACAGATAAGGAAACCGAGGTGAACAGAATTAAGGGAATTGCCCAGGGTCATGCAGCTAGTGTCTGGGGCCAGAAATGAACTCAGGTCCTCCTGATTCTAGGGCTGGCATTCTAGCTACTGTGTCACCTAGCTGCCCCTAAACAATTCCTAGACACCTCTGTTGAATTAAAGTTGTAAACCAAGTACAAATTTAATGAAAGTACATGACGCTGTACAAGAAATGTCTTGCGGTTAGTTGAAAAGAGTTAGCCACTTCCAGTGAAACATAGTCAAAACAAAAAGCAAGCCTCAGATATGGCACCCCAACTAGAATTCTAATAACAGGCAGGTAGGGAGGTTCTGTGCCTTCTAGAAGATGGATGCTAGAGGATGCTCTTGTGAATTTTGAAAAGTTGAAATATTTGAACTTCTTATTTGTACCAGGATGAAGAAGAAAGCATTAAATTAAACATTTTACAAAGGCACCAATTATCAAAGCCTAGGAAAGAGAAATTCATACCAAAGGGTAACTCATGAGTACTCCACAAAGAGAGAAAAGGACAGAAGAGAGAATAAGATCAAAGGCAGAGGCAGAGAAATTAGACCCAAGGAAAGTTAGTGAACACCTCTTCATCTGTTGGTGAAAGGAAGGAAAATTCCTGTATTGGGTGATGATACTGAGAAGTTTTGAGGAATGGAGAAAGAATGATGAGGAAGCTTCTACCAGAGGGTCTCAATATCCCCAGTGAAGTAAAATGCAATGTTGTCAGCTTTAGGTAAGATGTGATTGGGAATGTGTAGAACTGTAGGTTCAGAACTGGAAGGAACCTTAGATGCCATCAAGTGAAACCTTTCCTTTTTACAATTTGTAAACCATAGCATAAAAAGAGTGACTTAGTCGGAATCAGAATGAACCAAGTCTTCCTGACTCCTATCTTATCTACTTCCCAACTCCAAATCATACATGTTTCCTAACTCTAAATCCTACCCTTTCTAACTCGTAGTCTTATCTACTATATCATTGAGAAACACTGATGTTGGAGGCTGCAGGTAGCATTCCTACTACCTCTTAAATGCTAAGCTAGTTCTCTGCCTTTTGAGATAAGACTGAAAATGGTTTGGAACAGTTGTAATGAAGAATTAGTTGGGGGAAGGGAGCTATAAAATGAGAGTAGAAGAACTGCAGTGTACAATAGAGTAGGTATTAATCATGGGGGCAGAGAGTAAAGGGGTCAGCTAGTTTTTTAGTATGTGAATGTTACTTTAAGTTTCCAGGGGCTACTTAGTTTTACCATTTCCTGCAGAATGGAGAAGAGCTAAACGCTAGTTCCTCACTGTAAAGTGGACTGTGCCATGGTTTTCAGGTGAAAAAGCTATTATCAATTCTCAAAATGGTTTTCTCTGCTGAAAATGAGCCCCAAAATCTCAGAGTGGTGAAATAAATACTGTACTTGTCTTCGAAGTTCATGAACTTAAAAGGACGACTTGTTTGACAGTTCTGGCAGTAAAAGTTAGCCACTTGAGTCAGTGGCTGGAGTTCATGTTTTCACACTGTTGACAGACTTCTTGCTTCCAAAAAAATACCAAAACCAGTCAGTATGATCCATTAGATTTTCGTTTTTAATTTTTAATTTATGGGATGAAACAAGTATTTCCATATCATAGTACATAGTTCCACATAGAACTGCAAATCTATTATATATAACATACTATTCCTTTTTAAATACATAATAAAGTTACCATATAAATTTCTTTTTTAAAATGTTTTCATTTTGTCCCATTAATTCTGTGCTGAGCAGTAGTAGGACATTCTTCTCCCTGGAAACATTAGTAGTACAGTAAACTGACCTCAGGATACCAATCAACTGGGATACTCAAGGTTGACCTTTCTGCTCAAAGTAGAGTATGAATTATATATGATTTGGAAGGTACTAAGAAAGTCTTTCCTATCCCACTTCTAAAATATCCACCTCTCCTTACTAGAAATTCTACTAAAGCTTTAGGGTATATTTCTTTGCATGGAATCATCATCCCTGATAAAATACAAAAGCCAACTTTGCCACTAAATAGCTTTTTGATCCAAGATAAATTACTTAAGATCTCAGGCTTCAATTTCCTTGTCTGTCAAATAAAGATATCTGCCCCTGTCTGGCTTATGTTTTTGTGATGCAAATCAAGTGAAATAAATGTCAACACAAATGCTCAGGACAGTTTAAAAAAAACACTATACTATGTGCAATTATTATTAGACCTAGGAGAAAAATCAAACCATAAGCTTTCTCTTTTGGATAAAGAAAGGTAACCTCCATTTCCATCCTATTTTGTTCTCCTCTCTAAATTTTCCAATTGACTCACAGGTTCTTAGCCATTATAGTTCAGGATACTGATAGACCTGAGGAGATCTGAGTTAACCAGACAAGATTGTTGTGAGCAAAGAAGCTATGACTCAGAACGCCTCTGTCTCTGGATAGGCTAATTTGGAATCTCATTTTGTGTGCCCTTTGGGCAAGGGAGATATAAGTTAGCTATGGGATTCTCACATAAACTCTTAAGACCCTAGAAAACTTCCTTGATTGTTGCTCTTAACTTCACTTCCAGTTACTTTTACCTAATTTTATCTTCCAGAGTGCAATGCTTTTTAACCACCTTGGGACCGCTTTTACCTAGAGGAATTTGAATGTCTTTCTTAAAAGAAAAATGTTTATCTGAATCAGTCTCTGGGTGATTCCTCAGATATGACACCCCAACCAGAATGTTATCTAACAGTCCCAGGAAAAAAATCATGACATTAATTTTCATTTTTGCTATATATGTTTCTATCTCAAGGATCTACAATTTCATCTCAATGTGATACCTGAATTGGGACATATCCTAACCCAATTTTAACCTGTAATTCTAGAAAGTTGCCTGAGGCACAGAAACTGCTAAGTGACATGTCAGTGGTCATGTCACTAGTAAATTTCCAGGACAGAATTTAAAGCCAAGTATTCCTGACCACTAATTCAGAACTCTATTCATAATTCCAAATCTACCCCTCTACTCATTATAACACACTGACACTTATTACATGATTTAGTCTTATTTGTCAAATCACTGAATTCTACACTCTCAAAAGAGTTCATTATGGAGAACCAAATGAGTATAAACCAGGCTACAGTCTCTCCTCCTAGAAGTATCAGGTTTCACTGGTAGTATTGGCAATTTCATAAAGACACTGGAGTTCATAGCATTATAACGATAGGGAGAAAGGGATCTTAGAAGCCATCTAGTCCAACCCTTTTCTTTTATAGAAAACTGAGGCCCAAAGAGCTTAAGTGATTTTTCCAAGATCACACAAGTTGTAAACATTAAAGGACGTAGGATTTGAAACATTCTCTTATGCTATAGTGAGTGCCAATTCCAGAGTACACTATCTTGCCTCCTTTGGTTCTTTCAAGATATCTTCTGCGGTTCAGAAATAGCTAATCTGCCTCAGCCTTTTTTTTTGTTTTGTTAAAAAAAAACCAACTTTTCTCATTAATTGTTAAAATCTCCAGCCTATTCATTTCATATGTGTGTGTGTATATGTATATGTATATATATATATAAAATTATTATTATTAAAGCAATGGGACAGAAATGATGCACTTGCCATTTAAATTATGACATATTTAGGAAATTAATAATACTATCTCATTTGATTGTCACAACAACCCTGTGAAGTGGGTGCTATCATTATACCCATTTTATAGCTGAGGAAACTCTGACAAACAGAGTTTAAGTGACTTGGTCAGGGTCACAGCTTTTTGAGTTTCTGAGTTCAAATTGGAACTCAAGTCTTTCTGACTTCAGGTCCAGTCCTTGAATCACTGCACCATCTAACTGGCATTTTCAATACTGCAGAAAATAATTAAAAACACAGAACCTGGTAGATTTCACCTCAAGCAAATGCTTTGGGGTTTGGAGCTATATTTAATATGTCCTATTCATCAAATAAAATTAAACTCTAAAAAGAGGAGCACCCTATTTTAATTTTTTAAGCTGTTTAGCAATTACAGTTTTATATATATCTACATATATTTACATATATACACATATATATACACATTTGTGTGTATGTATGTATATATGTAAAAACCAGCATGGTAGAGTAGGGAGAAGGGAGAGAATCCTAGACTTAGAAGTAGAAGCTCTAGGTCGTCTTGATTCTTCCACTTTCGCTTCATGTCTCCAGCCTCTTTCCTCATCTGGTAAAGCAAGAGGGTTGGATTAATTGGTTTTTGAGGTTCTTTCCAGTTCGCAAGTCAGTACTCTATTGTCCTTTGATGCCTTCATCCTCTTTCCCCTCATCTATAAAAAGAGAAAGTTGAACTAAATGATTTCTAAGATTCTTTACAGAATTAATATTGTATGATATTATGTGTGTGTGTATATATATGTATGTATATATATACATACATATATATATATATATATATATATATATCTGGTAGACTCATTGAAAAACTAAGTGCTTCATTTAAAAAAAATGCAGAGTAGGGAAAGCTGTGCAAAAGTCATTCCCCTCTTACCCCATAGGGTAGAATAAATCACATGTTTTCTCATTTATTGCTAGTCTCAAAGGCATAAGGCTAGACACACCTCTTGTTGCATTGAGCTGTATTGAAAAGATATCCAGAGGCAGTCAATCTTAACCATACTTCAAGGTAAAACAGCCAATTTGGTTCACTGTTCAACATCTGTGATATTGACAAATTCCTAAAGAAAACAGAGCATCGTTTTCTTTGCTTTACAAGAAAATCACAAACAGCAGGGATTAAATCTTCAAAATGCAGCTGTGTAAAGTTATTCTTGTATTTCCAAACTAAGAGTCACTTCATCAGGATTTATCTTGCCAAAGGTATCCATTTTCCATTAAGCAAAAATGACATGCACAGAAACCTATCTCTTAGTGTCAGAGATGGTCTCTTGTAGAAAGAGTAGTTTCTAGAAGCTTTTTAACTCCCACCCCCAGCTTTGTTCTCAGATAATCTTTAGGTTACATTTCTCAACATAAAAACTCCTTTGTCAACAGCATATGCTGGGAAGATTAACAGCAGGAAAACTTTTGCATACTCTTCTTTTCACAAGTCTCTCCCATGGATTGGGTCACTTTTACATCTACAAATACAGAACAATCACTGAGACATAGTGTAGAGAGCAGTCTAAAAGATCAAGAATCACTAGATCCAGGTTCAAGGTTCAGCTCTGCCACAATTTTACTATGCAATTTTGGTAAAGTCACATTACCTCTAAGAGCCTCAGTTTTCTCATCTGCCAAAAGGGGATTCTACTGCTGGCCTCAAAGAGATTTCTGGAGGATCATTTGAGAAAAATCTGTAAATGTTCTATACAAATATGAAAGCTTATTATTTGTGACCCATTAAATTTAGCCCATATTTGAACATCTAATTTTCCAGGTAGCAGGATATATGTATATATGTGTACATATACATATACATATATATATATATGCACACACACACATTTGCATACATAGACACATTTATGTTTACATGTGTGTGCAAAAACCAATACAATCTCTGCTTTGCAGGAGGTTACAATCCAAGAAAAGAATAAGAGACATACACAAGTAACTATAATACAAATCAGACCATGGTAAGTTGATAAAAATGTCAGGTTGGAGAAGATGAGGGACTGAAAAGTGAGGTATTAATTACTTCTAGCAAGGGAAGGCTACATAAAAGAGATTTTTCAGATGTTCAGGGTGTGCTTTCTAGGCAAGGAAAATGCCTTCCAAAATTGCAGAGAGGTCCCTGGAACCTGGAGAAGGTTGAAGGAGAGATAGTATTCCAGTGTTTCTAGAACATAAAGTATGTAAAAGATTAGGAGTTTGCAGTTTATTCTGCAAGTGATGGTGAGATATTTAAAATCTTTGAGCAAAGGATTAATTTAATGAGACTTGCACATTGGAAAGATTATTCCAAATGATAAGCTTGGATGTTTGGGAGGATGGTGTTACTATCATAAGAGATAAAGAAATTAGAAGGAAGGACAGGTTTTAGTGAGAAAGAAGATAGCAGTTTTGACCAACTGAGCTTGAGGTACCCATGGGAGGTGTGAGTTTCAAATGGAAGTGTGAGATTGGAGCTCAGAAGAGAGACCCCAGGATGAAAGTAAAGATTAGGGAATCATCTCCACAGAGATGATAATTAAACTCATGGAGCAAATGAAACCACAAGGGGAGAGAGTATGGAGAGTGTAGGAAGAAACAAGAGGCAAAGGAGAGGACGTTGGGGAATAACCAGATTTAGGGGAGAGGAAAAGAAAGAGCCTTTGACCTCCTTGGGGTATTGTGCAGTAATGTGATCTCTGGGTCAAATCATATAAATGCCTTAGTAAATTTCCTCCCCTGGTTCCAAACTGTTTCCCAGAATAGCCATTGACTTTCTCAGCAAAGCATCAGTAAGATGGAAATCACTTATCACTACAGTGTTCTACAAAGTCATCTTGCTGAAGTAAGAAGGAGGGAGCAAAAGGATATGGTATCCTCAGTGGAAATCTACATTTCAATCGATGCCACCAGATGAGAGGAAAAGATTAAGGATGAAAACAAGTCTGTTAATTGAGACAGGCAAAAAGTTATTAATTTGTACCTAACTAGTGATCCAATGGTATCACTACTAGGTCTATTCTGCACACAAATCAAAGATAGAGGAAAAGGAATCATGTGTACAACAGTATGGATGGTAGCTTTTTTGAGATGGTAAAGAACTGAGAACTAAGAGGATACCCATTAAGGAATAATTGAACAAGTTATGGCATAAAAATGGGATGGAGTACTATTGTAAGAAATAATTAAAAGGATAGTTTCAGAGAAACCTGGGAAATTTATGAACCAATACAGTGTGAAGTGAGCAGAATTAGGTAAAAAAAATTATATGATAACAATAACATTATAAAGACAGATAATTTTCAAGAATTCTGGTTAACGCAATGACCAGCTCTGATGTCAGAGGTCTCGTGGTAAATATGCCATCCATATCCTAAGAGACAGGTGATGGCCTCAGGGAAAAATAAGAATTTTATTTTTGACATGGCCACGGTGGGAATTTGTTTTGTTTGATTATATGTATTTATCTCAAAGGTTTTGTTTTTCTTTCTTTTTTCATTAGGGGTTGTGGGAGGTAGGAGAGAAAGAAGGTGGATTTCATTAATTTTAAAAAGTAAATTAAATATTAGAATAAAAAATAAAGGAAGAGTTCTAAAGATCAGAATGGGAAGTTCCAGGAAAGAAAGGTGGGGATAATGAAGCCAGTCCAGGAGCTGACATGGCTAGAAATGCGAGAAGGTAGAAATATAGCCTTGGAAACGGATATAGAACTGGGTAGGTAATAAACCTGGATAACAGGAGTGAAGGGGAACAGGACTGAGGAAAATAGAAAGTTGAAGTAGAAACTGGAAAGATTTTCCTGCCACAAGATAGAAAGAGTATTTGTAGACTGAGGTAAGCAGAATTGATCCACCTTAAGGTTCTAATTAGAGTATCAGTTTGAGTCAGGGCATTCCAGATTCCAAAACTCCCAGAGGGACTAGAAGAGGCACCAAAATATTTTTTTAAATTGTACATTTAACAGTCAGAAAGCCTGTATTCTCAAGGGAACAATGAGGCTCTTTCAGGGCTAAACTGTGATCTTCTCTTTGACCTTGAGCCAAGAGACTATAGAATGATTCTGTTAGTGACCAGAGGAGTAGCTGTAGAATCAGATATGTCCCTTTTCTAATTATATACAAGGCAGCGCAAGTCTGTGACTGTGATGGAAACCCTGGTTGGCTTGTCATTTGTTTTCTGTTGTCTATATTCATGTTAATGAAAAGACCAAGTTTTCACTTTTTTTCTTGGTCTCTTTTTCCTGGAGAAATCAAATAATCAGTAATCAATCATTCAAATACTTATTGAATGTGATCATTGAACTCCTCTTTGGGCTATTTCTCTGTAATGGATAAAAAAGGATAAGGTGTGGTTGCCGACTTCAAGAAGTAGCATTCTAATTGGTGAATAGATAAGAAAATAGTGGATTGTGCAGAAGGGCATGTATTAACTTATATATTCTAAATACTACAGAGTTTCAGAGGAGACACATATGAGTGAGCCCTGAGTTAGAGTCATAACTCAGGCAAACCAATTAGGATTTTGTCCCATGGCATCAAAATTCATATGGAACTAACAGTATTTATACTGCTTCAACAGGATAGTCACTGATCCTAATACCTGATTAACAAGAATAATTAGTTACAATAGAAAGCTCCTCGATGGCAGACTTCATTCTGGGGGTAAGCATATCCCTGGTGAACCCCTTTCTGGCCTGACTTTTGCCTGTTTCCCTCCTGTTTCTCACTACTGTCTTCCCAGGAACAGTCCCAGAGTAGAACTCTACTTCCCATAGAGAAAGGATCTGGGTCCTCTCTCCTCAATTGAATTTGTCTTAGAATGTGTTTGGAAGATGTTATTATTTTCCTGGGCATTTTTTGAAGTTTGCCCTGAGCACCACAATTTATAGTTCTAGCTGTGGCTAGAACAGTGAGGGGATGATTTCATGGAGAAGGTGAGCTTTAAAGCTTTAAGAGCTTTAAAAGGGTAGAGTTTGACTGACCTCCTAGCTTAATATCTCTGAAACCATAGACAGGTAATGTATCTTTCTTGATCTCAGTTTCCTCCTTCATAAAATGAAGGAATTGGACTAGAAGATCTCTAAGGTCTCTTCCAGCTGTAAGCTCTAAGAATCTTCAATGTTCTTGATGAAATGAGATATTTCATTAAAAAAAATACACAGTACAGTTTATGGC
Organism: Bettongia penicillata ogilbyi; assembly: GCA_023548195.1. Taxonomy (NCBI): domain Eukaryota; kingdom Metazoa; phylum Chordata; class Mammalia; order Diprotodontia; family Potoroidae; genus Bettongia; species Bettongia penicillata. The sequence goes on along the minus strand of JAJHZJ010000422.1, from coordinate 1,873,790 downwards.
ACATAGTTAATGTTTAATAAGTGCTTGTTCCCTTAAAATTAAACTTTCAATGTGTTGTCAAAGAGCTCAAAATTCCAAAAAATGACTAGCCATAAGGGGGTGTGTGTATTTCTGTGTGTCCACAAACATGTGTGCACATTAAAAGGAAATGAGAGACCAAGGGGAAACCAAGTGAAGGAAAATAGGCAATGATGGACCTGGCATGTGAATCAGGCAATGAGGATACTAGGTTGACTAAAGTAGAGGGTTCATACTGGGGAATATTAGCAAACTTCGATAATGGATAGGGCAAAGTTCAATTTTTGAAAGATCTTGAAAACAAAGCAAAACAGTTTAGGCTTGATGCAAAGGAGAAGGAAGAATCCCAGAAGATTTCCGAGGAAGAGAGAAAATGAAATTTTTTATTATGAAATAAATATTTTAAAAAATGTTTCCTTCTTTTCTGCTTCCTGATCAATGAAATACTGTGAGGAATGGCAACGAGTGTCTCCAAAGTGTGTTCGTTTGTATAAGGAAGTAATATTTTGTGGTTCGTATAAGGATACAAACAGGGTTTGAAGTGAAAGTTACTAACATTCTGGACTGTAGCCTCTCCAATGGGGAGAGCATTATGGCGTAGGAGAAAGACTTGAGAAGACTGGGCATCAGGAGACATCCAACACTTAATGAGAGATTTTCCCTCTTTTAGTTATTTTCTATTCATCCTGTATGCAGCTTGCTCTGTGTCTATTTGTTAACATGCTGTCTCTCCCATCAGATTGCTAGCTCCTTGAAGGCATGGACTGTCTCTTGCCCCTTTTTGTATCCCCATAACTTAGCACAGTGCCTGGCACATAGTAGATGACTAATAAATTAATTAATGAATAATATTAATTAACAAATTAATATTATTGAATTAATAAGCCTATAACTGAATTATATGAATGAATAAGCCTCTTTACTTTTTGTAGCCTTTAGTTTTCTTACCTGAAAAATGAGGATAAATTTCTATACTGCCTACTTCCCAGAGTTGTTAGAAAAACAATTTAGCACATACATTCCTATTAAAAACATTTTCACGTTAGTCATGTTGCATAGAAGAATTAAAATGAATGGGAAAAACCATGAGAAAAAAAAGCAAAACAAAAAAAAATAGTCTCCCTCACTCTGCATTTCAGCTCCATAGTTGTTGCTCTGGATGTGGGTGGCATTTTTTATCATGAGTGCTTTGGAATAGTTTTAGATACCTGCATTACTGAGTTGGAAACTAAAAATAAATTGGAAAAAAAAGAAAAGAAAAAACAATTTAGCAAACTTTAAAGTGTGATAGAATGTGAGTTATCTCTAATAGGAGAAACACCAGCAGTGACTTCCAGTTCTCACCAGCAGGACTTAGTTTCCAAAGCTTTGAAAATACAAAAGAAAAAAAAAAGGCTTCCTTGCCTCTTTACAGAGGTGGGGGACTAGGCAGCTTAAAATGAAAAACTTTTTTTATATCCTTGTTAGTTTTGTGAAACAATCTCTCTCTCTCTTTATCTCTATCTCTGTCTGTCTGTCTCTCTCTCTCACGCACATACACACACACATACATACACTTTTTTTTCTTTTACTCTATTATAAAGAATGTTTCCTTGGGAGGAAAATATTGAGAAATATTGATAATATAAAAACAAAGGACATTAATTAAGGATTTATTTGGAAAAGAATAAAAAGTACCAGTTTAGTAGTGTTGAAACAAAGTGTTGAAATTTCAACCTGCTGAAGTAAACAGGAGCCAACTAATTGGGATCATCAATTAAGCTGCCTACAAAGTAGTAGAGGACAGAGTAGATTAACAGATATAGGATGGTCCTGGAGACAGGATTGGAGTTCAAGTCCCATTTCTGACACATACTATGTGATCATGGGGAAGACATCAATGCCCCAGGCAGCTAAATCCGTAAATTACAGATAAGATGGTACTCTGCATCGTGAAGAAGAGTTTCCAAGTGGCCAGAATCTGATGAAACCTCATGTCCAGTCCAAAGTAACAGTAACGTCCATGGTAATAATCTCTGCCTGCCCCTTTACATCCTACAAGATTCTTAGTCAGCAAACAGATTCAGTAACGATCCCTGAACTGAGTGAGGCACAAAAGTGATCCCAGCATTTTAGAAATATTTTCAACAAAGAGAAGTGAAACAAAAGTAGGAGTTTCTGATAAATCCTCAGCCTTCCAGGAAAGTAAACGAGTTGAAAGACTTTCATCCTTCCTCTCCCCAAGTATTCTGGTGAATCTAGGCATTTCTGTAAATGCTAACTGACCAGCTTCAAAGCTCCAGTCTCTGAAGGTCTTGAATGGGATTTGAGAAGCTTAGATCAATTATTATGATTTTCCTTCTTCTAATTACCTTTTCCAAGTTAGGACCCCTATGGCTTCTCATCAATGCCACTGACTAATTAACTCTTGCCATGCAATGAGTGATTGTCTTAAAAGAATCATATTAACACATCTTCTGAGGGATATATATGGAAACAACTATGCAATTTTCCTGGAAACTGATGTATTATGTGATCAAGGCCAAAAAGCAGAGGGAAAGTTATTCCAAACCTAACTATTAACTTCTGTACAATTCCTTTCATGAAATAGGCTATTTAGCACCTGGAGAAATCCTCCACTGAGTTAATTCAAGGAATCTGTATTTTTTACTGAGTCTGTTAAGTGTTGGAAAAAAGTCATATAACACAATAGCAAACAGGAGAGGGTTACCTTACTGTGCCTTTATTCAGAATACTTAGTTTTCTGATGTCTTCAAGTCATATCAATAATGACCTTAAAGACAAATTCCTATATATTCTCTAGCCTTTCAGTGCTCTAATATATATATATATATATATACATATTTATACATATATATGTATATATATATATGTATGTATAACCATAAAAGATAAGGACATTGATTTATTCAAATAGTTCAATTGGATCTGTGATTTCATCTATGTGGGGACTTCCTCCAGTGAGGGCCAACATTTGCCTTTGTGGTGGTTGGCCAAGATAACTGGATCCCCAACCGGGTCTACAACTTGATCCCAAGCCTAACCAGAAAAATTACTTTCCTGGTGGCTTCACAGAATAAGTGTAGCTATGAGAAGGGTCCCTGAAAGGAAAACTCTGGCCTTCAAGAGAAACAGTAAGAGGTAATAACAGTACTAAGCTTGGCTTATTTTTCCTTTCCTTTTTTTCCTCCTTCTCTTCTTGGTGGATGTCATCTCTAGTTGATTTACCTTAGGAATCATCCTCAGTGATAGAAACTAATTAAGGTTTTATGGAACAAGTGGATTTTGAAAGAGGTTCTTGAAGGTAGTTTATTAGGTTAATAGAAAAGGAAGTATTTCAGAATGAGGGTTCAGAATGCAATAGAAGAAACTGGAGTAGGTAAATTAATAAGCATTGGAAGGGAAAAATAATTTCTTTTGACTTTTCACTAGTTGTACTCTCTCCTACCCACTCACCACATTATGCTCTTTATTTTTTCTACTTCTTTGGTCAAATTGTTCCTCCAGAACAGAAATACTTTGTCCCCTTCTCTCCAAATCATGCCTGTTGATGAACACAAAGTTTAAGTCTAATCTCTATGAGGCCTTTTTTGCCCTCAGTGATCTTCCTAGTTTCTGATACCCTGCAGCACTTAGCATCTTTACCACACAATCTAGCACCTATTTATAATGTACCTGTCAGGTTCTCTGTTTCAAGTATGTAAATGTTGCCATCCTGGTCAGACCATAAGCCCCAAGAGCTCAAGGTGTGTATTTGCCACCATTGCTGGATTTAGCAAGGGACTCAGTGGAGGACCAGTGAAGATCTGTTAAATTAAAATGTGGCATGGAACAAGGTTGATTAGGGTAATCTCTAGATGGTTATATAGTGTAGTCAAGACAATACCACTGTGCTCTTTAGGCACTTCAGGAAATTTGTAGCATGGTCCAGAGATTGTATGGACAACATTACACCTAGGAACCCACTGAAGCTAAGTTCAGATTCTCAAACCATGTTTAGAATGGAATTGCATTCTATGCTTGTAGCATGACAGAAACCCTGGTCAAAGACCCCTGAAGATGAAAATACGAAAATATACTAATGGGCTACCTTCAGTTTGTATATGTATGTGGTACATCCTCTGGCCCTAATGTAATAGTCTTCCTTGAAAATGAAGGATGAGCACAGACCTGTGAGTTGACTGAGCTGCCTCAATGGGCACCCAGCTAGCTGGGTAACTCAGCTCACCCGATCCCTTCTGTCCACTCCCCCTTCCTTCTTCTCTCCAAAAGAAGGTCAATTTGAATGGCCAGAGGATGCCCAGTCAACTTGGGGTTTACAGGCCAGATTTCTTTCTTTCTGTTTTCCTTGTTTCCTTCCTTCTTTCCTTCCTTCCTTCCTTCCTTCCTTCCTTCCTTCCTTCCTTCCTTCCTTCCTTCCTTCCTTCCTTCCTTCCTTCCTTCCTTCCTTCCCTCCTCCTTCCTTCCTTCCTTCCTTCCTTCCTTCCTTCCTTCCTTCCTTCCTTCCTTCCTTCCTTTCTTCCTTCCTTCCTTCCTTTTTCTTTCTTTCTTTCTTCCTTTCTTTTCTTTCCAAAAACCTTAAGCTCACTGCACTCTGAAGCTCATAAATTGCACAGCAATAGATCTCTGGCCAAACTCCACTTTATGCCTGTTTTATGGACCTCCTCGCTTCAGAGTGATTATCAGTAGTAACTATTGCTCTTTCCTTCCCAGCTTGATTTACTTATTTTTACTTACTTTTTTTCTTTTGCTCATTAAAGGGGCCATTATTTGATTACTTCTTAGAGAGGCTTATTCACTGAATGGTCTTACCTCACTCCAAGTGAGTACCTATAAAGGCCAAGGTCTCCCATTGCATGATGGACCATCTCCAGTCATCCTGATGAATATCTGGTCACTAGATCCAGATGGCCCTGGAGGAGAAGTGAGACTGATGACCTACACAGCCCTCCCTCACTAAAACAAAGTCAAGTGCAAGTCATGTCATCATTTCTTTGATGGTATGGTCTTCTTTGAAAATGAAGGATGAACACAGACAGATGTGGTACACACAAGGTGGGACCTCTTTATGAGGTAGATTTTAGGGAACCAAACTAATACCAAACATAGCTAACTGTTTTATCAGACATCTAAACTATGATTTGTGGGGTAATGTGATTCTACTCATGGTATAAATACATCCTTATATTATTGAATTGTTACAGTGGTGCTTAAAGCAAGCCAACAAGATAGATAAAGTGGACTATAATCTACATGATATGATTTGTGAGCCCTGGGGAAAAAAACCACTCTGACCCAAAATATCTATATCACAGCTACCTCAGATACTGCCAGGTTCTACAGGTTCATGCCTTAACTTTCAGTATTGCCAAATTTTGGTCCATCAGTTTTGGGAAGAACATTATAATAAATTCTTTACACCTCAGTTTGAAGTAGCTTATCAGATCCAGTGATAACAAAGCTTGTTGTGGTGGTTTTGTGGTTTTCATTTATGACCAACTCTTAGTGACTTCATTCAGAGTTTTCTTGGGAAAGATACTGGAGTGGTTTGCCATTTCCTTCTCCAGTTCATTTTACAGATGAGTAACTGAGACAAACAGGGTTAAGGGACTTGCCCAGGGTCACACAGCTAGTAAGGATCTGAGGCCAGATTTGAACTCTGGAAGATGAGTCTTCCTAACTTCAGGCCTGGCATTCTCTCTACTGTACCATTTCACTGCCTCCAGTAAGAAACTTAGGAAGCAATAAAAGTACTGGACCCCTGGGCATGGAGGAAGGCCCTGAAAGTAGGGGGAAAGGTATACAAAGATAAGGTTGGGGAACTTAAAATACAAAAATAAAAAATCTAAATAAAAAACTCACAAATTTCTTTAAGTCCTGGAAGGGTCCCGTGGCATTTGTGGAAAGAGTATTTCTGAGGCTGAACAAAGCATTTAATTCTTGTTGGCTTCCGTGATGTGTGGTCTCTATCTCCTACTGACTCTGGCTCAGTCTCACTATAGCAGCTGTCCCAGGTGGGTGGGAAGGTGGGAATGGACTGACCTGAAGCCATTTTGACTGACTGTGCATTAATAGCTGCAGCTGCAATCTAGAAACACTTTTCTCACAAAGAACTGGACTTACAATTGCTCTCTCACTGAGCTGGGAATGAATCAGTGTGGGTTGAAAGATAAATCTCTCAGAGTTGGATTGTGAATAGCAAGCTAACAGCACATTTGTTACAAGGTGTGAATCACTTGCTTTACTTTGTCTTTTGTTCTTGGAACTTTGCCATTTTTCCCAAAACATATTCCAAAAATAGGGAACTTCAAGCCCAGTGAATGAGAAAAAAATATATATATAAATGCACATGTTTTTGTACATTGTAATAAATAAGGAGAGAGCAGAATGTAAAATCAGCATATAATGATAAATATACATTATTGTTAGACTGTGCCTGTACCAGGCAAGCATGTTTACCTATCAGGTTCCTTATTTATGTTACAGATTATTCAAGAATCATAGATTTTGAGTTGGAACAGACCTCAAAGGTCATCAGATCCATCCCCCTGGAAACCAAAACCCAGAAGAGTTGTGACTTTAGTGACTTTCCCAAAGCCCAGTCAGTAGTAAGTAGGAAAGCAAAGGATCTGAACTCATGGTGTTTAAAAGCAAGTCCTGTGTTCTTTTCCCTGTACCTCAATGCCTCCTGTTAATTAGACCAAACTGGCCTCTAACCTATGGACGGCCTGAGCCAAACAAAGCAGGCTAAAGACAGGAGAGGCAGGGATCCAATAAGAGTTTAATTTCAAAGTGAGTGAAGCAGCTTACAGGCAAGGATATATGGGTCAGGATCCCACCCATAATGGGCAGTATGGAGAGATTTCAATACTTATACCAATGTTGCTCAGTGAGCAGGAGCTGTGACAATAAGGAGTAACAGGAACAATGTGACAGGTTTGGTTCATGATAGGGATTCATGACCGGAACTTATCTGAGCTTGTCTGGTGCTTGTCCAATTTCAGCCGGTCAAAGCAATACAATAATTACATGGTTTTGCCAGAGTCAGATCATCCAGAGGGTGAGTACAAAGGATTGTTGTTATATCAAGCACAGGGCTAAGCTTGCTTGCTGGTCCTTAGGTATGGCAAAGAGGGTGTCTCCCAATATCTTGACATTTCCCCCTTTTGGCCAAAGAGAGGGGATCTAAAGAACCCTTACTCTTCTGGCCCATAAAGGCAGGTATAAGTCAAGATGCCATGAGAAGTCAGTTGGTCCAGCATGAGATGTTGTCCAAGGGGTTAGCTCCTTGAATGGACCTATCAGGGCAGTATGTCTCAGGTATCATTGCTAGCCATGGTTTGTTTGCAGGCAGAAGAGAGAGAGGTTCAATAATGTAGAGGGAGAAAATGCCAACATACACTTAAATCAGGGCCTTGCTGGTTGGGCACATAGCAAAAGGGAAAAAGAAAATAAAATACTAGGATAGTAAACTCAGTCCTCATCCAGAATCTTGGCACAGCTATCTCATCTGGATATTGACTATTTGTAGAGGAAGCTTAAGTTCTAGAAAGGTTCTGCAGTTCACTCAGGAGCTGGGACTTTCTTCAGATGATGCAAGTCCACACCCACAAGTTTGACAGCTGTTGTATTTGTCCCTCATTCTCAAAGACCATGGCATCAACATGACTTGCAGTTGACTTTGATTTGAGTGAGGGAGGGCTGTGCAAGGTCATCAACCTCACCTTCTTCTCCTGAGCCATCTGGGTCCAGGAGTCTGATATTCAACAAGATGACTGGAGATGACCAAGGATGCAATGTGAGAGACAGGCTCTTTCAGAATAAGGTATACCCATTCAAAGAATAGGCTTCTTTAAGTAGTTACTCAAGGGATGGCCCCTTTAATAAAAAAAAAAAATTAAACTGGGAAGAGAAGACCCTCAGTGTTCCTCGGTAAAAGAGAAACAGTTACTATTTAGTAATTGCATTCACTCTGTGCTAGGTGGGACAAAAAAAAATAGCTTTTGGCCATGGAGAGAAGAGAAGGGGAGAAGAAGGAAGGGGAGGGGAGGGGAGGGAATGGGAGAGGACAAGAGCTGTTGCTCACAAGTTGTGTTTGTCCTTTGTTCTCGAAGAGGACCATGGCATCAAGATGATGACATGACTTGCAGTTGACTTCAATTTGAGTGAGGGAGGGCTGTGCAAGGTCACCAACCTCACTTTCTTCTCCTGAGCCATCTGGGTCCAGTGGCCTGATATTCATCAGGATGACTGGAGATGGCCCAGGATGCAATGTTTTGGCAGCTGTGGGCATAGTCAGAAGGACCTGGGAGGGGCTCTTAAAAGACATAGGTTGACAATTGTGAGAAAACTCCTTGTATCAATATTTGGATTTGAGCTTCTGGAGAGTATAAATTAGGTTCTTAATTAAAAGCACATAGAGATGGTCCAGTTTCCCAGTCACATAGGGCTAGGTTCAAACAATGCAATAAAGTTTTTCATAAATTCATAAGCATAATCACATCAAATCAGATCACTTCAATGTCACATTACAGATAAAACTACTTAGAGGGCTTCCAATGGACTAGTTTTGAGAAGGGAGATTTATATGTCACCAAGTTAACCAAGAAAACTAAAACATAAACCATACAAAGTAATACAATAGGTATTACCAATATTAATTAACATCAAGTCTCCTTTTATTTTAATAACACACTTAAACAGCACATTTTGAGTCTCAGATGTCTTATGTAACTATCTGGATCCTGGATAACTTTTCTTGACAATATGTTTTATTCTCAGAACAGTTCTAAATAGTGTTCTGCTTCTCTGGATCCAAATCTAGAGGTTTCTAGATAATTCTGACTTAATATAATTTAGTAAATTTGATTCTTCAATTTTGAAACTTCAAATAATTTCAGTTTCTGTAACATTTGATATTTTTACCCACACTTAAATCCTGTATCTGATATAAGAATTTTTTTTAAAAAATGAGGTTCTAGTTTAAAATGAGCTCTTCTGCCTTTTAAAATTATTCAGATGGAAACTTTAAATTAATTTCACTTTCTTTATCACTATCAATATAATTTATGTATAAAATCCTTAATCTACTTTTGAGAATTTATTACCAAAACATACTCAAAGCCTGAATTTCCATGATAGATAAATTTGGAAGCCAATCATATAATTCTGTTGCTTTCTCAAAATTCGCTATTCCATTTATTTATTTATTTTTAAATTTGATTTTTCTCTTTTTTTTCATCAAATTAACCAAAGGTTTATCAATTTTGTTGTTTTTTTCATAAAACCAGCTCTTAGTTTTATTTGTTAGTTCAATAGTTTTATTAATTTCGATTTTATTAATCTGTCCTTTGGTTTTCAGTATTTCTAATTTGGTATTTAATTGGGGATTTTTAATTTGCTCTTTTTCTAGCTTTTTCAGTTGCATGCCCAATTTCTCTATCTGCTCTTTCTCTATTTTACTCATGTAAGCGTTCAGAGATATAAAACTTCCCCTATGCTTCCACTGTGTCCCGTAAGTTTTGGTTTGTTGTCTCATTATTGTCATTCTCTTGAATGAAGTTATTGATTGTTTCTATGATTTGTTTTTTGACCCATTCATTCTTTTAAGATTATATTATTTTAGTTTCAAATTAATTTTAGCCTATATTCCCATGACCCTTTATCACATATAATTTTTACTATTCCATTTATTTAAAAAAAACTTTTACATTACATCTTTGTCTTATTATTTTGTCTAATCATTTCCCCCTTAAGAGGATATTATCCCTGTATCATAATTTGACTATAAATATAGATTAAAATTTTAAGATGTTCCTACCTGCATCCTATTATAGTAAATCAAAGATATTCCAATATCAATCTATTACTTAACACATTGGGTATTGTATTTACACAAAATTCTTGATTATAGAAATTTGATATAGAAGGAAAAAGAAGGAAATAATTACACAATGTCAAACCTCATAACAGAGGGAAAAACTCCCTTAGCTCTGTTTGATTCAAGGCATGAGTCATATCTGATAGCCAATCACAAAAAGCAAAGGCATCAAAAACAAGGTTCAGAATTAACCAGGTGGGGCAATTTCCTTTTCAGAAAGGAAATAGAGTCAGGAGGATTCTACGTTGGGCCATTCCAAAGTCAGCCCCAAAACTTTTCTAGACATCCTTTAGCAGTTTCCAGACGGCAACACATGCCATTTTCTATTTTTGGCTTCGTGACAATTCAGACAACTATCCCTGTAATCAAAACTCAAACCAATAGTAAATTACAGTCCCAGGAGGTTTTACCTTAAATAGCAAACTTCCCCTAACCACAACTTAAGACTTGAACATCTTTCCTGATGTTTTCCTAACAGTTAATATTGCATTTATCTTTTACTTATAAATTAAAACTGCCCATATTCTGGGGCTTTGAGCATACAATAAATACCTGATGGTTGACTCATCATTAACGTATTGAAACTATATCTTTAAACTATCCTATGCACTTTCATAATAGCCTAGATTTTCACATGAAAATCTGCTATTATGGTAAAATTATCATCCTCATTATTATGTGCTTTATTAAAAATATATTTCATTAAATATTTAACAGTTTTCAAATATCTATTTTTATCACATCCTTTTAAAAACCTAATTCATGTATAACAGCATCCAGATTAAAAAGTTGTTTTGTCTAACAGCATTTTTGTTACATTAGTCTCTCAAATTTCACAATGTAAGAAAATTTAGAAATATAATAACAAATAAACAATATTATATATTTAAAATATGAAACAAAACTTTAGATGACATCAATTACATTTCCAAATTATCACACAATTAAATTAATATTAAATCAATAATCTTATTACCTTTGACATTTTAAGCCCATTTTAAAGTTATTTGGTGTGGAACAATTACATTCGATTAAGGAAATAATAATAATATAGTGCTTAGCATATGCCAGTCATTGTGTTAAGCACTTTAAAACATTATATTATTTTGATCTGCACAACAGTCCTTGGAGGTGGGTACCATTATTTTTCTCTTTATAGATCAGGAGACTAGAGCAAACAGAGATAAGGTAACTTGCCTAAGATTACACAGCTCATAAATTTCTGCAACCAGAATGTAATTCAAGTTTCCATACATTTTTTAGCTTTTTCTTTAAACACTTGTATTTGGGATCTGAGATGAAAGAGGGTAACAGAATAAGAAGGAGAAGGTCTCTGAACTGGGGTGGTCACAGTACATCTTTGGTTCCAGGGGTAGGAAACCTGTGGCCTCGAGGCCATATGTGGCCTTCTAGGTCCCTGGGTACAATACTTTGACTGAGTCCCCTAATTTTATTAAGGGGATTTGTTCTGTGAAATTTGGATTCAGTCCAAGGGCCACACTTGAGGACCTAGAGAGCCACATATGTCCTCAAAGTTGCAAGTTCCTCACCCTTGATTTAAACAATCATTTCTCTTTTCATAGTCAAAGAAAGGTTAAAAAGAGGTGACTATTAGGTACAAACCATTTATCTTCTTTTTTTCTTCACCCTGGGAGTATTTCCAAGCTAGTTGCCTTCCTCTATTGCCCTAAAACAATGAAGCTATTAATCTTGCCATTTATTTTTAACTTTTATAAAATTTAATCCCTTTTTCCCTTAAAATAAATTCTACAGAGTAGTATCCCAAAACTTACTAAGATAATTCAAAAGGGAGTGAATTCCTGGAATTACCCCCAAAATCTCAGGAGTTGCCCCCTGTAATCTTAAAATGGTTAATCTTCAAACTCCTTAATCTTATAAAATGTTTTCAAACTTTATCTGACTTTATTTCTATAATTCCACCATAGCCAAACCTTAAATAACAGGGGGCGAAATGTCTTGCAAATTTTTCTCTTTTCTTATAACTTAATCTCCCACAGAAAGCCAAAAGTGGGAGTAAGTCCTGCTTACTGGGACAATTGCTTCAAATATGAAAGTTCATCACTCTTCCCCAGTGTTCTTTTGGCTAGAGCCCTTAGAAGTTTTTCCGGCTGACTACATTTAAAATCTTTTAAGGTAACAGAATATACACAGACATTTTACATGACACAAACATTTTACATTTTATAAACACACACAGACAAAACAACAAGACAGACACAAATAGATACAATTTTAACAAAGCACGCAGTTACAGTCCATAGCTGGGCATGTATTTACCACTTTAACAGAGACATAACACAGAGTGTTGAAACACTCTCTTAACCTGGGGAGGGAGGGGAAGGTTGGAGATGAGGCAAAGCTAGAACAGAACGGGTAAGAGCCTTCTGGCCCATAGAGGCCAGAGACAAACAGAGCAGGCAGGAACAGTTGGTTAAGGGAACAGAGCGTGCAGAAAGGATATCTTTACCAGAGTAATCTGATACAAATCAAGTCACCAGAGGACACTGAAGTGTTTGTAAGAGATCAACTTCATTATAAATCCGGGGACTCCTGAAATGTTAAAATCATCCCTTTGTGTCATTGAAAGATGTTGACAGTTTTTGTCCCCCAGAAGCTAAAATATTTACAAAGCTAAACTTGATTCATCTTCCTAAAGTAAAATGTAAATCTTGTCTCTTTCCTATCCAAAAACTTCTAGTCCATCAAGTCCAGGTTCTTTAATCTGCTATCCAAGGTTTTCTGATACTATAACCTTAATCTATCAAGCCATATTACTCATTCCCTGTACACTTTTCCCTTTTTTGCATCTTTGCTTGCTTTTTTATCCAAAAGTTCTTTCCTTAAACATCACTTGGTAAAAATCTTATGAGTCCTGTAAGTCCATCTTAAATGGCTATTTTTCCATGAAACATTCCCTGATTCCCTGTACCCCAGCCAGAAGTAAATATTCCCTCTACTGAGCCTTCATGGAACTTTATGTCTCCTAATACTACATTTTGGTTGTGTTATAGTCACTGGTATAATGCTGTATCGTATACTAGACTAAATGCTCTATAAGGCAAATTAGTTTTTATCATCTTTTGCAGTTCCCTACTGCCATTCAACAAGGCCTTATATACAGTAAATACTTACCAAATGAGAGTCAGATTGATACTATAGAACTAGGGCCAATAAAGGAAATATCTGTAGTGCATGGACTTTGTTATCCATCCTGATTCTCTTTACATATAGAACAGGAATGACATTTATTTAATTAGAAATTCACTTAATACATATCTTACATTTTGGAACATTTGGATAATTTTAGGTATATGTGTGTATGTATATATGTGTATATGTGTTTATATGTACACACTTATGTATACACACATTATACATGTGTGTAGACATTATACATATACATGTGTAATTATACATAATTACATATACATAAACAGAACAAATATTGTGACTCCCAGTCATTGTCCAAGTATGTGAGCAGCTATTGGAGATGAATTGTCAGCTCTGCTGATATGGAATCAGCTTTATTAGGTAAGTAATTGAATAAAAATGGGGTTAGAGACACAAAATAAAGGGAAGAAAGAGAAAATAGTGAATAACAGTTCATTGGATTCCCTCCAGAATGAACTTGTTTCCTGCTTCCTTGCTATTAATGAAAAGAAATCCAATTTGTTCTACATGGCAAAGTTTGTAATTTATATGCTTATTAATTCTTAGTTCTGGTTGGAGCTTTTTGAGAAATATGATCTTTAAAGCATTTATTCTCTAAGTCAATCAAATTTCAACTGTAAACAAACAGAGCAGACCTACCCTAACATGATCCTACAAAGTTCCTCTCTTTGAGTAAAACAGCATTGAGCCCTGGAAGTGATAAGGTCAAAAACTCAGGCAGAAAGACCACTGGGTTTGGACTTGATTTGAGTCCAGGCTCTGACCTGGGCAGTCATTTAGCCATAATGGATCTTATTTTCCTCATCTAAATAATGGGAAAAGTAAGACAGATGCTACCTAACTTATAAGATCATTGTGAGGAAAAGCACTTGGTAAAGGATAAATCCTATACAAATGTCAGTATTAACATTAGCAAACACAGCATGGTACCTTGGAAAGATAGGTGATTTTGGACTCACATGCCCTGAATTTGAATCTTGCTTAAGCTACTGAGCTACTTTGGGCCTTGGTTTCCTCAATTGTAAAATCAGGATTTGGGGTTCTATGGCATTTAAAGTCCCTTCCATCTTTAAACCAATGAGCCTATTACATATGATTTTGACCAGCATCAGTCACAAGCATTTTACTTGATGGTTGTGGTGTATCTGGACCTCAAATCTGAGGTGAAATGCCTCACCATACCCAGCTAACAGAATCTATGTAAAAGGGTAAGTTGATTGTAAAAATAAAGGTTTTCTTCTTGACTCACCAGTTCTTAACTGGAAAATCCCCAGCTATCACTCTTCTTTGGGTTAGGATAAATGAGACCCTTTACCCTTCATTACTGCCACCAAAATAAAGGCTCCCATGCCATCCCTCACCCAACCATTCCCACATGGATGTAGAAGATAGCACTGTGCTATGCTGGCACTTGCTATCCTCTAAGAAGAAATGTGTCCTCTCTTACTGAGTCAATAATTGTGGGTAAATGGTAGCAAGCATAAGTCCCAGCTGTGTTCCTATATACACACACACAAATCATTTATTTTGAGGAACACCAGTAAAGTCTTCCTATATTCCTGACACTCCCCCATTAGATCATCTATTTTAAAAATTTGTGTTTCAAGTTTCTAATATTGACTCCATTTAACACCTTAGTGTAAATCAAATCATTTTCTATACTGACCAGTGAATTTCAGAAAGCTGGGGAAATGAGAGTGATGATATAAAGGGGCAGGAGAATCCTGGAACTAGGGAAACTGATGGGGGAATGATTTATATAACTTTGCACCTTGGGCATCTGGGGAGTAATCTATAAACCTGGATTCCTAGGTGTGAGAGGAATCAGCAAGAGGAAAAGGAATGTGGAAGGAGAAGTTGAGAGAATGTAAAAATTGCACATTGTTCACAGATAGGAACCTATCCCTAAATAGGAACCTAATTGCCTACACCTCTTTCAAATTGAACTTGCTACCCTTTTAAATACATCACATCTTCTCACTTCTTACTTCAGATTTTCTTCATGTCCCATTTCAAGTAGTTAAGTTCAGACTGTTAGAAAGGCTGATTTGTGAAGTTTATGAGGAAGGAGAGAGCTAGCTCATCACAAGTTTCACAGCTTTGAGCATTCTAGAAAGTTTGCATCACTATCTAAATCTCTGTTAAACAGAAAGATCAAAACCAAGAAAAAATCCATCACAAGGATCATGGGATCTAGAGTTTAAAAGGACCTGAGTGCAACTCCCCCACTCAACCAATATATATCCATCCATCATCAACTATATGCAAGGCATTTTGTGAGGCAGTTGTATTTTCCTTTGTTTTCAAAGAAGACCATGACATCAACGAAATGATGACATGACTTGCACTTGACTTTGACTTGAGTGAGGGAGGGCTGGACAAGGTCACCAGCCTCACTTTCTTCTCCTGAGACATCTGGGTCCAGTGACCAGATATTCATCTGGATGACTGGAGATGACCCAGGATGCAATGGCCTTTGCAGGTACTCACTTAGAGGGAAGATATGCCCATTGAGTGAATAGGTCTCTTTGAGAAGTAGTCAGACAATGGCCCTTATTATGAGCAAAAGAAAAAATAACTATATCACTCTGGGAGGGAAAGAGAAACTGTTACTATTGATAATCACTCTTAAGCCAGCCATTAGCTGGAGCAAGGAGGTGTAGAGAAGAGTGAGCCTTAGTAATAGGTCTTACTCTCTCTCCCCTCCAATCTACATTTCATGCTATTGTAATAGTAAATCTCATTAAGTCACTCCTTTCCTCAAAATCATCAGTTGTTACCTACTGCCTACTGAAGAATGTTGAAATTCCTTTGTTTTTCATTCAAGGTCTTTCATAATTTGGGCACTATCTGCCCTTTTCTGTCTTCTCTCAGAGGCTCCTCTCCATTTATTATTAATTCCCCAAAATGAGATGATTGCTGCATAGCTTGTGCCCTCTCCTTTCCTGCCTCTGGGATCAAATTCCCTCCTTCCTCTTCATCTTTGGAAATATTTTCCATCCTTTAGAATCGAGATTAAGTGTTCATTTTCCATGAAACCTCCCTTGATCTTTCAGGAAGGATCCACCAACATCACTCCACTCCGCCCCCCCCCCCGGACTTTTCAAAATACTTTGTTTTACCTCTCTCTGAATTTCTCTAATGCACTAAGAGTAGTAACTGTAGTGTAATGGATAGAAAACTAGGAAGGCATGAGTTCAAATTCTGCCCATAACATATACTGGCTGTATAACCCCAGGCAAGTCACATGATATCACAGTGCTCGCAGGCTACCCTCTAACACTTACAGAATAAATGCCTCTTTGTAGATGTAGTTTCTTCACCTGGAGTTCCCTATGCTGATGAAATCATAGGTCCAAAATGTTCTTATCATGTGTTATAATTACCTTTGTGTGTGTTCTATATTTAAGTTTAATTGAAGGAGGCATTTTCTGTCTTCAAGGAACTTACGATTTAATGGTAGAGATGACATTTATCTTGGGAATTCCATATGATGCATATGTAATATACTTAATAAGTCAGTTTATCTATAGAAGGGTAAAGAAGGGAAGCATCACTATAGAAGGAAACTGACAACAGAGTCCTCTCCAAGGAATTTTCATTTCAACCTGGGCTCAAATAGAGGCAGCATGGAATTTGGACTTGGAATCAGGAATACCCGGATTCAAATCTTGTCTCTGACAGCAACTGTGTGGCTCTCTGTGGCCAATAACTATGTTGTTTAATCTATTTTGCCTTAGTTTCCTCATCTGTAAAATAGGGATAGTAATACCTACCTGACAGGGTTTTCATGAGGCTTGAATGAGATGATGTATGTAAAGCACTTGGAAAACCTTAAAACATTATATGAATGTCAGTGATCATTACTAGGCTAGAAGAGTGATGAAAGCTATTGGCATTCTGATGAGGAATATGGTCTCTTCAGGGGAAGAAAAAGTAACAAATGTTTGGGGGTGGGGAGGAGACCATTTTAGCGAGAATGAAATATCCAGATAATAAATATCTTTAATTGAGTTAAATGTAGTATAGTAAGAGAGAAAGTTCAAGGAATAGAATGGGGCCAGATTATGAACAGCTTTGAAAGTCAGATTAAACAATCTCCAGTGCAATGCCTTTTAATGTAGTGGGCATGATGAATTCCCCCTGCTATATGTTGGTAGGAAGGGGAGATCAAGAAACGAATAGAATCTCATGGAATCTTTAGGAGTCAAAGAAGTTCTAAAGTGATCATTTCTGGAAAGAGTCCTGGAAAAAGTTAAGTGAGCATCTGTTAGAGCTAGGCAATCTAGTGTTTGTTGGAGGACCCAATTTCCTTGAGTCTTTGTCTAAAATTACTTGGTTCCACCATGTTTATCAATTAGCTTATGCATGTGTGTGAAACAAAATTTACAATTATTACCTTTTGGTTATTACTTCTTATTACTAAAAATCTACTTAAAACTTGTTTCAGTCAATTATCCTCTTTGGTCAAACTATAGGTGGCAAAGAGCTAGAGGGGTTGGAGAAGAGGTGACACAGACACCGCTGGGTCAAGGCAAGCAACACATTTACCAGCCTTACACACCTGGGGACTACGTGACTCTCAATGTTAGTGTCCCAGGGGCAGTACATGAGGCAAGCGGGTGTGCAATTGGCTTATACTCTGAAGGAGAGCACCAGGTTTCTGGGAAAGTCATTTATATGAGGCTGAAATTACTAGGCACAAAATGTGGATTCAGCAGTAATTCCACCAATCAGGTAGCAAGAAGAACAAAAACAACAGGTTTGAGGAACAAGGCATCGGGATGTGGTTTTGAGAAGCTCATGCTAGGGAAATACTACATTTGAGAAAGTACATGTCTGGGAAAGAAAGAGCCTATTTGGGAAAGACCCCATTTAGCAAAGGGTATTTTCTTGAAGACCTTGAACAAATGTTGCTTCAGGGCAGTCAGAGGTCAATTTTACTCGCTGGGCCCCTAGACCTGGTCTGCAAACTATAATGAGTCTTGTTTTTACTAGTTGCAAATCTCACTAGGAAAATGAACTCTGGGTCACCATTTATCATCATTAGAAAATATCAAGTACATTTCTTATTATCATAATCCTCATAACCTTCCCTATAACCAAACTGGAATTTGAATCCTTTTTTCAAATCTGGGCTATTTCATCTATACAAGGGGAATGTCATTTACAGAAATGATGGTATCATCGTTGTCATCATCGTCATCATCATCATCAATACTCCTTGTGCTTAGCATGAATAGAGAAACAAGAATCATCTTACTTGAAGACTTTGCCTGATGGTAAAGCCAAGGCTGTGGTAAAGAGACAAAGGGATCTCTGAGCGTAATCCTCTGAGTCTACTTTCCAGTCCCCCTAGCAGTTCAAACTTCCCTAAGTATAAGAGCACTTCCCTAAGTGCCCAACCTATGGTAGAGTCTTCTGAGCTCATACTGGTCTAATAAGCCACAGTTAGATACACCGTACCTTGATTCCAACGCAGTGATGTCATTTTGGTCCTCTTGAATGAAAGACAGCCAAGAGAACTGAGGACAAAAGAAAAGGAAAGGAAGACAGTGAGAGGAATTCTTCAGGGAGGTGATAACTACTTATCGGTGTAGTAGGGATGCAGTGGAAGTCACTCAAAGAAGCAGCGGCAAACCTCTCCTCTGTCCCTCAATTCCCTGCTCCCCCTTCTTTCTTCTCGTAAGCCACTGTTCATTTTAGGATGCCTATCTTAACTGGTGATTATCCTTGCAGTTCAGAGAGTCATAATTGTCTCAGAAGTCATAGGCTACTCAGTTTGTGTTTTTAATACTACTTTGGTAGCCTCTTCCTTAGCATGGAACTGAATCAAAAATAATATCTCTTAACATATCAGAAGCCTAAGGGATCTCACTTTGTACTCCATGATCTCAGTTGAAGTCCTGCTAAAACCCTAAATATGTAAATTTAGAAGGCAAGGAAAAATCTGGCAATCCATTACTATGAAACAAAATTGTTCTAACACTCAGTTTCCCTTCATCCACCAAATCACTAGTTAGGGAAAGTTAGGAAAAGATTCAAAGATGGAACTATGGTCACTATAAAAAGTCCAGACAGAACTGCCACAGGAACTTTGGCAAGAAAATATCCCTCTATATAGGGCAACTGGGTGGCACAGCAGATGGAATGCCAGGCTGGAGTCAGGAAGAACTAAGTTCAAATCCATCCTCAGATGCTTATTAGCTGTTGATCCTGAGCAAATCACTTAACCCTGTTTACCTCAGTTTCCTCATCTGTAAAATGAATTATAGAAGGAAATGACAGTATCTTTGATAGCCTCAAATGGGGTCATGAAGAGTCAGACACAACTGAAACAGCTCAACAATGTTGCCCCACACATGTACCTGCAGGCAAACCACCCACGGTCTTTGTTTTCCAACCTCTGATTTTCCTGGAATTGTCAGTCTCTTTTTTAAAAACTATTTATTTATTCATTTTTAGTTTTCAACATTCACTTCTATAAGAATTTGAGTTTTAAATTTTCTTCCCCCCCTCTCTACTCTTCCCTTCCCATATAGCCTGCAATCTGATATAAGCTTTACTTATACATTCATATTAAACATATTTTCACATTAATCATGATGTAAAGAAGAATTAGAACTAATGGGAGGAACCACGAGAAAGAAAAAACAACAGAACAAATGGAAAGGAGAATAAATGGTATGGTTCCATTTGCATTCAGACTTGAAGGTTTTCTCTCTGGATGTGGATGGCATTTTCCATCATGAGTCTTCTGGGGTTGTGTTACATCCTTGCGTTACTGAGAAGAGCTAAGTCTATCAAGGTCAGTTTATCAAAATCACCCAGTGTGACTGTTATTGTGTACAAAGTTCTTCCGGTTCTGCTCATTTTACTCAGCATCAGTTCATATAAGTCCTTCCAGGTTTTTCTGAAGTCAGCCAGCTCATCATTTCTCATAGTACAAAAGTATTCCATTACATTCATATACCACAACTTGTTCAGCCATTCCCCAGTTGTTGGGTACCCCTCGATTTCCAATTCTTGGCCACTAGAAAAAGAGCTGCTGTAAATATTTTTGTACATGTGGGTCCTTTTCCCATTTTTATGATCTCTTTGGGATACAGGTCTAGCAATGGTATTATAGGGTGAAAGGGTATGCACATTTTTGTAGACTTCTGGGTATAGTTCTAAATTGCTTTCCAGGATGGTTGAATCAGCTGAATTTTCAGTCTTAAGGAAACCTTGCAGATCTATTTTTTCTGCCTTCAGTAGGTCACTTTTCAACTCTCACTGCTGTTCCAAGTTAGTTGCTACCCCTGAACCTTTCTTCATGTTGTATTCCCCACCCTACAGTCTCTGCATGTCTAAATTCTACCTATGTTTTAAGGTTCAGCTCATTCCACCCCTTTTTGAAACTACCAAAGTTAAAATCAGCTTGATTCAGTAGAAAATGTACTGACTTGGAGTTAGAGGACCTGGGTTTATGTACTAACACTTTTTTGTAAATTTGGTTAAGATAGTCTCTCTGGGCCCCAGTTCTTTATCTGAGGAGGGGATTAGGTTATATGGCCCCTAAAGTCCCTTGCAATTCAATGTTGGTGATCCTGTGATCTTACTACAATTCACATTAATCTTTCTTGCTCTAAGTCCTACAGAATTTATTTTCTTCACAACTCATCTTGGCATTTCAGCATAGACCACTCTAGCACCTAGCAAAGTACCCTGTATATAGATTTTGTTGTTCAGTCGTAACGATCATGTCTGACTCTGTGACTCCATTTGAGATTTTCTTGGCAAAGATACTGGAGTGATTTACCATTTCCTTCTCCAGTTTATTTTACAATTGAAGAAAATGAGACAAACAGGGTTAAGCAACTTGCACAGGGTCACACAGCTAGTAAGTGTCTGAGACCAAGTTTAAGCTCACATCATCATGACTCCAGGCCCAACTCTATCCACTGTACCACCTGACTGCCTCCTGCATATAGATGGCATTTCACAAATGCTTATTCATTGTTGTCTCCCCTAGGGAATTGAGTCCCTGCTCCTTAAGTGCTGGGACTGTCTTTTGCCTCTTTGTAACCCCAGCACTTAGCATAGTGCCTAGCACACAGTAGGCACTTAAAAAAATTGAGATTTTAGGATGAGATGACCTAGAGGTCACTTCCAGCTCTAGACTTTTGTTCCTAGGAACATTGCCATGGTCTAACCTCCTCATTTTACAGATGGGCAAATGTAAACCTGTAGACCTTAAGTTACTTGACTAAGGACACACAGGTACCTGAATCAGGATTTGAATCCTGATTCCAAATGTGTGCTCTTTCCTCTAGGCCAAGCTGTCTCCCATAGTGCACTTTGTAGTTTATTCCCCTCCCTCAAGAGTCTCCCTTCTATTTCTCTCTTGAGTCTATTTACCACTATCATTTTGGAGGAGACCTCTTTTCTTCTTCATTGAATAGCAACCAATGATCTCTCCTTTATGACCAGTCTGCTCAAGTCCTAGATACCCAATAATCCCTAAAATGTTGGTATATTCCCTACCAGGTAACACTTCTCATACCTTGATGTGTCAAACTCTCAGCCTGCAGGCAGAACTATTTTAAAATGTAGTTGGGAAAAGTTTAACAAAACCAATAAAAATACAATAAAACATAGGTTACATTTTAAAACTGTTAATATACAAGCTGCCTGCAGATGGACCCAATTTTATTTTAATTTGACCACTTTAGGACAATTCATATCCTTGAATCTACTCAGGTCCTTCCCTTTACCTCCAATTGCTCAAGCCATTTAACCCCTTGACTGCCACAACATTCCTATAACATTTAGTATAATTATTCATGGTGCTGTTTAGCTCATTGTCATGGAAATTGAGCCAGTACTCCGATTCAGAGGTGGCTCTACTCATAGCTGTGTTCCAAGGTACTGATCTCCAAAAGTAAACCCACAAGGACATACACCCAGGTCTCTATCCATTCACTTGTATCCTCCTCATTTAATTCAGAAATTATCATGTTCTCCATAGAAATACTGCCATCACAGGTGAAAATTGGGCAACCTGCAGATAGCTTCCCACCTTTTCTGCTAGATGTGAGTATTTAAGATGCCTTCACACCTAGAAATACAACAATCATTTACTCTGCCAACAAGTTTCAGGCTTGCAATTATTCTTTTATCTTTTGGTCAGCTATAGAAAAACAGATTGGGGCATTAACATGTACTCCCCAACCTAAAGTCCCCCTGCCCAACAGGGGTAATAACAAAAAAACTTGCCCACCAGTCTGTGGTCTTCACACACATTGAGCTGTGGCATATGAATTATCATGAACTATGCTGGAAGAAGTTAATCATTTGGCTTTCCCATAGTGTGAGAGTCATGGTACTTGGGCAGACCATATGTCTACATAGAGGACCTCTAGCGTGGTGTATGTCTAGGCCTATGATATATAAACCACTCTCCCTCCAAATAATTACATTATACATCTCAAGAATTCTACCAGATATAAGCCTTTTCAAGCTTTCCAAGCATCCAATCTCTTCTTTTGCAGAAGATGATTTTTCTAGGGTCCAACCATTTCTCCTTTCATCATTCAGAGCCTTGGTAGCCCTAGGAGTCACTGTAAGTTCCTCCTAACCCACCATCTTCTGACCACATATCAATTTGTAGGAAAAGAAACTGAGGACCTTTGCCAACCATCTTCAAATTTTTACCAACACACATGGTAACATTCTAGCTCAATTTCCCCCCACTGAGTAGTGTACCTTTCTAATGATGTCCTTCAAGGTCCAGTTACTAGCACACACATGTTCCGGCTTACTCCACTACTAGATTGAAAGTGTCTTCTACCCATGCTCTCCTTCTGATTAGCTAGTTCCTCCAGAAATTCCAATTTAAGGAGGAGGCTCAGGCTAACCACGTCTTCATTCTCCACAAGGCTGCACTTTGGGCCCTCCTGGACTTACTCTACAATGCCCCGTAGTAGGTACCTTTATTCCCCTCTGCCCTTTTCAGCTCTCTTTTATGTGCTATATTGCACCATTAGAATAAAAGCTCCTTGAGGGCAGAAAGTATCTTCTGCTTGAATTTGCATTTCCCTGCTTATCACAGTGCCTGGAATATAGTAAGTGTTCAATACATGCTTCTTACCTTGACACCTGGCCCAAATGATGGTAGTGTTCAACTACCTGAGACTGCTAATTGATCTCCAAGGACTCTCAGAGTTTGGGGATTGTTTTGGTGCATATATCCCTTGTCTGACTCAGTGATATAAAGAACTTCCCACCAAACAAAAAGATCAAGGCTCAGAGTCATAAAACTAGAATGTGGAGGATACTCAGAGAACATCTGGGCCAATCACTCTTAATACTACCTCAGCGTGCTAGATGTGGTCATCAAAAACCATCAACACAAACTGCTTCCCACCTTGACTATAGGAAAATATCAGTATAATACTCACACAGAAACACACACACACACATATATACATGCATACATATATAGTTCCACGGTCAGCATTGCTTTCACTCATTTAAGGGAATTAAAAAGTGTGGGCCCTAGGTAGACAGATACCAAAAATTGAAAGAAGAAAAGGAAATAGTATGTGAGGTCAAACAGGGGAAATAGCATCCCAAACTTGGAAGATAAAGGGGAAAGGAAAAATGATGTATTCCTGGAGGACTAGCAATTGACCTTTTTTTAAAGCATTTGTAAGAATTCAAGAGGCTGAAGGAAGGATAATTGGAGGTCATTCTATTTATTAAGATGTGGGGCTATGAGCATATACAGGGGGTACCAAGCATTCATTCTAGTTTAGCTAAAGTGTTGAATCGGTGTATGTTAATAGCAGAAGATAAGCCTGGAAAAGTATGACCTTTATTTAATAGGCAATGCAAAGCAGTTGGTGGGTTTGGGAGAATAACTTGATTAAATCAATGTATTAGAAAGACAAATCTAGCAGTGGTATGAAAGATAGATTGACGCTGGGAGAGAGAATATTAGCAAGGTATTGTGGTAGTCTAGGAGGTTGGAAATGAAAGTCTAACCTAGGGTGGTAGCAGTAGATATAGAGAACAGGGGACAGCTGTCAGAATTTTTGTGGTGGGAAAATTTTTTTAAATAATTTTTTAAAAATAAAGATGTCCCTTCTCTCCCACTCACCCCCCCCATTAAGAAAGAAAAACTAATCTCCCATTACAAACATGAATAGTAGAGTAAAATAAATTACTTCATTGACATCTCTATATGACAAACTATACATGTGTGTATACATACATACATGGGATAGATTATATGTTTATGTGTGTGAATATATGCATGAGAGAGATATGTTTTATATGTAGGTATATACCTGAGAGATATTTATATGTGAATATATGAGAAAGACATATATGTTTATGTGCATATGTTCGTATATGTCTCAATCCAGACTCTGATTCCATCACCTCCCTATCAGGAAGTAAACATCCTGTTTAATAGTGAGCCCTCTGGAACTGTGGTTGGTCACTGTCTTGATCAGAGTGCCCAAGTCTTTCAAAGTTATTTGTCTTTACAATATTGCTGTTATTTTGAAGACTGTTCTCTTTGTTCTGGTCACTTTATTCAGCATTAATTCAAATAAGTCTTCCTGTTTCAGAGAAATATCCCTTTTGTCATTATTTATTATCATTATCTTAACTTATGCCATTCCTTAATGGATCACAGGTAGAGTTACATAACTTGGTAATAGATCTGCCCATTCCCTCTTCTCTACTACCTAGTTAAAGACAGCACCAATCTAACTGAACAAATATGCATTGAGCTCCTACTATGTGCAAGGCACTGCGCCTTTTATATATAACAGCTTAAAGTTTGCATAGTGCTTCATGTGCATTATCTGATTTGAGCCTCACAACAATGTTGGGAGTGTTCATCAAAATTCAGTGAGCTACTACAGGTATTATAATCCCTATTTGAAAGAGGAGGAAACTGAGGTTCAGAAAAGATGTGACTTGTTCATGGTTACACAGATAGCCAGGGGCAGAGATGGAATTTCACCCCAAGTTTTCTTGACTCCAGGAAAGTCCAGTGAATACAATACCAACACCATCTCAGAAATATGCATTCTACTCAGAGGATAGAGCGGGTACACAAATGTACATGATACAAATTTAGTGGAGATAAAACTAATAATTTGAGGGTAAGAAGGTCAGAAAAGGCTTCATAGAGGAAGGGGTGCTAGAGTTGTGACTAAAAGAAAGGAAAGGTTTCATACTGTTAAAGAAAGGGGAGGAATGTTTGGGAGATTGGGTACCATAAATAGTGATTATAAAGTCAGAAATCTGAGTAGGTTTATAGAAAAAGTATTAACACATTTAGAGGTAATGTGGAAAGAGTGCTGGATTAGGAGTGAGAGAATCCTAATTCAGATCCTGAACCTGTTTTATATATGACTATGGACAAGCTACTTAACTTCTCTGTGACTCATTTTCTCATCTGTAAAATGAGGGTGGGTCAGATGGCTGCCAAGTTTCCTTGCAACTCTAAATATAATATCCATGATCCTATAATAAACTCATATTGGTACATATTATATTTCAGGTACTACTAGTACATACAGGTAGAGATGTCTTCTAGTCAGCTGGGAATCCAAGCCTGGTATTTAGGTGACAGGCCAAAGCCATAAATAAAGACTTGTGAATCATCTCCTTTGAGATGATAGTTGAAACCATGGAGAGTGAATGAGATTGCCAGGAGAGATCATTCATTCATTTATTCATTTATGGAAAAAAAGGGCTAGGCTAGAATCTGGGCATCACTCATTTCAAGGGGATGGGAAGAGGATGAAAGTCTATCACAAGAGGAAACAAAGAAAGAATTGGAAAAGTAGGAGAGATCCAGGAGATAGCCAGGAAGCCAGAGAAGAAATCTCACCAAAAGTTCAATAGTAATCAATGTCCAGGCAGTCAAGAAACATTTGTTAAGAAACTACTATATACCAGGCACAGTCCTTCATACTGGGATTACAAAGGAAGGCAAAATACATTTCCTGCTCTCAAGAAGCACACAAAGAGATCAAAAAAGATTAGCCCCACATGATTTGGAAATTAGGAGATCATTAATCGTCTTGGAAAGAGTATCTCCATTTGAGTACTGAAGACATAAACAAAACTGCAAAGAATTGAGGAAAAAGTAGGTGGTCAGGAAATGGAACCAATGAGTATAGACAACTTTCAAGAACTAAACAATGTTTTCATCCTTAGAGCCTGAAATATTACATTCATTCAAGAAGTAATAAATCAACCTATGTGACCGTGGGCAAGTCACTTAACCCCAATTGCTTCATCCTGGGTCATCTCCAGTCATCCTAATGAAAATCTGGTCACTGGATTCAGAGGGCTCTGGAGGAGAAGTGAGACTGGTGACCTGCACAGCCCTCCTTCACGCAAAAACAAAGTCAAGTGCAAGTCATGTCATCATTTCTCTGATGGCATGGTATTCTTTGGCAACAAAGGACAAACACAAAAAAACAAATCAAGGAGGACTTCTAGGTGGAGTACATATGTTCCTTTATCATCTACCCAATTCCCCTCAAGGCCCTATTTGAAAGCAGGAGATGGAGACATTGCATCTCACACTGGCACTTGGCAGCCTTGGGAAGCTGTTTCTCAAAGGCCATGAATTTCAGAATCATTGTAAACACCACTGCACATCTCTCACCTGAATCTCAGCCTTGTTTTTAGGATATGTTTCCATGTTTATTGGGGATTCAGCATTCCCTCAAGGAGATAATACCTACTTAATTCTGGCAAACACATTACCGAGTGAATGAATATAATTCCAAACTATTTTGTGAGACTTTAAAATTGGATTAGTTGACTTTTCTCAAGGGAACTGCTAAATTTGTTCAAATTCAACGCATGTTCATTTTACTTAGCCTTCTACAGATCTACACTCCTCCATGCTGATGAGTTTAAATTCCTTAATCAGAATATGCCAAGTCATTAAATAATGTCTAAAATTTCAGAAACGTGACACTTTTTTTCATTTTATAAACAGCCTTCCCCATACACAAAAGTAGGACATTTACTGCTTGACAGCTGTGCATTACATGTGGGCAGTTAGGTGGCACAATGGATAGAGTGCAGGGTCTGGAGTCAGGAATACTCATCTTCCTGATTTCAAAGCTAGTCTCAGACACTTAGTAGCTATGTGACCCTGGCCAAGTCACTTAACCCTGTTTGCCTCAGTTTCCTCATCTATAAGATGAGCTGGAGAAGGAAATAGCAAAGCACTCCAGTATCTTTGCCAAGAAAACTCCAAGTGGGGTCACGAAGAATCAGACACCACTGAAAATGACTGAACAACAAAATATTACATAGCCCTGTCTTCTCCACTCTCCGCCCAACTGCTTTCCCCAGTTCATTCATAATAACACAGACACAAGGACAATTTTTCTTTTTTTTTTTTTTTTTTTTTTTTTTTTTTTTTTTTTTTTTTTTTTTTTTTTTTTTTTTTTATGAGTAAGGTTCAAGCCATGGCTTTTTTTTTTTTTTCCTTTCTTTTTTTTTTTTTTTCTTTTTTTTTTTTTTTATTTTTTTTTTTTTAATTTATTTATTTATTTATTTTACATTCATTTTCACAAATTTTTGGGTTCCAAATTTTCTCCCTTTTTCTCCCCTCCCCCCACCCCAATACCCCAAGCAATCTAATTTTCCCTATCTCCAATCTGTCCTCTCTTCTGTCATCCCTCCCTTCCCTTGTCTCTATCTTCTCTTTTCTCCTGTAGGGCCAGATGACTTTCTATTCCTCATTAACTGTATGTCTTCTTTCCTAGTTGCAACAGCAATACTAAACAATTGTTCCTAAAACTTTGAGTTCCAAATTCTCCCCATCCCTCCCTCCCCACCCATTCCCTTTGGTACGGCAGGCAATTCATTATAGGCCATATCTGTGTAGCTTTGCAAATGACCTTCCTGATAGTCGTGTTGTGTAAGACTAACTGAATTACCATCCCTCCTAACCTGCCCCTCATTGTTTCTCTTTGATCCTGTCCCTCCCCAAGTGTTGACTTTCAATTACTCCCTCCTCCCTTTGCCCTCCCTTCCATCATCCCCCCCCAATATCTCCTTCTCCCCCGCTTTCTTATACTGTAAGATAGGTTTTCATACCAAAATGAGTGTGCATTTCACTCCTTCGTTTAGTCAAATGTGATGAGGGTAAACTTTTGTTTGTTTGTTTGTTTTTTTTTCTTCAGCTCTCCTCTTTTTCCCTCCACTAAAAACATCTCCTACTTGCCTCTTAAATGACATATAGTTACCCCCTTCCATTTCTCCCTCTTTCCTCTCACTACATTTCTCTCTCATCATTTACCTTAATTCCTTTTAAGGTATGGTCCCATCCTATTCAGTTCAATCTGTGCTCTCTGTCTCTGCATGTGAATGCATGTGTGTATGTGTGTGCATGCGTGTACATGTGTATGTGTGGTCCCACCAACCACCCAGATACTGAAAAGTTTTAAGAGTTAGAAATATTGTCCTTCCATGTATGAATGCAAACAGTTCATTTCTGGTAAGTCCCTTAATACTTCTCCTTGCTGTTTACTTTTGCATGCTTCCTCTCATTCTTGTGTTTGAAAGTCAAATTTTCTTTTCAGCTCTGGTTTTTTCATCAAGAATGATTGAAAGTCCTCTGTTTCATTGAAAGACCATATTTTCCCTTGAAATATTATACTCAGTTTAGCCGGGTAGGTGATTCTTGGTTTGAGTCCTAGTTCCTTTGCCTTCTGGAATATCCTATTCCACGCCCTTCGATCCCTTAATGTAGAAGCTGCTAGATCTTGGGTTATCCTGATTGTATTACCACAGTACTGGAATTGTTTGTTTCTGGCTGCTTGCAAGATTTTTTCCTTGAGCTGGGAGTTCTGGAATTTGGCCACAATGTTCCTAGGAGTTTCTCTTTTTGGATCTCTTTCAGGTGGTGATCGATGGATTCTTTCAATACTTATTTTGCCCTCTGGTTCTAGAATGTCAGGGCAGTTTTCCTTGATAATTTCATGCAAGACGATGTCTAGGCTCTTTTTTTGATCATGGCTTTCAGGTAGTCCCATAATTTTTAAGTTGTCTCTCCTTGATCTATTTTCCAGGTCAGTTGTTTTTCCCATGAGATATTTCACATTCTCTTCCATTTTATTGTTCTTTTGGTTTTGTTTGGTGATTTCTTGGTTTCTCATAAAATCATTAGACTCCATCTGTTCCATTCTAATTTTGAGAGAACTATTAAATTCAGTGAGCTTTTGAGCCTCTTTTTCCATTTGGCTCATTTTGCTTTTGAATGCATTCTTCTCCTCATTGGCTTTTTGAACCTCTTTTGCCAATTGAGTGAGCCTATTTTTCAGGGTGTTAATTTCCTCAGCATTTTTTTGGGTCTCCTTTACCAAGATATTGACCTTTTTTTCATACTCTTCTTGCATCTTTGTCATTTCTTTTCCCAGTCTTTCCTCCACCTGTCTAACTTGCTTTTCAAAATCCTTTTTAAGCTCTTCCAAGGCCTGAGCCCACCCAACACCCCCCTGGGGTGTCTGGGGTACTGAGGCCCCCGCCCTCCACATCTTTCCCTGATGGGAAAAATACGTTCTCGTCCTCCCCATCAGATCCGAAGGTCGGGATCATTTGCATTTGTTGGAAAAAACTCTCTAAAGTCTTATTTTTCTTCCCCTTTCTAGGCATTTTCCCAGCCAGTTACTTGACCTCTGAGATTCCCTTCCACCCCCGCCTGGATCCGCCCAGCCAGCGCCTGGCCTCTGAGATTCAAATGGGCTTTCCTCCTGCTGGCTGTCAATCAGTGAGCTTTAGTTCAGGTGCTGGGGCGGGGCCAGGGCTGTCTCCGAGACTCTGATCCCTCGGGGGGGGGGGGGGGGGGGGGGGGGGGGGGGCTTTATGCAGCGACTCTCAAGAATGGAGCGGGTGGGGGCGGGGTGGGGGGCCCGCCTCCCAATCTCAGCTCCCCCGGGGGGTCCCGAGCAGAAGTCTTCAGCAACAGAGCGGGGCGGGGGCAGGGCCGTTTCCCAGGCTCAGCTCCGTCAGGTTTTATGCGGGAATCTTCCGTAATGAAGATCCCGCCTGCAGCTGGGGGATTCCTGAGTCCCGGGCCGCTGCCGCCTCAGCCCCAGCCCACGCCTCTGCCGCCACCGCTTCCTGCCCCCGTCCCCGCCGCCGCCGCTTCCTCCGAGGGGGCCCGAGTCACGGAGGCTCCCTGCTTCCCCTCTCCTTCAGCGCGGCCTCTCTCACTGACCTGCTTCTGTGGGCGGAGGGACTTTCCCGGCTGCTTCAGCTTCCGTCTCTGAAGCCTGCTCGGATTCGCTTCTCTGAGGCCTCGGCCAGGGCAGCGCTGGGGGTCGGGTTTACTCTCCGGGGCGCGCCGGACCCTGGGGACGGGTCTTGAGGGCTCCCTGGGACGGAAATCTCCTCCACTCTGCCTCTGCACACCTTGCACTCACCCAGAATCTATGGGGGACTCTTTCTACACCAATTCCATGGGCTTTGGTTTCGGAGCTCGTAAACGTGCGTCCTTCTACTCCGCCATCTTGGCTCCGCCCCCGACAATTTTTCTTTTTTAAGAAAAAAATGGTATTGACTTTCTTTTTGCTTTCACATCACTTTCACTTCCATATATATCTATAGACATACAGATATATAGGTATGCATGCGTATATATGTAGATATAGATATCCCTTCTTCCTCCTCTACCCAGTGAGCCATTCCTTTAAAAAAATTGAGGAAAAATGTAGTAAAACTACCCCACTATTAACTGAATCTAATAGTATATGCAGTTTTTCACACCCATAGTTCCCCTCTTCTACAAAGAGGAGAAAAAAGACATTTTCTCATCTCTTCTTTCAGGCCAAACTTATTTATTGTAATTATTCAGTATCTTTTTTTTTTCTTTCCACTTATACTATTGTCATTTTGTATACTATTTTCCTGGTCCTCTTTACCTCTATCTCTTCATAGTTATTATTTTATGGTTCATATGGTTCATAATTATTCCATTGCATTCATATAGTAACTATGAAGAGTTCAGACAAGCATGAGAAGACTCATAAGAATTTATGCAGATACATTACCTTGAGTAAGGAAACTGCTTTGATTTCTTTTGTCTTTGTGTTCCAAAGACCCAGTCCAGATTCTTACACATAGTAAGCTTAATAAATATTTACTGACTTACTATCTATGATTTCATTACTGTAGAGGATTCCCTAGAAGGAAAAACTCCCTCTCCCAATTACAGTCTTTGTGAGTTACCAGGGTATTTGGAAGACATTGGATCATAGATTGAGAGCTGGAAGAAATCTCAAAGGTCAACTAGTTCAACTACCTCATTTTATAGATGAGGAAACTGGGGCCTAAAGAAGCTAAATAGATGGAGATTAATATCAGAGCTAGGATTTGAATTCAGTTGCTCTGAGACCAGAACTGGGTTCTTTCCATAGTACCGTGCTTCTTGGGATGTCTTGGTTATGGCATCACATAGCTAGTATATTTCAGAAGCAAGACTGGAAACCAGATCTCCTTGAGTCCAACACAGTCTAGTTACAAGTATTTAATAAATGGTTGTTGGATTGGATCAGATTTCAGTGGTGCCTGTCTCCCTGCTTAGACTCTGTCCTTTTGCCTAGCTCTTAGTAAACTCTGATTCTCTGTCCTGTCCTTAGTAGATATGTCTGATTTTTCAGTCCCCATCCTCTCCAGTTTGACCCATTATGTCACTGACTGAACTCACTTGTCATGAGTGCTTCCTTTGAAATCTGTTCTCTGTTCCTTTCAGCATAATATCCTTCTCGGTTGTTTGTGTCTCTCTCTGGGAGATGAGTAATTTAATGAGTGCAGCATTATGACTTTCATCACCACACAGACATTTTACTTGTAAGCTCTGTTTACCCAGCATAGGAAAACCAGGACCTTTGCCCCTTCTGTAATCACCAAGACCATTCCAACCATTTATCTTGATCTGCCTTGCTGTTGTTTCTTCAGCCATCATTAGAGTCATCTAATTAGAGGTAATCCAATTAAGATCTTTCCTCCTTTGTGTTTTTCTAAGGAGATTGAACTCCAGTTCCTCTTCCCTCCCCACCCCTGCAGTACTTGTATGTCTCCCCAACACCCCTGGATTCATTGCAGACATTTATTTTTAATGAGAAGAAGACCAAAAGTTTCATTAAGATGTATTTTTGAGACCTCCTCTAGGTTGCTATTCAGTTTGTGCTAGTTTTGTTAACAGCTAATTGGTTTCAGATCACTAAGTTGACGTTTGTTTACATGTTGAGATCACAGCGACATACAAATAAATAATTTTCTTCCTTGACAAGAGGATGTAATCAACGTATTGTGACCTTTTCACATAACTGTCGAGTTTAGGGATATAGTACTTTGCCAACTGACTGTAAGCACTATGTACTTGACCTACTCCGCAATGATGGCATATGGGTGAATATGGTCCTGTCAAGTCTGTTTTCTTTTTATGTTTGATTCTCCCTACCCTCTAAAAGAGAAATTTATTTTGATGGTACCAGCAAAACTTTCACTATAAGACTGGTATTGGATAAAATAGAATCCCAGAGTTGTGAAAGACCTTATCAATCAGATTAGTCGAATTCTCTCACTTTACAGGTGGGAAAATAAAGACCCAGAGGGATGAAGTGACTTTGCCAGAAGTCAGGCTGAACCTGGAGTTAAGTAATTGTTAATCCATTATTTTTGCCATTGTATTGTCCTCTTGTCTTGCCATCCAGATTGAACTGTGATCTTCGGTTGAAATGAGTTAGATTCTAAAAAATTTATTAATATTTTAATTTTTACTTCACATTCATTTCTGAATGTATCCTCCCTCATCCCCTGCCTCCCCCCACCAAAGCCAAGACATATCAAAGAACAAGGAAGAAATAAAAAAGCAGTTCAACAAAACTAACATATGGATTGTATCTGATATATATGAAAATGTTCCGTACCCATAAGCCTATCCCTTTTTTTAGTGCCAAGCTTGGGGGATTCTAATAACATAATGTTCAGTTGTTTTTCTCCTCCTTCTTTCCTCTTAAATTGTTATACTCATTGGGAATATGATACTCCTGACTTTGCATATTTCAATCTTCATAGTTCAAAAAGATTCACTTTTGGAGCAAAAGTGTAAAATAAAATTATAACAACATTGTTAAAGTAATGAGAACTGGAGGTTGATGTTTATTATTCTTAAATGGATTTTTGCTATTGGACACACTGTTGGCGTTTTCAAAAGCTACAGGAAAAAGTCTCCCTTTGAACAATCAACTCTAAACTGAATGCTATATATAAAAATATTTCTATTAGTAGACTTGGTTACAAACAACCCCAAAAAGATTACAACTAATTGGGGACAAGGATAAAATTAAAGATTTCATGGGAACAGAACCAGCACATTTGGTCAGCATTAGTTAAAGACTTTACTACTCCTAAGACTGAGAAAAGAAACTCTGTGTTCCCTTTGTATGTGGAGAAAAAAATTTTCCAAGGTGACATTTTTAGCAATAGGGTTATTTGTTGGCTTGTCCCCAAAGGGCTTTGTCCTAATTCTGGCCAGTTCTTGTTTTGGATCATTGAATATCCTTTCTCTTTGAACAGAGAGGAAATAGATATTTTTCATGGCAGTGAAAAGAGCATAGGGGGAAAAAAACCAATCAGGTGTTTAGAGAACACCACTATCTTGAATTATATACCAAATTACTGAAAAGATGTGATGAGGGAGGGGGAATAGTGAAGGCTGCCTGAAGGTGTTGTCACCTGGAGTTCTTAGAAGAAATGCAGCTGGATAGTGAAGTTACAGTCTTAGAAACCTGTTGATTCTAATGGCGATCAGTTTGAAACTGACCAAGAAGCCTTTACAAAACTATCCAGAATCACTGAAATGAGGCTAATATATTATTGATAGAGAATATATAACATGGTAGGCTCAACCTATTTCCAAAAATGCCTCCAAACTCTACACAGTCAAGGATGCTAGAGAGAAACCACTGTGTTCTTCAGACGTAGAGGTGTGGTATTCTTCTTTTTCTGCCATTGTTGAAAGACTTTAGTAATCAGATGAGTATATTGGTGAACGTGAACATTCGCCTGCATCTGGGTTTGTATCCTTACTAGTTTCCTTACCCAAACAAAAGCTACCACATCTCTCTGTTGGGAGAGGTACAAACAGGTTGGACTTGAGTGCTTTACAAAGTGACCTCTTCCTGTTGTTGAATAAATTAGGAAACTTTGTGAATAAATATTTCTAATATCAGTATGGCCTCTCAGATGGAGCTAATACCATTCTGAGATGGTTAATGCCATGGGATAAAATTATTTGGCACCTACTCTTTCTTGAAGAAGACATTGTTTTCTTATTACTCTGTTCCATCATCTCTAACAACTCCTCAGGGTCCTTTGCTGGTTCATCATCCATAAAATACCTTCTAATTGTGGGCATTCTGAAACTCTGTTCTAGGCCTCTCTGTCTATCACTCTCTCTTTCTCCTCTGTCTATATTTCTCTATCTCTCTGTCCCTCTCTCTCTCTTTGTCTCTCTGTCTCCTTTGTCTCTCTGTCTATCTCTCTGTTTCTCTCCCTCTCTCTCTCTATCTCTGTCTCTCCCTCCCTCTCTCTGTCTCTGTCTTTCTCTTTGTTTCTCTGTCTCCTTTGTCTCTGTCTATCTCTCTCTCTGTCTCTGTCTCTCTGTCTCCTTCTCTCTCCTCCCTCTCCCTCCTCGTCCCCTCTCTCTCTCTCTCTCTCTCTGTCTCTGCCCCCCATCAGCTTATGTGGATATAATCATCCTCACTAAGTTGATGACTTGTAGATCCACATATACAGCCCTGCCAAATCTTTTTCTTGATGTCCAGTCACACATCACAATAGCCTATTGAATATTTAGAGATGGAGGTCTGACAGGTATCTCAAACTCAACTTAAAGAGCACTTGCGAGCTTTCCCTTCAAAACTGCCCCTCTTTTGAACTTCCTTATTACTGTCAAGGATATTGTCATCCTTTCAGTAACCCATATTTAAACCCTGATGCCACGCTCCACTCACTTTCTCTCATGCTACATACATATTCAATAGTCTGCCACATCCTTCCACCTCTACATCCACAACATCTCTCACACCTATCCCCTTCGTTCTAATTACATAGCTGATGAGGGCTGGAGAGCCAGAGGAATGATAGAAGAACCCCAAAACTGGAGTTCCCTGTGTGGGCCATTTGGAAAAGAATTTAGGAACTTAAGCATTGTTGAGGTCAAGGTGGTAAAGGTTTGTTACGCTTTTCAGTGGGCAACAGTTCTTAGGGAAACAGCAACCTTAGAGGGGTAAAGGTAAAGTGTACATAAGATATTCTATAGGATAACATGTGCCATGTATGATTACTAGGTGATTAGGGAGTGGTTAAGCAGTGGTTAGTTCTTAAAAGAACATATACTTTTAGTATCTACTGGGCAGGTAATTTACCCAGAGTTCATTAGGAAATAGCCCAACCAGAGTGCTAATCTGGAGGTGTGGTTTTAGACCTGAAACTCAACCAACCTTGAGGGCTGACTCAGGAATACCAGGCTGTTCTCATCAATGTCTTCTTAGACATGATAAATGTAAGGGAGTATATGTATGTCTGAGCCTAGGATACATATGACTGGTCAGTGAGTAGTAAACGTCGCTATGATCCAGTGCACAGCCAACTCAGCCAGTACACAGGTGATTCAAACCAATAAATTCTATAGATGCAGCTGGCTATTATAGCAGAAAAGGAGATAGCAATTTTTTTCTGGGACAGGCTATTCTTAGGTTGGGAAGAAAGTGCCTGGGATGGTGTTTTGAGATTAGGGAGAAATGTGGTTTTTAGAGGGAAATGTGATTTTAGAACACCCCTCATAGCCACTCCCTTAATTTCTGTCTTCATCACCTCTCACCTAGACTTCTATAAGTCATTGGATGCCGTGCTTCAGGTCTCATTCTTGCCTCATTGTGTCAAGAATGAACTCCACCTAGGCACCAAAGTGATTTTCTTGTTATGACCATGCCAATCCCCTAGTCAGCGAGCTCTGAAGTTTCTCTATTACCTCCAGGGTTAACTATAAACTCCTTTTGTTGTCTCTTAAAGCCCTTTATAACCTAGCCTCCAATTGCCTTTTCAACTTTAATACAAGTTACTTCCCTTCATGCACCTCTCAGTCCAGCCAAACTGTACTTCCTACTGATACTGATAAATGGTATTCCATGTCATGTCTCTTATGTCTTGGCACGGGCCATTCTCCATGTTTGGAATGTACTCCCTACTCTCCTCTGCTTCGTAGAAACCTTGTTTTCCTTCAAGACTTATCTTAGACATACTACTATTAGAAATGTTTCTCACCCCTTCCCCAGTCACTGTTGCCTCCCTCCCCCAAAAAAACTGTTTATGTATTTTGTATTTATATGTTGTCTCCCACATCCAAGAAATGACTATCACAGTGCATGCTTAAGCAGAATAACTATGAAGTATCATTCTATGAAAATAGCATTTGTTTGTTTTATTTCCTGTGCTTCTTGAGGGCAAAAGCTATTCCGCTTTGGCCTATTACCTAGAACAGTGGCTGATATGTAGCAGGTATCGTGTGGCCGACTGATTGATTGCCTTACACAAAATAAAGCAGGGTTCAATGACTAGTAAGGTAGGCCTCCAGGTTGAAAAGATTGACATTTCAATTTTTTTTTCAGTAAAAATGCTTTGTGGATTGCATTCAAGCCAATTTGCCTGGTACTGTGGTACAAAGATGAATTTTCTCTTCTGGCTCTCTTACAGTTTTATAAAAAATTACAGTCTTTGTCCTCAAGAACCACATGGTCTACTGCTGTAACTTGGTGGTGTCATAGGGCCTGGAATCAGGAAGACCTGAGTTCAAAATGTAGCCTTAGACAATTACTAACTGTGGGATTCTGGGCAAGTCATTTAACCTCTATTTGCTGAAGTTTCAGTCAAATGGAAATAATAATGGTACTTCCCTCCAAGAGTTGTGAGAACCAAGTGAAATAATTATAAAGTGCTTAACATAGCAGTACCTGGCAACATAGTAAGCACTTTATAATTGCTATGTATAAATGTTATCTATAATTTATTTATTTATAAATTTGTAATGTGGTATATAAATAGACTTGATATTTATAACTTTATATGTAAATATACTTGATATTTATAATTTTATATATAAATATACTTGATATAATTATGTATATACTTGATATTTATAATCTTATATATAAATATGTTTTATATAATTACATATATACTTGATAGTTATAATTTTACATATAACTATACTTTATATATGAATATAAATTTATTTATAAAAATGTTAACCATTTTGTCATTACTATTATTACAGAAAAGGGAGTAGTGTAGAGAGAGAGTCCAAAGCATATTAAGCCATAGGGGTAGCCTACTCTTTTTGTACCAGCATTAAGGGACAGGAAGAGGCATTATGGCCTGATTGTGTATGTATAGAAAATGCTGCTCTCAAACTTCAAGTCTGCCTGAAGAATTAGAGTTAACAGGTGCAGAGATGCTGGTCTCTGCTTTTGAGCCTCTTAGTACAGGATTGGTGAGATCCATCAAATCAGCATCAGGCTTTCAGTTTCTATTCTCTAATTAATCCTTCCAGTTTCTATGCTCTAAGCATAGGATCAATTTGGAAGACAAATTATTTCCCATCATTTAATTAATAACCACTTAAGCCTTTTGTAGTGGAAAGAACGCAGTGAACTTTCCCAGCTCTCCCATTGACTAGCTATATGACCCTAGGACAAGTTGTTCCCCATCTGTGAGTCTCATTTTTCTCTTCCATCAAATGGATTTAGCTACTCCATCAATGAAATAATGCATATGGGAGTCCTTTGGCTATCATAGCTGATATTTATACAGTCTTGCATGTTTATAAGGAACTTTAGTTTTTTTCTCTTACTTGAGCCTCATAACAACCTGGAGAGGGAGGTAGTACAAGTTTTAGAATTCTCTTTTTCAGAAGCAGAAACTAAGGATCAGAGAGATTAAGGGGAATTACCCCTAATCAAAAGACTAGTAAATACCCAAGGGGGGATTTGACTACAAGTCTTATATCTCCAAGTCCAGTACTCATTCCACTATAATAAAAATTTCTTAAAAAAAAATAAGTATACTTACACAGTGCTTTAAAACTTACAAAGCATTTTCTTCCCAACAACCTTGGGAAGCAGGCATTACTAACATCATTATCCTTATTTTACAGACTAGGAAAATTGCATTTTTACAAATGAGAAAACTGAGGTGCAGATAATTAAAGTCAAGCTCACCTAGTTAGAAAGTGTCAGAGATGGGATACAAACCTAATCCTCCAGGAAATTGTATGTTTTTCACTTTATGACATCAGTTTTTAGAAAGTTATTACAAACAATTATTAATAATCTTAGTTATTTTTGTTGTTGACATGATTAAATTATATTAATGATTCATGATAGTGTTATGATTAATTTGCATGGGTTGCCATGGCCAATGATCAAGGACAATATATACATCCCAAGACAATAGATTTCAATTTAATTTTCTAAATTATTTAATAGAAAAGAACATACATTTCTTCAGAAATGTGAAACAAGACAAACCTATCTTAGTAAACACAGATGTCTGTTACAACAAGACATGGGCATAGACTGACTGTCTGCCAAGTTCTTTTTCTTAGTTACATGTACAATGGCTGCAAGATCAGGAAGACATTTTAATGGTGACAGTGAAATATAATCTAAGGAGTTTCTCATCACTTGGGTCATGACTGAACAAACCATGGTATATGGATATAGTGAAAGACATGATGAAAGGGACGATTTCTGAGAAATCTGGGGAAAAATGTAAGAAATGATAAAAGTTGAAGTGAGCAAAATTTGGTGAAAAATTTATGCCAATACATCCAAATACTAAAAGAGTTAAGATAATTAAAAGAATTAAAAACATTGATCAATGCTATAAGCATCTAAGGATGCCAGAGAATCTCATGATGAAACATACTATCCACCTTCTGAAAGAAAAGTACAGATTTTTAGACATGATCAATGCCTGAATTTGCTTTGCTTGACTATAGTAGGAATTTATACAGTGCCTATTATTTGTCAAGCACTTTACAAATTGTTTTACTCATATATATTTATTAGAAGGGTTTAGGGTTTTTTTTGCCTTTTTCAATAAAGAGAGGGGAAGTAGGAAGGAGAAAAGGTAGATATTCATTAATTGGAAAATAAATTTAATTTTTTTAAGGAAGAGAGTCAGAAGAAATAAAGAAGGGACAAAAGAAGGGAGGGAAGACTAACCTTCTTGATTACTTTAATTTGGTTTTGGTTGGGAAACTCCTTCCTTATATTAATCAGAAGATAAGAATTTCATAAGGAAGAGAAGAGGGATAGAGCTAAAATGGACAGAGATGAGAGATCAGGGAGTAATAGCAGAGCACGACGGTTTTTATTAAAGAAGCCAATACCTCTGAGTAACAGGGATTTGTAGAAAATAATTTTCTAGCCACTGGTGGATTTTCTTTTCTTTCTCTCTTCACCTCTTGCCATTCATTCCCAATGTTTGGTCAACTGAATTTTCACAGTCTCTAATATGACCATCTCTTGGGGACAGCAGAGGGAAAGCACTGAAAGTAGACCAGAGGTTGCAGACAAAGGAGGATGGAATACCAAAGACATTTCCTTCTCCACATTATGTCCTTGAGATCTAGAATCTGTATCATATACCACCTAACTTAGTGTCAGGTAATCCTGTGGTAGCTTTTGGAAAGATTCATTGAATTATCCAAGTAAGGAAATTTATAAAACCATGAAAAATACCTCAACAAGACCTGTTACAAAAATCCAATTAGGAACAACACCTGCAATTTCACAGTCAATAATGAAACCCATAATCAGCGAAAGTTGTATACCAAAAGGATTTGCTCAGAAAAAAAACCACTTCAGAAATAATTAATGACTCCTGAGAAGTCAAACGGGCTCCTCCAAATTAAAGCATGGCTAAATAATCAGTGTTAATAGGATATTATTGTATTTGCTGTTCCAATTTGTAAGCAAATTATTGAAATATTTATTTGTACATATGGTGGTTTAATCCTGTGATGGGGCAACATCAATCATTTCCAAATATTTGGCCTGTTTTTATTCCTCTTTTAAGGTCTCATGTCAATGAAGTAATCTTTCATTTTGTAAAAGGAAAATATTGTACTCAAAGGTACTGAGGAGCGTCTGAGACTCCATGACCTAGCTGTGCAGTTGTCGGCATATAGGACTTTTTGAATACTGCAAATGTGAGTTTTGTCTCAGGGAACTCACCAGGAATAATTGATTTTTGAAAAACCTGAAATGCCCTGGATGCCTTAACTATAGCAGTTGCTCAATAAGTGATTGTTAAATTGAATCAAACATGTATTCACTCCAATTAAACAAATAGTTTATGATAATAATGTAATAGTAATAGATAGGTAACTTTATATAGTGCCTGAAGGTGTACAAAGTGCTTTATAAATTTTATCTCATTTGATCCCCGTAGCAATCTTGGGATGCGAGTTCTGTTATTATGAAAATTCTACAAATAAGGAAACTGAAGCAGAGAAACGTTGGTTAAATGAATTACCCAGGGTCAGATAGCTAGTTAAATGTTTGAAACTGGATTCACACTCTTCCTGATCCACATCACCCAATACCTGCTGTGCACCAAGTACTATGCTAGATGCTAGAGGTACGAAGACAAAAATAAATACTTTTTGTCCTCAAGAATCTCACGTTAAATTGAGAAGAAGGAATATAACAAGTACAGAATAAAGAAATATTGATCACCTGAGGAGGAATAGAGCAATAATAGCTGAGGGGGATCAGAAAAAAATACATGGATAAGGTAGAACCTGATCTGAGCCTTGAAGGAAGATAGGAATTCCGAGAGCTCAAGAGGAAGGAAGTATAATTGAGGCATAGGGATTGGCTTGTACGAACTCATGGAGATGGATCATGTAGCAT
This sequence comes from Bettongia penicillata ogilbyi, assembly GCA_023548195.1. NCBI lineage: Eukaryota > Metazoa > Chordata > Mammalia > Diprotodontia > Potoroidae > Bettongia > Bettongia penicillata. The sequence goes on along the minus strand of JAJHZJ010000422.1, from coordinate 1,832,678 downwards.
CTTGAGGGAGGTTGAATGTCACATTCAGGAAGCAACTAGTTGGTCTATATCTGTTATATACCAAACATAATGCTAGATAATCTGGGAGGAATATAGGAGAAGTAGAAGAAATCAATCCTTCCGAAGCATATAATATGACTGAAGAGATAAGGCCAAGTCCATGAATTAATTAGAAATACAAGTGTTATTCTATGTTAGGCTGGGTGTATAACAGTGACCACCCATGTAGTACTTGAAACGGTCTCAGGTAGGACCACTAAGAGGTCCTAACTCCAGATTCACCAAAACCAGGTTTAGCCTTAAGAAAGAGGATAGTTGGGTTCTGCTCATACTCTAGCTTTAGAGTAGAACACTAAGGAAGCCAAGAGCACTAAACCTCCCCAACTCATAGAAACAGCCATCTTAGGATTGTTCTTCCGTCCCCTAAACTCAGTCAGTCAACAAACATTTATTAAGCACCTGCTATGTACCAGGAATTGTGCTAAGCACCAGGGATACAAAAAGAGGCAAAAGACAGTCCTAGCCTTCAAGGGTTTTACAGTCTAAAGGTGAAAGACAACAAGCTAATATGTACAAACAGACTATATGAAAGATAAAGAGGTAATAATTCAGAGACAGAAAGCCAGCAGTCATTTTCTCATCAGTTTCAGGGAAGCAATTGTCCCTTTCTACAAGATGCAAGTCTAAATGGAATAGATTCTGGAAGGTAACAGGAGTTGGATTGTTGTTTTGGTTTGTTTGTTAATCCATGGTCTTACTGATAAAGAAAGTAATAAAAATTCCTAAAGCCATGCCACTCTCCTGTTTGTGAATCTGAAATGGATCTTTATCTTCTATTGAATAAACTTTTCTGTATAGCTCCACCCTCTGCCCCCAAACTCCTCATCCATCTTCCTTCCAACCCCCATCCCCAGCTCACTAATGAATGGATGTCTTATACTCCAGCTCCAATAAAGTTTTTCTTCCTGTCCTCTCTGCGCGTATCCTCTTCATTCCTATGACCAAGTCTTTGTTCATGTTGGTAACACACACACACACACACACACACACACACACACACACACACACACACACACATACTTTAGAATATTCTCCCCCAGCCTTTTCTTTTCTCTAAAATCTATCCATCATCCATTAGTGCCAGGATGAAGTCTCAATTCTTTCATACAACTTTCCCTGCCTACTCCAGCCCACACTGATCTCTTTCTTCCCTCAACTCTTGAAGCATTTATTATCTGTGCCACCCTTTCTGGAAGTTAATTATATACCATCATGTATTGTTAATAAGACTTTTGTGCATGTAAGCTCTTCAAGGGCAGAGACTATGTATATCTTAGATTTCTTTTGTATCCTACCTGTAGTTAACAGAGTGCCTTCAATATAGTAGGCACTCAGTAAGTACTTACTGCTTGACTGACTGACTGATTGACTGATGATGGCCTTATCCATTACCCAGTGGTATCCAGTGACATGTGATTAGAAGTCATCATTTCTCTGGTAGAGAATTATATTCAAACATGACACTGCATTTGCAAAGTTAAGGTTTAATTTCACATCGTGGAGATAATGCCAAATTGTGTTACAGAACAACTTTGGAAGAGATGCCTGGAATTAATCTTCCTGAACTACTGAAGAGTTTCAGGCTCACAGGGAATGCAAAGTAAAGCCTGCCATGGAATAATGCTTTGTTGGCTGTCAAGTAGTTTGATTGGAAAATTGTATCATTTTAAAGACAATTCAGTGAAATAAAGAAAATCAGTTCCTACTGTTATGTGGAGTCATAACAGACTGAACTATTAGAGAGATTGTTCCATTTGAGAGTTACATTGGTAACTTGATTAGTGAGTCTTTGGGGGAGGAAGTTTTTTAAATAGATTTTTATTGATATACTTTGTTTTAATGTTACCTACATTTCCCTGTTTCCCTTCTCCTTGTCCCAGTGAGTCATCTCTTGTAAGAAAGGCTTCTTTTAACTATAAAAAGAAGAATAAGAGAGCAAAATTCAACAAACCTGGTCAATACAAAGAAAACACACATGACATTATATGTAGTGTTCTACATCTATAGAATCGGCACCTCTGAAAAGAAGGTAGGGGAGGAAGGAAGGTGTCATGAGACTTCTTGGGGGTATCAAAAATACCCCCAAATGTTTAAATGTAATTATACTTAGATGTAGGATTTTTATAATTTGCAAATCCTCTTATATGCCTTTTCATGTTGGAGTTTCAACTTTATGGTGGGGAGGAGGAGGAAAGAAAAAAAAGGAAAGGGGAAAGAAATTCACATGATAACTTTATTATATATTTAAAAAGAATATATAATATTGAACATAATAGACCAGTTTCATGTGGTGCAACTTTTTTTTAATATACTATGTTATAGAAATGCTTGTTTTATTCCATAAATTAAAAATGAAATAAAATTTAAAAACAACAAGCACATTCTGTACCATGAGGCAGGAACTAAACTAATGATCATTATCCTCATTTTATAGATGAGGAGCCAAAACAACTAGAGGTTAAGGGATTTGCCCTCAGTCACTAAGGCAGTGTCAAAGGTAGTGTCATACTGGAGATGTCTTGGATGGCCCATTTGGCTTAACAATAAACAGACTGCTGCTTTCTTTTGGAAATCAAGTTTTCAAAATGTTGAGTGGGACTAGGGTAGTTACTTTCAAGTGTTTTTAGAGGCAAAATCATCTTAAACAGCTCAGTATAAAATAATCTTTACCTTCTGCTTCAAAGCCTGGGGAACTAGATAGGAGAGGACTTCAGGGAAAAAGAATTCTGCTTGCTACAGCCTCCTGAGTCTCACCTGGTGCTGTCTGGTGCTTTGAGCACCTTGGCCAGCGCCTCTGCTTATGTGGGATGGGTAGGTGTCCCGGTAGGGCATAGATCACTGGACCTGGGTCAGGAAGACTCATCTTCTTGAGTTCAAATCTGGCCTCAGATGTTTACTAACTATGTAACAAGGGGAAAGTCACTTCAGAGCCTCAAATTCCTCATGTATAAAGTGGTAATCATCATCATCACCATCATCCTAACAAAAAATAGCTAGCATGTGTATAGCACCTTGCATATATCATGTTTGATCTTCAACAACTTTATGAGGCAGATACTATTACTATCCCCATTTTACAGATGGAGAAACTGAGGCTAAGGAGCTTAAGCGATTTACCCAGGATCACCTAGCTAAGTCAGTGTCTGAGGAAGGATTAAAACTCAGACCTTTCCGATATCAGCTCCAACCAACACTATATCCCATATGCCATTTTCTTGCCTCCAAAAGCACTTGAAATACTTACTTACATTGTGAGGAAAATGCTTTGCAACCTTAAAGCACGAAGTAAAAGTGAGTTGATAGGATGTAGCGAGTGTTTTATATTACCCAGTATATTAAGAGTATTTTTAATGTTAAATATTTAAACTCATTATGATGCATATCAAATATTTTCAACACATCTGATGCAATTTTAGTTACTAGTTCATTAATGATTTAATAGCATATACCCTCTTTTTTTCTGACAACCTAGAATATTTCATGCTTGAGAATTTTAAAGCAGTGGTTTACCTTTCCAAGTAAAAACTCATTTTAAGGTTCGTGTGAGAGGAAATATACTATAAGCATTAGTTAATTGCAAAACAAACCAACAAACTGCATAAAGGTTAAAGTCTGCTATAAATTCATTTAACACTTATAAGTGAATTTATACAGGATGTCCCCAAAGTCTTGGTGTAGTTAAGCTAATAAGGCTTAAAACTGCACTAAGACTTTTGGAATACTCAATATTTTACTAATCGTAACAGCTGCTATATACGTTTGAAAAATAGTAAGAAATAGTACTACAAGAAAAAAATTTAGTTGGTCTCTAGAAGATTATTTTTTCTTATTTACCTCTGTTCATCTCTTTTGCCTATAGGGTAGAATATAAAGTCCTTTGTTTGGTGTTTGCAGCCCTATATAATCTGTCTTCTCCCTATGTTTCTAGACTACCTTTCCACCAAACCAGCCTTCCTGCTATTTCCCATATACTGCTTGTCCATGTCTCACTCCCATGTCCTGTCCCCATGTCTGGAATAGTCTCCCTCCTCAACTCTACATCTTAACTCTTTTCTCTCTCTTACAAGCTTAGATCAATTGCTTTCTTTGTTTTTTCCTGACTCTCCCATTTTCGGTGTTCTTCCCCCAAAAGCAATTTCTATCATTTTGAATATAGGTATCTATATACATGTTGTACACTAATAGAATATAAGCTCCTTGAGGGCAGGAAATTTATTCATTTCTTCTGTTCTTGAATCCCCAACCATCTACCACAGTATCTAACACAAAATATATGCTTTTTGGTGAATGGGGTCTTGAGGAAAGGAACTGAACCCATGATTTCATTGATTAAGAGAATGGCTGATGAGGAAACTCTACAGACTGGCATCTTCTCTACAATTTAAAAATCTTAGGAAATTTCCCAGAACAGTGAAAGGTAGGTAAATTGCCTAGAATTACAAGGCTTGTATACATCATGAATAGGACTTGAACTGAGGTCTTCCTGATCCCGAGGCCTACTCTCTATCCAAGCTAGGCTGACTCTTTTTCATTTATATGCCTGCTAAATCTCTCCTGAATGGTATAACAGAAGAGCCAAGCGAGGGCAATGCCTAATCTAAAGGACTGAAACTCCAATGGTAGAATTTTAGGCATTGTAACAAGCTGATGGGGGAGGTATTTTTATAGGTGATCTCGACACGATTCAAATCACACCACAAAGGTAACTGTCTGGCCTGTGAATGCATAAAACTGTCCCTAGAGAAGGTCGTATATAAACATAAAAGATGATATTTTGCAAGCAGTCCATCATAGGGAAAAATGTGAACCCTCCCAGGAATCTGCAATATCAGAATAATAAAAGGCTCCTATGTGTCTCTGTTCCAAATATTAGGCACTTTGTTGTCTTCTAGACATGCCTCAGGCATATCTCTCTGAGGTACTTTTAGAGGTGAGATAGCCTCTAAAATTACCCCCTTGGAGAACACGCTGCTTCTCTAAATGTAGACGCCTCATTTTTGTTGCCTTCTCAGTTTGCCCACACTCTATTCTGAGCTGTTCCTGAGCAGTGGGTTCCACCGGCCAAAACAAATAGTCTTGTAAGAAGAATCCATGTCCAGAATATCAGCTTAGAGTATGATGTGGTGTTTGGACTAGGACCATATCATGAGCCCTTCTGCAGTGCTCCAAACTGTAATTAGACATATTTGCATGTGGGGCAAATGCCAAAAACTACACACAGGATAAGTAGTCAGAAGTATATGTTCTAAGGTGAAGACACCCTAAGGTGAGGCAGCAGGGCAGGATGAAGGAAGATCTCACCCTGCCCTTATTAGCTCTCCTGGTGGTGGTCCCTTCTCTCAGCCTGTGTGCTTCTCTGCCACATGGTACCAAATTCCTGGCATTCTGGAAGGAAGGCTGGACTTGGAGTCGCACCTTTAATCCTCATTAGCATTGTGACTACAAATAAATCACTTGGAGATTGTTGCCTTGGTTTCTTTATCTTTTAAATGGGAATAATACTTGTAGTACTTAACCTGATAGGGTGGTTGTGAGAAGCAAATGCAATATAATATGGAAAGCATTTTTCAAATACAAATCTTAAAAAACCTGTATATATTCATTATATGTATATGCATTCTATATTGTATACATTTACTTTATATACATCTATACATACACACACACACACGTGTATGTGCATATTTGTATGTGTGTATCTTTGCCAAGAAAACCCCAAAGGGAATCATAAAGGGTCTGACATGACTGAACAACATGTATCTATACGTGTGTATATATATGTATATACACATATATACACTGTGTACCTATACACACATGTATGTATATGTACACACTTGCATGTACATATATGTATGTGTTATATAATGCTTTAAAGATCTTAATGCAATATTAAGTTAATGAAGCTTAAAACTGCACTAAACATTTTGGAAAAGCCTCTAGATAGATAGATGATAGACAGATAGATGTATGGATAAATATACATATATACACATAGACATCCATATATCTAACATATATAGGCATCCATATATATCACACACATAGTCATCAACATGTGTATCTGTGTCTACATGTGCATGTAGTCTATATATCTTTATATATTTATTTACTCACTAGCCCCAGAGTCTCCCATGAGCTATGGAGTAAAGGATTAGCTTTGAAACTACTCCCAGAAATATTCTCAGGTCAGGGAGGTATGTCAGTAACATATTAGACAAGGCAGAGTAATAAAAAGAAGTTTGAACACTGCATTAAAGGTCACTGCTTCCCTTGACTTGTGTATATGTGGAAACCACCAGACCCTAGAACTACAGGTCCTCCAGAATTCAAACCAGAGTATCCGCAAGGTTGACAACTGAACAGTGTGAACAGAATCTTTTTTTTGTCCCTCCTATGAACTAATAACGCTGAATGTGTGCTCCTGTTTTCATTTATTTTCATACTTAAAATTATTTGTCAGATTTCTAGTTGGAGGGAGTGAGAAAGCAGTGTCATAGTTTGTGTGTCCAGTTCTCCATCTGTCAAGATAAGGATGCTACTTCCCTCTTAATGTCTGAGCCATAGGTATAGAAGCTCAGTGAGATTTCTAAGAAAGAAGTGTTAGATTGTGCTGTTAGAACTGCCGAATCAAAAAATAAATCTGTTTCCAAACCAGCAACTCTGCTAACCAAACTCCTGGATAAGAATCATATGCTCTCTTGGTGTTCCAAGTTGTGACCATCTTCCCATTTAACACCAAGTTTTGTCTTCCTTTAAAAGCTGAACAAAGGCAGTAAAACAAACAAAACAATTCACTCTGAAACAAACCAAATATATTATCTGAATTAAAGTCAAAGGAGAAGAAAAACAGCACACCACATGCTGAGTTGGTTTTCCTTAATGATCCTATCCATGTTCCTGTTTGGATGGGATGTTAATAGAATCATAAATATGTGTAATTCTTTTTCTCATGCATTGTGTTTGTTAAGGACACTGTGGGGTGAAGATCTGATTTAAAAATGGAAAATGGTGGTGATTAAAAACTGAAAAGGAGGAGAGTGGAAGACCTAATTCTGTACTACCATTAGAATGCCAATTAGATAGACATCTATGTGTATGTGTGTGTGTGTGTGCCTGTGTATTTATATGTGGTATATATTATATTATGCCAATATATAATATGTGGACAAAGAGAAAGAGGGCATACTTACTATGTGCGTGATATTGTGTTAGGAAGTTGAGAAAAAAAAGATACCAAGACAAACAAGGCAGGTCCTTAGTTCAGTAATGTGGGCTCCCCTTTCTCTAGCTGCCCTTGAAATGATTTATGGTAGTTACTCCAGGTTCTTTTTTCAATGTTCATAGGCAGGTGGAAAGAGTAAAAATGATGTTTTCGGTCACATTTCCACTTTTAACTAGAGTTTTCTGCCTAGCGTTGGCATTCAGTTCCTCTGGAGGAATGCAGATACCGAGTCTACTTACCTCAGAGAGCTAATGTGTGGAAGTGATGATGGGGGCAGTGGGCGTGGGGAGGGATAAGCTGCTTGATAGCTTTATGATCCCATCAGTGTTGGCACTTGGTCCATCAGTGCAGACTGATACCTTTTTTCATGCCTTCTCATCCTGTGTAACTCTTCTTCGTATTCTTACGCTTGCTGTTAATGTTTGTTGTTTGTTCTCCAAGAGGACCATGACATCAGAAAGGTGATGCTATGACTTGAAAGTGAATTGGATTTAAATGAAGGAGAGCTGTGCAAAGTTACTAGCCTCACTTTCTCCTCCAAAGCTCAATGCCCAGCACTTACTAAACTTAATAAATACTTGTTCCTTTCTTTCCCCCAGTAGCACAGGAAGCTGTAAATTCTATTGCAACCAACTAGTTGCAAAGCAGTTTCTCTCATTGCATTATTACAGAAGAAGCTGTCCTTTTCTTGGGTTGGTTCTTCCTTTTCGTTCCCAAGTCCATCAAGACAGATATAGAATGTACTATGCATTCTCATCTCTACTGCCATTTCACCATAGGGCTTTGGCAAAAGTGGTTTCATTTGCTCTCACTGTCTTGGATTTCTGTTTCAGGCAATTACTGGGCAGCACATTTAAACAGGTTTTTTCCTGCCCATTGCAAATGGATTTTAAGGCCTTTCCCAATATCTATTGTTTCCTCCTTAATTGTTCCCTGTATCTTTTCAGTGCTATTATTTAAAGGGAAGAGAAAGAGAACTCACCCTAAAGTTATATCTGTCTATCTAGAATACCTTGATTACCTATACATTTTTAGTAGCTACTTTTGAGTATTCTGTTACATGAATGACCCATTTGGAAAGTAATTTTGGAGTCACAAACTCATACAAAGCCAATGGAAGTGTTTCAAGGGCAACAGAAAACAAGGAGGAAAAGGAAGGAGTGTAGCCTTTACCTCTGGGTCAGTAGTGGGAACCAAGCAAAGTCCTCTCCAAATCTACTGTTGGAGCTGGTGGTGTAGGCCAAATGATGCAGCCAGAGGCACAAACTTTCAGGAGAATCCAGAGACAGATGGTATTCTCATGGTCCATTTTCAGTGGGGGTATAGTTGCAGCTGGTGTTATTTTCTGCCATCTGTCTGTAATTCTCACACCTAGGTTTGTGTTAGTATTACCTTGCTTGCTCTGCTCTATCTATTTAGTTTCATTTCATGTAGGGGCTGAGGGACAAGTCAGAGGTGGCCAGTCAGGCAGGCAGTCCTTTGAGATTTTGCTATAAAATACTACAATGTCAAAAGATAAAGGGACAAAGGAGACAGTGCAGGCAAAGATCAGAGAGGACAATCTGACTTCCAAAACACCAAGAATGTATTGTAGAGATAGTACTACAATGGTCCAAAAAGTCAATCAAAACCCATTGAGAAGCAGACAATTTATGAGCATAGGAAGCCAGGAGATAGCACTGTGAAGACAACGACAACAACACATTTCATTAAGCATCAGTTATGATTCTAAGCACTGTGCTCCATACTTGTGGAGTTACATAGTTTGAATAAGGCATGACTCTGCCTTTATGAGGCTTTTAGTCTAGTAGGGAAAAAAAAAAGACAAATACTGATAAGTCCATTACACAGTATTGTATTATAGGCACAATAGAGAAGGTATAGAAATGCAGCCAGGCAAACCAGATTAAAAAGTAATTGGGAAATATTTAACAAAATAAAAATATAATACAATGTACATAATGTTAATTTGTGGTTTTCTAAATCATTATGGTGGCACGATCCATTTCTATTTGAATTTGACACTTCTTGAGTGGAGGGTTGCAAAATAAAATGCTATGTGAAGTCCAAAAATAAAAGATTGCTTCTCACTGAGGGATTAAGGAAGACTTTCTGGGGGAGGTGGCATTAGGTTCAGGTTTTAAAGAATGGATAAGAGTACAATAAATAAAGAAGAGGAGTTTGTTAATATACAATTGCTTTGCTGTTGTCTCTGTTCTACTCAAGCATGATTTTTACAGGATTTCCAGCCTGGTAGAAACCAGGACACCAGCAGATCCCTGAAATGTTTGTGCTTCTTAGAAGGGCCATTGTAGGAATAATGTTTTCAATGATTAATCATAATAATATTTCAATTTAGCCTCCACCTCTCACAAGCTCTCCTTCCCTTAAAGGCTCAGTTCAAATACCATCTCCTCCCAAATGCCTTTCCTGATTCACCTATTTATTAATGCCTTGGCCTACACATCAAATTACCTCATATTTGCTTATTTGTATTACAGGATTTTCCTCTCAATATCATGTAAACTCCTTGAGAGCAGAGAAGGTCTTGTTTTGGGGATTATATCTTCTTTGCCTACCACAATGCATGTCACATAGTAGACAAATGCTTGTTCGATGAATGAATGAATGAATGAAATGATATTAACCTATCCTGCTTTCAGAGTACTGTGATAAATCCTTATTTATTTATTTATTTTAAGTTATGATATTCATTTCCACAAAATTTTGAGTTCCAATTTTTCTCCCCACCTCTCCCCTCTCCCCACCCCATAACACCTTGTATTTTGATTACCCCTTCCTTCAATGTACTTTCCCTTCTATCACATCCCACCCTTCCCTTATCCCCATTTTCTCTCTTTTATTGTAGAGCAAGATAGATTTCTATACCCATTGCCTGTATTTCTTATTTCCCAATTATATGCAATAACATTTCTCATTCTTTATTTCTAATACTTTGAATTCCAACTTCTCTCCCTTCCTCCCTCCCCACCCATCCCCACTGAGAAGACAAGCAACTCAATACAGGTTATATGTGTGTAGTTTTGCCAAAGACTTCCGTAATAGTCATGTTGTGTAAGACTAACTATATTGCCCTCTATCCTACCCTGTCTCTGCTTTTTTCTATCCTCTCATTTGACCTTGTCCCTTCCCAAAAGTGTTTACTTCTAATTCCTCCCTTCTCCTATTTGCCCTCCCTTCTATCATCCCCTTCATCCCAGTTTTCTCTTTCTCTCCTACTTTCCTGTAGTGTAAGATAGATTTTCATATCAAATTTAGCATGTTATTCCCTCATTAAGCCATATGTGAAGAGAGCAAGCTTCACTTTTCCCCTCTCACCTCTTCCCTTTTCTCCTCCATTGAAAAATATTTTTCTTATCTCTTTTATGAGTGGTGGTCTGCCCCATTCCATTTCTCCCATTCTCCTCCCAATATTTTCCTCTCTAACCCCTTAATTTTACTTTTTTTTATGGAAATCGTTTCTTCTGATTCAACTCAAGCTATACTCTCTGTCTGTGTGTGTATGTGTGTGTGTGCATGTGCGTGTGTGTGTGTGTGTGTGTGTGTGTAATCCTTCCACCTATCCCAATACAGAGAAAAGTCTCGAGTTACAAATATGATCTTTCCATGTAGGAATGTAAACAGTTCACCTTTAGAAAGTCCCTTATGATTTCTCTTTCCTGTTTACCTTTTCATGCTTCTCTTTATTCTTGTGTTTGAAAGTCAATTTTTCTCTTCATTTCTGGTCTTTTCATTAAGAAAGTCCTCTATATTATTGAATGACCATTTTTCCCTTGAAGTGTTATACTCAGTTATGCTGGGTAGGCGATTCTTGGTTTTAATCCCAGTTCCTTTGACTTCTGGAATATCCTGTTCCAAGTCCTTTGATTTCTTAATGTGGAAGCTGCCAGATCCTGTGTTATCCTGATTTTATTTCCACAATACTGGAATTGTTTCTTTCCAGCTGCTTGCAATATTTTCTCCTTGACCTGGGAACTCTGAAATTTGACCACAATGTTCCTAGGAGTTTCTCTTTTCAGGTCTTTTTCAGGAGATGATCAGTGGATGCTTTCAATATTTATTTTGCCCTGGTTCTAGAATATCAGGGTAGTTTTCCTTGATAATTTTATGAAAGATAGTGTCTACGCTCTTTTATTGATCATTACTTTCAGATAGTACCAAAATTTTTAAATTGTCTCTCCTGGATCTATTTTCCAGGTCAGCTGTTTTTCCAATGACATGTTTTACATTATCTTCTATTTTTTCATTCTTTTGGTTTTGTTTTGTAATTTCTTGGTTTATCATATAGTCATTAGCTTCCCTCAGTAGCAGAGTGTGCCTTTGACCAGAGTGGGAAGAGGTCATGTAGCTTTTGTTTCTAAAAGATGATTGAATTTTGAATAGGTTGCCTTCATTTTGCATTCCAGGATTAGGTATAAGATACTCCTCTCAGCATTGAAAAGACTCAGAAGTCAGACTGTTATAAATTTATTACAAAATATCTAACTGTTAGTTGTATCTTAGCAATTGCACTCTGAAAGTATTTCCACTTCTTAATTCATGTTTGAATGAGATATTTTATTTTTCCACCACTTTATTTCTTCAGGATATCCAGGCCTAAGTTACACAAACTAATTAATCACCATGACTTTTGCCACTTAAAACTCTCTTTTTAAATGTATGAAGCTTTAACTGGTCTCATCAGGCCTATATTTTTAACATCAAGACAAAAGTTGCATTAAATAATGATAAAGAACACAGTGGGTAGGAAGGTTGTTGAAGCAATACTCATACTGAGGGCTGAACTTCAGTCATGTAGCTTCCCTGACTATTCCCACCCTAACTGAGCTTACTTTCTCCTTCAAACATACAGAATTTAGCATACAGTTATACACAATTTTATAGTTTCGTATGTGTGGCCCTCCTTTCCTTATCTGAATTGGAAGTTCCCTGAGGACAAGGACAGAGTATTATTGGCTATCTCAAGGTGATCAATCCATCGTAGCTGCTTACTGAGGACTTACTGATTAATTAACCGGAAAGACTTTTTGTAAGACTCATTCACTCAAGAATAATCTGTTTAGTGCACTCTTACAAAAAGCTTTCTTGGAGAAAGCCCGTATGTGTGTTTATTTACATCATACTGTCCAAGTCCAAGTGAAAAGACTGCCCGGTCAGCCTGGGAAAGTGTGCGTCTCATGCAATTTTAACAGATGTACTGAGACAAGTGAAATGAAAAAGAAGACACCTTTATCCCAGGAATAGGTTATATCAACAAGAAATGAGATACCATGGTGATGAATACCATAGAAATACAGTCTACAGAACCTTTAGGGATTGCAGATATGTCAAGGAAACACAGAAGATTTGTGTAAACAGTTATCATCTCTGGTAAAATAAAGAGGATTGGTGGGCATTTAAAAAACAGATTTTACCGTGATTACAAAACCATTGAAGAGAAAAGGTTACTGATGCCAGAGTATATTTTGATGAGATGTGCCAGGCAGTGCAGGAGAATGAAGTAGGATGTGGGTTGAATATGATGAGGGCAGGAAGTGAGGGAGGGGTGAGAGAACCCCTTCTCCCAAAGATCGGTGTCCAAGGGCAGGTCTCCTGGAACGAATTCGTGGACTCAAGCATTGTTGAGGTCAAGGTAAAGATTTATTACACTTTTCAGCGTGAAAGAGTTCTTAGGGAACCTGCAACCTTACAGCGGTACAGGTTAAGTTTACATAGGATATACTGTAGTAAAATGTGCCAAATATACTAATTAAGTGATTCAGGGTGGGATTAGGGAGTGGTTAAGGAATGGTTAGTTCTTAAAAGAACAGGTACTTTTAGCATCTACTGTGCAAGTATTTTACCCAATAGCCCAAGTGGGGGCTACCTGTAGGTGTGGTTTTAGACCTGAAATGTCACTAAGTCAACTAGTGGTCAGGACTGACCAAGGAATACCAGACTGCTCTCATTAGTGTCTTGTTAGACAAGATAAATATAAGGGAGTATATGTATGTCTAAGTCTAGGATACATATGATTGGTCAATCACTAGTAAATGTCGTTATGACCCAGTACTCTTTGTCTTATTCACCACCCATACATAACATGCACTTAAGTTGGGTAGGACATATCCTGAGGTTATGTCCTAGACCCTCCTGTTATTCTCATTCTATGCTATCTTCCTCAGTAACTCCCAGGGTTTAATTATCATCTCCAAGGAGTTGACTCCCAAACCCATTTTTTCCCCTGAGCTCCAGTCCCAGATCTCCCACTGCCTATAGGACACCTCAAACTTGATTTCCTGGACACAACTCAGATTCACCATGTCAAAGCAAAAACTCATTATCCTTTCCCCAAAATCCACCCCCTTCCCAACTTCCCAAACCCAGGTTCATAACCCTTAATCCATGACTTTTCCTTACTCCATATATTCAACCAGGTATGAAATTTTATCACTTTTGCTTCTCACTTCCAATCAATCCATCAATCAATAAACATTTATTAAGACTACGTTATGTGCCAGGCACTTTATTAAACAGTGGATCTCCTTCTCTGCACTCATATAATCATCACCCTAGTTCAGGGTCTCATCGCACAACTCAACTAGGTTATTGGCAATGGCTCCTAACTGGGCTTCTTGCCTTGAGTCTCACTTCATTTTAAACCACCTTCCTCACACTTGCTGAAGAGGTTTCCTAAGCTCAAATCTGTGTCTACTCAACAAACTCCAAAGACTTCCCATTTCTTTTTCTACTTTAAGATTATGTAAATTTCTCTGTTTTTCACTTAAGCCAATTCATAGCTTGGCCCCAGCCCACCATCCATCCCCATTGTACATGACTATCTCTTCCTTCATTGTGCAGTCCAGCCAGACTTTCCTTATTGCTGTTCCTCATATCTGAGACTAAATCTCTTGTTTTTTGTGCCTTTGTACTGGTTGTACCCCACCCCTACCCCCAAGCCTAGGATCCACTCCTCCTCACCTCTCCCTCTTCAAATCCCTTACTTGGCTCAAAATGCAGCTCAGATACCACTTTCCACATGAAATCTTTCTTTATTTTCCTAGCTGCTAGTGTTATGTACCTCCCTTCCTCCCCTAAAAAACATCCTTGCATTTACTTTGAACATATGTACATTGCTGTATTCTTCCAAACTGCTTAGTATAAACTTCATAAGGGGAGAAACAATTTAACTTGGTCTTTGGATTTCCAGTGCCTGGTATATAGACCCAGAAAAAGTGCTTGCTTACTACTGAATTGATCAGGAAACTTAAATTTTCTCAAAGTCCTCTTCTACAGCACAATGTACTTCTGAGCATAACAGCTTAAGCCATTACCCGTTCACTCTTTAGTGGGTATTTGTTGATTCCGGCTGGGAGCAAGGGGTTGGCAGGAATAGTTAATAAGATTGGTGCCTGACTGAAGGAGCTGAGTTTCCAAGAAAAGGCCTCACAAAAGGGAAGTAGAGCAAAGCCCAGAGTGACTTTACTGGCTTCATCATTTTGCTGATAGGCAGGAAACCACCTTTTTCCTCCTTCTTACTCTTCGGTAATGGTACCTCCCCTGGGAACCTCATGGAGTAGGTGAGCTCAAATGGAATGAGATAATGTGCCTAGTATACCATGAAGTATTATAAAAACATAATGTAATAAAATTTAATATTTTTCTTTCACTGACATTTTATAATTGCTATATTTATGTGTGCATGTTTCTTTGAATTGTTTGTGTATTTCATTTTGAGCTATGAATGGAAGAGAACAGTGTCGTGCAGGAGAGAGAGAGTGCAAAAATAGAAGTAACAAGACTGGTTCTAGCTCATGTTTTGCTGCTAATGAGCTCTGCAACCTTGGGTACAAATCCTTGTACCTTTCTGTACCTCAGTTTTCTTGTTTACAAGATCTTTAAAGTCCTTCCCAGATAAAAAATAATATTTAATATGTATTTCAAACTATGTTATATCAGATAATGGCAGGTGGTGGTAGTAGTAATAGTAGTAGTAGTAGTGGGAGTACTAGTACTAGTGTTAGTAGTATTACCAGTAGTAATAGTCAAGAAACAGTTTAATAGTGCTTTAAGGTTGCAAAATACATATACATTATCACATTTGATCCAAGCAAGAGCCCCATGAGGATGCTAGGTGATGAATTCAAACTCAGCCTCTAACAGTATCTACGTGACCATAAGAAAGTCAGTTATCCTTTACCTAAATGAGGGTGCCTTGGTTTCTTCATCTGTAGAATAGAGATAATAATACTACCTACTTCCTAGGGTTGTTATAAGGATAAAATGAGATGTTTGTGAATTTATCTACATCCTTAGTGTAAAATAAATGCTAGCTATTATTATTGTGTAGTTATCGTTTTATTACTATCCCTATTTTTGCAGATAAAACTCCAAGTTCAGAGAAACTAAATGACTTGCCCAGGATCACATAGCTTTTAAGTATATAAAGTCAGTATTGAGCCCATGTCTTCCTGCCTCCACATCCAGTACTCTATCCACTATGCCACACTGTCTCAAACTGCTCATTAACTTGCTGCTTCCTAACCACCTTTGACCAATACTGTCAAACCCATTAAAAACATAAATTAGAGATTCAAATCACTAAGGAGCTACTGGAAATGTCAGAGACCTTTTGTAAAGGAAAATCCTACACTCATGGTTGACCTTTGTCATCCTGATTGGTAGTCATATATGGTATGATTTGTGGGGTTCCAGGAAGGCCCCTTACCTAAGTATATAACCCCTCTAGGGACTACTGTATCAGAAACTTCACCATTAGTGATTCCTTCCTTTGCCTTAAATACTACCCTTTTCCTGCTCCCTCTTTTAATATGTAAATACGTCAGGGAAGGAGAAAACATTAAGTCCTCAATAATTCAGCCTGAAGGAATTTTTCAGTAGTTCATTCTCTGGAAAGGCCATGACAACATGTGAGCAGCAAATAATCGAAGGGTGATTTCATTGAAAGTGGAGAAAGGTCAGGAAAGGGAAATGAGAGATGAGAGCGCGAAGACCACCTTTAGCATGAACTAGACCTAGTTGTAAGTGCAGCTTGGGCAGGAAAAGAGGATAAATTCCAGATCTATTTGAAGAATGCACATTGACCTTTTAGAAAATCCTCTTTGGTCTGTGCAAGTTGGTGTGACATTGTCCACAATCATCCAGTTTTAAAACACCATTTGAATATGAGAAAAAAACCACTCCTTCCCTGACTCCATCTTTTCCATAAGTGTGGAACATTCTATGTAATATCAGTCTTTTTCTGTAAGTGGACTAGTTGAACTTTTTTTCCCGTCTTTTCATCCTCTCTTTTTTATTCTTTATTATAAAGAATGACTTTCTGGAAGGGAGTCTGGACAGGGATAGAGAGGAAAATGTAGGTGATATAAAAACAAACGTCTATTAAAAATCTAAATGTAAAATCTTTTAAAAATCAAAATGTCAATTAAAACATTAAAAGATCAACATCATATACATAGGGAATGTGGATAGGAACTGGGCCTGTGATTTTGCAAGTATAAAGGCTCCCAGGTGAAGAAACTCTTTTAACAAAAGAGTCTTTCTCTTAGAAAGTAGCCATTTTTACAGGGCTTCTTAAACTTTTGCCACTTGTGACTCCTTTTCCATTTAGGCAGCTTTCATTGGTATTGCATGGCCTGAGGGTATGAGTTGTACAAAGTACCCATGTTTTGTGTTCAGAACCAGGGCTGTAGTGAAAATGCATGATGCAACATGGGCAAGTGCCGACAGAAACACCTAGGATTCATTACACATTTTATTTTCAATTAATTTTGGGGTGTTGCACATTCAGAAACCTTTTACTATTCCTAAATTTTTTGCTATCCCCTATAGAGTTGCAACCTACAGTAGACACTGAGATGTTAGTTGACGTGTCCAGAGTCATATGTCTATTATTTAGGAGAATCAGGACCTGAACTCATCGTCCTAGATTGTAGACTGATCTTTCATCTACTAAACACACTACCTCTCATATTGTATACACTGGAATCATTTTTTTAATTCTTAAAAAATCCCTAATCTACCATTTCAAAAATTCATACAAGCCATTTATAGCAAACACCACAACAGCCTCCCCCAGTAAAATGAAATAAAATATTTACAGCAATAAAACAAACATCTCCTGAAGATAATCTTGTGCCAAACCACTAGCACATAAGGCAGTATGATTAAAGGGACATGTGCAAAGTGCACAGGAGAGAATGAAAAAGCCCCCTGCTGAGTCCATGCTGGAAGAAGCCAGGACCGATTCTCAGGAGAACAAGGGAGTGAAGTTTCACAGTCAGAAGTCCTAATTAATAGGCATCTAATCAAGCAGAAATGCTTTACCAAACAGTAGGATGCTGCCTCGTGGCATTGCTCACACCCATGAATTTACAGGAATGAAAACAACAGAAATAATAATAACCCTGTACATTTGCAGAGTCTGGTATACTTTTCAAAGTGCTTTCAAATGCATTATTTCCTTTTATCCTCAGAACCAACCCAACGAATTTGATAGGGCTAACATTATTATCTCTATTTAACAGAGGAGCAAACTGGTTCCCATGGTGGTTCTTTGGAATAGTAGAAAGAATACAGTGACTTAGTGATAGATCCTAGGCTGCAAACCCAGGTCTTGGAATTCCTCCACAAGGCTCCTCTCAAAAACACTGTAGAAGAGTACAGTTTGGTTGTGAGTAGAAAGCAAGAGAAGGGACTAGTGGATTCCTGATAATAAAAGGGGAAGAGGAAAGATAGGCTTCAATGGACTTTCCCTTTCAGCATCCTTATTAATTATATTCTTAGATAGACAGTTAAAAGGCAGAGTAGCACTTTCTTGATCCAGGCACAAGCCTAAAAATGACTTCATCTCATTCTTCTCACAACGCTTTAAATCTGGGTGTTCCTTATGTCTTTTAAATCCTTTGTATCCCCTATAGTGTCTTAGTAAGGGTTAGGTACTATAATTCTCTTTATCTGTACAAATTCTATCTATCCTTCAGAGACTCATTCAAATCTTACCTCCTCCAGGAAGCTTTCCAGGATATCCCAGTTTCAAATAAATTTCTCTGTAATTTCCTTCAGTTCTACAATTGTTTGGCACCGAAGTGTATATTGTCTCATATTTATTCCAGATGTTTTTTAATCTTTTCACTGAGAGTAGGAGCAAGGGCTTCATTTCTCTTGTATCCCCTACAATATAAGAGTGGACACAGTAAAACATGGGATCATAGAATGCCAAGAACAGAAGTGGGGAACCTGTAGCCTCAAGGTCAATGTGACCTCGAGGCTGCAGGTTCCCCACCCCTGGCCAAGAGATTTAGAAGTAGAAGGGCCGTTGGTGATTATTTGAGTCCAAATCTCTTCTTTTAAGGATAAGGAAACTGAGGTTTATAGAATTTAAATGCAGAGAACCTCAGACACCCAAAGCCTGCCATCTACTTAGTTCAGAGCTGGGGATCTGACCAAATCTTTTTAACTTCCCACTCAGTCACTCCATAAATTATTGAACTGAACTATTTCCCCAACGTTTGATTCTTGATGTATTCTTTCATTTTATACATATACTATATACGTGGATGGATAGATAGATAGATAGATGACAGATATATGGATGTATACACTAGTATATACACTAAAAGGTGCATGGAGGGAGCTCTTGAAAGTTGCTCTGGGCACAAAGATTGTTAGCAATGCTGAAGATCATTTATCAGCTATCTAAGAATAAATTCTAATTGATGCAGATGACCAAACCCAAAGCGTTATTAACTCATTCCTAAAGAGTAAATGCAGTACCAGCTAATTTTCAAGCTAGAGCGCAATTGATAAAATTGTACTTCTCATCCTAATGGCATCAATCAATCAGCATTTATTAAGTGCCTACTATATATGCCAACTAGAAAGTTGTTCAGTTGTTTGTCAGCAGAGGCTGACCTTTCTTGGAGTTTTCTTGACAAAAGTGATTTGCTGCTTCCTTCTCCAGCTCATTTTACAGATGAGGAAACTGAGGTAAACAGGGTTGAGTCACTTGCCCAGGGTCACACAGCTAGGAAGTATCTGAGGCTGGATTTGAATTCATGAAGATAAGTCTTGCTATTTCCAAACCCCATACTCTATCCTCTGTACCACCTAGCTACCCTACGCTTCTGATACTGAATGTGATGTGATGTATGTATGTGTATGTGTAGTTTTTTGTATTCTTTGGGTTGTTTTTGTTTTCCCCCCACATCCTAAACAAGGGCTTCACTTCTCCCTCCCTTGTTACAGCTCTTCATAGCGTCTGCCCTTGTTGCCTTTTCCTGTTGGTGCATGCTTTATGCACAACTTCAAAGAAAGGACCTTATTTTGCTAGGCACTGAACTATATAACCCATACTGGGAAAAGAAGGTTGTGCTTTGGTTTGGAAATATATGTGACAACCACCTTGAATTCAAAAGGAAATTTAACCCAACCTCATAAAAATAAAACTCTTTTCATTGATTTTGCAGGTCAGCTTATATTTATGGGGTTAAATTCAGAGCTTTGAATGATGTCCTATGTTTTGACTCATTTTATTCATGGCACAGCCCCAGTGAATGGGACCCTGAGAATCTATGATACATTGGCCTTACAGGGCAAACATTCCTTTATTTCTAATGAGCACTAAAGAAAGCAGCTTATATGACTGCACTCACTATAAACCATTAAACAGTAGTAATTTAATGTCACCCAACAGGTGAAACCAAACTCATTGTCCTTTTTATCCGATTTTTTTTAAAGAATGACCTTGTTCTCTCAATTCCATTTTACTTGCAGTGATGTAACTGAGTGCCCTGGCACCTTTATTTTTCACATCTGAAAAGCTGAGTTAAGCACGGCCATACAAAGTCAGCTGCCATGAGAATAAATTATGGGCTTTGCAGGGCAACATCCATGTTTTTGGAACAGTTGTTTTGTTTCTTATCCTGGGAGATTGTTCAGTAAAGAGCATACCTGCTGTGGATCCCTGTTGCTGAACTTGGTACAGCAAAGAAGGCAATCCTAGCCCAAACGTAAAACATGAAGTATAATAATCACCACTCACCTTATTTCTAAAGCCCTTTATTTGCAATAGCCCTTTGAGGTAGATAGTATAAACATTATGATCATCATTTTATGGAGGAGGAAACTAAGGTTCCATGAGGTTGTGACTAACCCATGTTTAACTCCCCTTTTCACTCTCCATTCTAATTAAATTGACTTACTAGTTGTTCTCTGAATAGGAAATTCCATTTCCTACCACTGTGCCTTTGTACAAGTGATCCCCATGTCTGATAGGTGCCCTTATTAACTTTGATTTTATTCTGTATATATTTTATGTGAACTTGCTTTGCCAAATTAGAATATACCTTCCTTATGAGTAGGGACTGTTTCATTCTTTACACTCTTGTTCCTAGGAAGACAGGTGGTATAGTTGATAGAGTACTGGACCTGGAGTTCAAATCTAGCCTCAGCTGTTTACAGAAAGGGTCACAAAGAGTCACACAAGACTCAACAACCACAACAACTTCTATTCCACCACATTTTCTGCACATAGTAGACATTCAGTAAATAATTATTGATTTATTTAACTTCACTCACTTTTTAGCTATGTAACCTCAGATAAGTCATTTAATTTTTCTGAGCCACAATTTCCTCCTTTGTCAAATGAGGGGTCTCGATTCAGTGACCTTTGCTATCCTTTACAGTCATAAATCTATGATTTTATTTTAGTTTAGTCACTATAGGGAGCTAATGAATGCTTCAGAGCAAGGAAATTACATAATCAGGTGTATGCCTTAGAAAGCCTGGGGAGAATTGTTTGGAGAAAGCAGAGGCTGGAGACAGGGGGATTGACTAGAAGGGTATTGTC
Organism: Bettongia penicillata ogilbyi; assembly: GCA_023548195.1. Classification (NCBI taxonomy): domain Eukaryota; kingdom Metazoa; phylum Chordata; class Mammalia; order Diprotodontia; family Potoroidae; genus Bettongia; species Bettongia penicillata. The sequence goes on along the minus strand of JAJHZJ010000422.1, from coordinate 1,811,523 downwards.
ATAGTCAAGGTGATGAGATCTGCTTTCAGGTGGTGGCTATGTGAATGGTAAGAGAGGGATGCATGTATGAGATGTCATGGTGATAGAGGGATGAGTCATTGAATGTCTTAGAATTCGACCATGAGTGAATGTGAACATGGTACCCTCAACAGAAAGAAGTTAGTAGAAGGGGCAGGTTTCCGTTTTCCTCTTATCCAAATGTAAAGGAGCCAATCTTGGTGTGCATGTGTAGATGGGCAGCAGGGTGAATTTGAGGTCAGTTTCACAGAGAGAACGGTGACAAGAAATGCAAGCATGGGTCATGTTGAATAAGGTATGGCTTATTGGTTCACAGGATCATAGATTTATCCCTAAAAGGAATCTCTCAGGCCAATTTGTCTTAAAGCCCCTCCTTTTACAGAGGAGGAAACAGGCTCAGAAAGGTTAGATAGCGATACAGGAAGATGATGTGTTTGTTCTCTTTTGGATACTTTGAGTTTGACATGTATTGATTAGATATCCAAGTCATCCAAGATGACTTCCAAGTAGCTGGTGATGTTAAAATGAAGTCCTGGTGAGAGATTAGGGATAGATGTGTCAATTTTGGATTCTTCTTAGAGATGGCACTCAAACCCATGGAAGCAGTTACAATCATCCTGAGTATAGGAAAGGAAGAGAAGAGGACCTAAGGCTAGATTTGAGGAGCATCCAGGGATAGCTAAGTAGAGTAGGGAATACAGGGCCAGAACTGGAGTCAGAAAGACCCAAGTTAAAACTCAACCTCTGAATACTTCCTAGGTGTGAGGCTCTGCACAAGTCTCTTAACCTCTGTTTGCCTCAGTTTCCTCAATGGTAAAGGGGGAGTAATAATAGTACCTATCTCACAGGGTTGTTGTAAGAATCAAATGAGATAATAATTATAAAGCTCTTAGCACAGCATGTGGAACATAGTAAATACTATACAAATATTAGCTATTATTATACAAACTTAGAAGACATAAGATAGCATCCTCTGAAAAACAGTTGATATTGCTGTTATTAACTCCATTTTGCAAAGAAGGAAAACAGAGGCTCAGAATGCCTTACCTGTCATGTAAGTGGTCCAGCCAGAACTGATCCCAAAACCATTCTTTCCACTGTGCCACACTGATTCTCCTTGTTTCATTTCTGGGAGTCTAGTTTGTCCAGGGGCATGTCTCCCCCTTCTCTTGTCAATCCCAGCATGGGTAAACAGGATGGAGTGTCAGTCCCAGATGCTAATTGATTGAGTGTCTGTAACTATATTCACCTCAGAGCAGGTGGCTAAATAATTGCTCTCCCAAAGTACTTTATGAAGGTGCTGGCAATCACCAAGCTGTGTGAAGGGGAGAAAAGAGATCATTTAATTAGAACACAGAAGAAAGTCATTATGTATGGGTCAGCCTGATATTAATGCTATATGCATTATCTATATCTGTATTGGCTGCTTGCTGAGGAAGAAATGTTAGCCTCAGCAAAAAGAAATTCCATGTCTCATTCATGAGTCAAGGTTGTTGACAAGTTAGAAGTCTTGTGTAGCATCTCATCCAAAAGCTGTCAGATCTAATAGAACAGCCGACCTGAGACACTGCTATTCTACCAGAATATCCAAGCTGGAACTATGCATAGTAGTAAATAGGTGTTACTAGACTCACAGCCTGAGAACCCTGCCATGGAGGGCAGAGATCTTGGACAATTGCAGTTACTTTCTCTTCTCCCTCAGTTACTGGATGTAATGCAAACTGGATCAACTAGTATTAGATACTGAAGCAGTCGCAGTATTAGATGTTACTTGAGGGAATCTAGCTGGGTAGGTTTTATAGTATCAGGATTATAGATTGAGAGTTAGAAGAGACCTCAGAGGTCACCTAATCCAACCTACTCTTTTATAGATAAAGAAATTGAGGTCAAAAGAGGTTACCAGGGTCACACAGGTAATAAGGATTTGATCCTAGATTCCTTGACTTCAAATAACAATGCTTTCCAAATTCAGCACTACCTTCCCAATAGGGACTAAAGGTTATAGGTTCAGTCCCCTTACAAATCTTCTGAAGAATTCATAGAAAAGAATAATTTCCCACTCTTTTGTTCACAAAAGGGATGAGGAAAAAGAATATGGGTGGTATAGTGCAGTACATTCCAAAAAGTGCAAAACCAAATTACTTTTTAAAAAATATGTTGTTGGAGTGGAGCCAGGATGGTGGAGTAGAAAGATGCATATACTCTAGCACTTCCCGCACAACCCACAAACTACCTGTAAAAAATGATTCTCAACAAATTATAGAGCAGCAGAAGCCACAGAATGACAGAGTGAAAGAGATTTCCAGCCAAAGGTAACTTGGAAGGCCAACAGAAAAGGTCTATCCTACAGGACACTGAGCAGAGCTGAGCCCAGTGCTGGCTATGCACAGGGAGGAATAGGACCTGAACAAGCCTTGGGGCAGAATCCCCAGCAGGGAAGGTCCCAGATCCCTGAAACCACAAGCAATAAAGAAAGCTTCAAAGGTCAGTGTAGGGAGAGCTTTCCCAGCTGGGAGAGAAGGGAGCATGGTCATCCCCACCACCGGCCCCAGGCAGCAGTAGAGATAGCAGCAGCAGCAGCAAGGAGTGGGCATTTATGGTGGCTGCAGAAGCAGCCTGTGTCCATTGTCCCAGCAGCTCAGCTTAAAGCCTCTGGGGGAATTGAGCAGGGGATCTGAACCTCAAATCTCACTGGTGGCCCTGCCCCTGCCTAAAGCCCCTGAAGGAAATGAGCAGCTGATCTGAATCTCAGCCCTGAGCACTGTCCTGGGGTGAGAGGAGCACTAGGACCTTTCTCTTGACAAAGGGTTCAGAAGTCAAGTAACTGGCTGGGAAAATGCCTCAAAAAGCGAAAAAAAAACAAGACCATAGAAGGTTAATTTCCTGGTGAACAAGTATCTCCTACAATCCTTTCAGATGAGGAAGAACAATGCATATTGTCAGAGGAAGTCAAGGCTTCTGCATTCAGTACCTCCAAAATGAATATGAAATGGGCCCAGGCCATAGAAGAGCTTGAAAAACAAGTGAGCAGGTTGCTAAAGGAGAATCAAAAAATGCTGAGGAAAATAACACCCTTAAAAATACACTAATTTAATTGGAAAAAGAGGTCCAAAAAGGCAATGAGGAGAAGAAGGCTTTAAAAAGCAGTCTCAGCCAAATGGAAAAGGAAGTTTAAAAGCTCACTGAAGAAAATAGTTCTTTAAAAATGAGAATGGAGTTCAGGGAAACTAATGACTATATGATAAACCATGAAGTTACAAAACAGTACCAAAAGATTGAAAAAATAGAAAATAATGTGAAACATCTCATTGGAAAAACAACTGACCTGGAAAATAGATTCAGGAGAAACAATTTAAAAATTTTGTGGCTACCTGAAAGCCATGATCAAAAAAGAGCCTAGACATTGTCTTTCATGAAATTATCAAGGAAAACTGCCCTGATATTCTAGAACCAGGGCAAAATAAATATTGAAAGAATCCACAGATTGCCTCCTGAAAGAGACCCAAAAAGAGAAACTTCTATGAATATTGTGGCCAAATTTCAGAGTTCCCAGGTCAAGGAGAAAATATTGCAAGCAGCTAGAAAGAAACCATTTGAGTGCTGTGGAAATGCAATCAGGAAAACATAGGATCTGGCAGTTTTCTACATTAAAGGAATCAAAGGGCTTGGAACAGGATATTCTAGAAGTCAGAGGAACTGGGATTAAAACCAAGAATCACCTACCCAGCAAAACTCAGCATACTACTTCAAGGGAAAAGATGGTCATTCAATGATATAGAGGACTTTCAAGCATTCTTGATGAAAAGATCAGAACTGAAGAGAAAATTTTACTTTCAAACACAAGAATCAAAAGAAGCATGAAAAGGAAAACAGGAAAGAGAAACCATAAAGGACTTTCTAAAGCTGAACTGTTTCCATTCCTACATGAAAAGATAATATTTGTAACTCTTGAGACTTTTCTCAGTATTTGGGTAGGTGGAGGGATTATGCACACACACACACACACACACACACACACACATTGACAAAGAGTACAGGTTGAGTTGAATTGGAATAGATGAAATCCATAAAAAATTAAATTAAGGGGTTAGAGAGAAAAACATTGGGAGAAGAAATGGAATGGGGCAGAGATAAGAAAGAGATAAGAAAAATAAGAGATAAGAGATAAGAAAAGAGATAAGAAAAATCTTTTTCAATGGAGGAGAAAAGGGAAGAGGTGAGAGGGGGAAAAGTGAAGCTTACTCTTGTTACATATGGTTTAAGAAGGGAATAACATGCCCACTAAATTTGGTATGAAAACCTATCTTACACTATAGGAACTTAGGGGAGAAGGAGACAAGTGGGGTGTAGAGGATGATAGAAGGGAGGGCAAATGGGAGAAGGGAGTAATTAGAAGTAAACACTTTTGGGAAGGGACAAGATCAAATGAGAGAATAGGAAAAAAAGGGGGGACAGGGTAGGATGGAGGGCAATATAGTTAGTCTTACACAACATGATTAATATGGAAGTCTTTTGCATAACTACTCATATATAGCCTGTATTGAATTGCTTGCTTTCTCTGTGTGGATGGAGGGGGGAGGGAGGGAGAAGTTGAAATTCAAAGTATTAGAAGCAAATGTTGAGAAGTGTTATTGCATATAAGTGGGAAATAAGACATATGGTTATGAGGTACAGAAATTTATCTTGCCCTACAAGAAAAGAGAGAAGATGGGGATAAGGGAAAGGTGGGGTGTGATAGAAGGGAGGACACAATGAGGGAAGAGGTAATCAGAATACAAGGTGTTCTGAGGCGGGAGGAGGGGAGAGATGGAGAGAAAAATTGGGACTCAAAATTTTATGGAAATGAATGTTGAAATCTAAAACTAAATAAAACTATTAAAAAAAAATTAAAAAAAAAATGTTGTTGTACTAATTAGTAGAAGCATCTTCAACTATGATGACCAAGACATAAGAAGACTAGTTTTAAAATATCAAGGCATATGGGGGAGGAGCCAAGATGGTGGAGTAGAAAGATTCACATATGCTAGCTCCGAACCCACAGCCCATCAATTACCTGTAAAAAGGAACTCCCAACAAATTCTGGAGCAGCGGAAGCCACACAACAATGGAGTGGAGGAGATTTCTGTTTCAGAGAGCCCTGAAAAACCAACACCAAAGGTCCATCACGCACCAGACCTGGAGCAGAGCCCAGCCCTGCCTTGACCCCATGGCACTGAGAGGAGCAGATCTGAGCAGGTTTCAGGGATGGAATCTCTGGTGGCCATGAAGGTCCCTCAACCCACAGGCACTACAGGTCAGTGAGAGACCCTATCTGGCCAGCCGAGAGGTGAGTGGGGTATCTCCATAACTCAGGCCCCCTCGAGAGGCAACAGCAACCAGGAGCTCCAGAAGCAGGCAGGGGCTCGAGTCCATTGTTGAAGATCTCCACATAAACCCCCTGAGGGAACAGAGCCTAGGCAGTGGCCCTGCCCCCACCTGAGCACCTGTATTTAATCTCTTATTGAATAGCAGCCCCGCCTGCCACTGAAAGCCCTGAGGCTGGGGAGCAGCATTTGAATCTCAGACTCCAAGCACTAGCTGGGCTGATCTGGAGGTGAGGCAGGGGTGGGGAAGAATCTCAGAAGTCAAGTAACTGGCTGGGAAAATGCCCAGAAAAGGGAAAAAAAATAAGACCATAGGAGATTACTTTCTTGGTGAACAGATGTTTCCTCCTTTTATTTCTGATGAGGTTGATCAATGCTTACCATCAGGGAAAGACATAGAAGTCAAGGCCTCTGTATCCCAAACATCCAAAATAGATATACAATGGGCTCAGGCCATGGAAGAGCTCAAAAAGGATTTTGAAAAGCAAGTTAGACAGGTGGAGGAAAAACTGGGAAGAGAAATGAGAGAGATGCAAGAAAAGCATGAAAAACGGGTCAATACCTTGCTAAAGGAGACCCAAAAAAAATGCTGAAGAAAATAACACCTTGAAAAATAGGCTAACTCAACTGGCAAAAGAGGTTCAAAAAACCAATGAGGAGAAGAATGCTTTCAAAAGCAGAATTAGCCAAATGGAAGAAGAGGTTCAAAAGCTCACTGAAGAAAATCGTTCTTTCAAAATTAGAATGGAACAGATGAAGGCTAATGACTTTCTGAGAAACCAAGAAATCACAAAACAAAATCAAAAGAATGAAAAAAATGGAAGATAATGTGAAATATCTCATTGGAAAAACAACTGACCTGGAAAATAGATCTAGGAGAGACAATTTAAAAATTATGGGACTACCTGAAAGCCATGATCAAAAAAAGAGCCTAGACATCATCTTTCATGAAATTATCAAGGAAAACTGCCCTGAGATTCTAGAACCAGAGGGCAAAATAAGTATTCAAGGAATCCACTGATTACCACCTGAAATAGATCCAAAAAGAGAAACTCCTAGGAACATTGTGGCCAAATTCCAGAGTTCCCAGGTCAAGGAGAAAATCTTGCAAGCAGCTAGAAAGAAACAATTCCAGTATTGTGGAAATAAAATCAGGATAACACAAGATTTAGCAGCTTCTACATTAAGGGATCGAAGGGCATGGAATAGGATATTCCAGAAATCAAAGGAACTAGGACTAAAACCAAGAATCACTTACCCAGCAAAACTGAGTATAATACTTCAGGGGAAAAAAATGGTCTTTCAATGAAATAGAGGACTTTCAAGCATTCTTGACAAAAAGACCAGAGCTGAAAAGAAAATGTGACTTTCAAACACAAGAATGAGAAGAAGCATGAAAAAGTAAACAACAGCAAAGCGATGTCATAAGGGACTTACCAAAGGGGAACTGTTTACATTCCAACATGGAAAGACAATATTTGTAACTCTTGAAACTTTTCAGTGTCTGGGTAGTTGGTGGGACCACACACACACATACACACACACACACACACACACACATGCATAAACACACAGAGACAGAGAGCACAGAGTGAATTGAACAGGATGGGATCATATCTTAAAAAAAAAATTAAGGTAAATGTATAAGAGAAATGTATTGGGAGGAGAGAGGGTAAAATGGAATGGGGCAAATTATCTCTCTTAGAAGAGGTAGGCAGGAGACATTTTAGTGGAGGGAAAAAGAGGGGAGCTGAGAGAAAAACATGAAGTTTACTCTCATCACATTCAATTAAAGGAAGGAATAAAATGCACACTCATTTTGGTATGAAAACCTATCTTACAATACAGGAAAGTGGGGGAGAAGTAAGTAAGCAGGGTTGGGGGGATGATAGGAGGCAATGGGAGGAGGGAGCAATTTCAAGTCAACACTCAGGGAGAGACATGATCAAAAGAGAGAATAGAAGCAATGGGGGGCAGGATAGGATGGAGGGAAATATAGTTAGTCTTATACAACGTGACCATTATCGAAGTCATTTGCAAAACTACACAGATAGGGCCTATATTGAATTGCCTGCCTTCCCAAAGGGAATGGGTGGGGACGGAGGGATGGGGAGAAGATGGAACTCAAAGTTTTAAGAATAACTGTTGAGTATTGTTCTTGCTACTAGTAAATAAGAAATACAGGTAATGGGGAATAGAAAGTTATCTGGCCCTACAGGACAAAAGAGAAGATGGGGACAAGGGAAGGGGAGGGATGACAGAAGAGAGGGGCAGATTGGTGATAGGGAAAATTAGATTGCTTGGTGTATTGGGGTGGGGGGTGGGGATAAATGGGGAGAAAATTTGAACCCAAAATTTTGTGAAAATGAATGTAAAAAGTTAAATAAATAAATTTATATTAAAAAAATATATTAAGGCATAGCAGTTTTAAGCATGGAGAAAACAATTTCTTGAGGGACTTTTCTAGCTGTCTACATTCTTAAATTTTCTGTGGCTTTGTGGGCAAAACTTAAAAAAAGAAAAAGAACTGAGAAAAGAAAAGATAAAAAACTCAGTGACCTCGGTGATTTTATGAAGAGGAAAAAAAAAATTACATAATTCCAGCATCCTTATCCCTCTGGAAGAGACTATGTAACATACAAGTAAGCTAAGAAGATGTTCCTGAAACTCCAAATATCTGTCACAAAGTCCTTACACTCAAACTATGCATTTTACTCTTTTAACTATAACTCCGAGCTTCATTGGCTGTCATTTAACATAAAATTCTGAACAACCTTGGTTATCTGATTTAGAAGCAGAAAATCAGAAGGAGGTTGGAAATGTGAGATGAGGAGATTGAGAGGCAGGTACGGTGACAGCGAAGAAATGACAGCTCACAGCCTGAAATCAATGGAGGAGATTCATAGCACCAAGATATATTAACTTGGAGTATAATGGGTGCTCATTGAGATAACCATGAATCATCAAGAAAAGAAAAAACTGTGTTCAGTCTACTCTGCTGAAGAAGCTAGGGAGGTGTGTAACATATTTTAGAACGATTCCCATCGAAAATGGTGAAAACTAGTTTAGGCATTTGTAGGAATAAACTTCAGGTATACAGAAGCATCATGGCACAGTGGAAAGAACCAGGATCTGCAGTAAGAGGAACTTAGTGCTGATACAATCTGGTTGACCTTGGACCAGTCATTTAACCGTTCTGAGCAGTTTTCTTACCTGCGAAATGAGGGAGTTGCTCTATACAGCTATTGAGATCCTTCCAAATTCTATGATCCTATAAACTGGAAAATCCACTTCATCCATCCATCCATCCATTATTCATCCATACATCCAACAAACATGTCTAGGCCCCTAGAGTGTGATATGTGGTACTATGGGAGTTGCCAAGACAGTATTTGGCCCCAGCTTTCAGGAAGATTCTAGAACCTAATAACATTAGACAAGTGGAGGTATCATTACATTTGTGTGACTAAATAACAAGTTTCCTGTGATTCCTCAGATAGAGTTTCTATCATTGCTCATAGATTTAGGTCTGAATGAGATTTTAAAGATCAGTTTTACTAATCCCCTCCATTTTACAGATAAAGAAACTGAGGCTTAAAGAGGTTTGAGTAATTTGACCAACATCATACAAAGAAGGAAGTGAGCTAACAACCAGTGTACCTGTCTTTCCACACCCTCTGTAACATTAACTATTCCCTATTTATCATCTGCCAATTTCTATGTAAATCTTTGATCCTAAAACCCCATAAAACTTTCCAGCCCTTTGAACCTATGGATCTGAGGAATTCAGTCAAAAAGTTGCAATTAAAGCCATATTTCAAGAGGTTGAGAAATGAGTGGGAGGAGAGAAAATTAAGGAGAATGGCTGCAAGTGATTTAAAAAAAGGATTGTTGTGGGCATTAATTAACAGTTGTAGGATATGAATTTGAAGATGTTAAGAACCAAAGTCTATATCCTTTTATTCTTGATGGATAAATTTTAAGGTGCCTGGAATGTGTTGATGGATATATTTTAAAGGTACCAGCTCCTTTCATTTAACCTGAGGATAAAACTGTACAAACTCCAGGGGTATAGCTATCTCTCATCTTGGCAGAGATTTCCAGCTCCTTGTTGGATGTCACATGTGGCCTCCCAGAATCTGGACAAAAGGAACCTAAGTGACCACGTTACAAATTGCCATATGAGCTAGTGGCATCTTTTTTTAAAAAAATGAATAATTTAGACATAGTTAAATTCCTTGTTTGTCTAAGTCTTGTCTCTTTTCCTTGGAATCCCTAACTGAACCTTAAGACATATTTTAAATTTATGGTTTTAAAATTCTCTTCCAAAAAGCTTAGCTTTTTTTAACTCCAAACCTTTAAAGAAAGAAAATGTATCAGAAAGAAAGCTATGAAGATGCTGATTGGTAAAGGTCCATTTAATTAATTAATCAGCCCATACTAGCTCCTTTTTCAAAAGAGAAAAAAGAATAAAGTTGATCAGTCATTGGATGGGGAAAAAATTTCTGACAGGAAAAGATAAACTTGGAGATTAAGGATACTGATGCAGAGATACAGCACATATCTATAATCCTCGTCCACAAGCCGAGTGAGTCAGAAAAGCAGTGTCTTCAATGAGCTATGCAATAGGGAAAATCTGACTAGTTAGAGAATAATCAAGCTGAGCTCTTTTCATTAATTCATTCATTTACTCAACAAATATTTACTAAGAACTAAATGTCTGTAGCTCTGAGCTGGAACCACTAAAAGCATACAAAATAAATGGTCATTATGTATTTCTTCTTGGAAATTAAAGTTGAATTGTATGCATATGTGAAGAAATTATATAGCAACAAAACAGAGAATAGAGTAGGCCAAATTGAATGATATAAATAGTAAGTTGAAGGAAAGGAGAGATAACTATGGAAAGACCAGTCAGGTAAAACCTCATGAAGGAGTCAGGACATGAGCTAGACTTTGAAAAATGAGTAGAAGTACACAATGAAATGGAAGACATTCTAAGCAAGGGAGAGCATGTGATCAAATGCATATCATCATCATAGATGGTATATGGTAATGATAGTCAGAAAATGATCTGATTGAGCACTTACTAGAAATAATGGTATTTGGATGATGCTTCACATTATCTAAGGGATCAGACAGACAGTAACGTAACCAATCAGGGCCAAACAATCATCTGAAGGCAGAAACACAGATAATAAGAGTGGTCACTGGAACTTCAGCTATGGCAGAAGCTCTTTAGTGTAGAACTGAAGGAGAAAAGTTAGTTTTTGGACTTAGTACACCCAGTTCTATCAAATTCACTGCTAATTGGCACAGATGCCTTTATAGTAGCTCACTAATGTTGCAAAGGGTCATAAGGTTTTCGAGAAAATGGACAAGTTCTTGGTCAGGTCTATCTGATTGATTTTTCAGTGTATGTTATTTTAAATTTATTCTTTATTTTTAACATTCATTCTTTTTAACTTTTGAGTTTCAAATTTCCTCCCCCTCTCCCACACTTCCAGATTTTTCTCCAGAATATTTGGACGAGATGACTACTCCACCATCAGTTCATTAATATACCTATTTTCCCTCATCCCTTTCAGCATTTGTCATTTTTAACAGATGTAAATGTGGTACCCTAATCTTGTTCCAATTTGCCTTCTCTAATCAACAGTGATTTAGAGTGCATATGACTCTTGAGAGTTCTGATTTCTTTCTCTGAAAAGTGCCTTCCATTTTCCTTGATCATTCATCAATTGGGGAACTTCTTTCATTTTTTGTAATTTGACTCAGTTTCCCATATATTTGAGAAATGAGGCCCTTCATCAGAAAAACTCGCTATAAAATTTTTTAAATAACTTCATTGTCAATGGTGCCTTTTAGAAAATGTACTTTCCCTTGTTATCTCTTTTAATTAGGTCTATTTTTGCTTTTGCTTTGCCTGAAATCATGATTGCCACCCCTGCCTTTTTAACTTCAGCTGAAGCATTAAAGATTCTGCTCTAGCCCTTTATTTTAACTTTGTGCGTGTGTGTTTCTGTTTCAAGTGTGTTTCTTAGAAACATCTTATTGTTGCATTCTGGTTTCTAATCCATTCTGCTATCCACTCCTGTTTTATGGGTGACCTCATTCCAATCCCATTCACAGTTATGATTACTGCGTATTTTCTTCCATCTTATTTGTTTTTGTTTATCCATTTCTGTCTCTTTTAATCCTGTCCCTCTTCAAAAGTCTGTTTTGCTTCTTAAAGCTGGCTCCCTTCATCCTCCCTCCCTCCCTTGTGTCACCTTTTATATATTATTCCCTTCCCCTCTTATTTTCCTAATAAGATTGATTTCTTTACCCAGCAGAGTGTGTATGTGTGTTTATTATTCTTCCCTCTTTAAACCAATTTAGACAAGAGTGAGGTTCAAGCATTGCCTACCATCACTCCCATTTTCTCTCTTCCTTCTAAAAGCTTTCTTGTATACTTCTTTCATGTGAGTAAATTTTTCTCATCTACCTCTTCCCTCCCTCCTTTCCCAGAGCAATCTCTCACCTTTTCATTTTTTTTTCAGATCATCCCAACATAATCAACTTACACCCATGCCCTCTAGTCTTTGTAGTCTCCTTTCAACTGCTCTAGTAATGATAAAGTTCTTAGGAGTTGCATGTATCATCTTCCCATATAGGAATGTAAACAGTTCAATTTTATTGAGTTTCCTATGTTTACTCTTTCATGTTTACCCTTTTATGTTTCTCTTGGGTTTTGTGTTTGAATGTCAAATTTTCTATTCAGCGCTAGTCTTTTCATCAGGGATACTTGAAAGTCCTTTATTGCATTAAATATCCATTTTCCCTGTAAATAATACTATCTGGTTTTTACTGGGTAGGTTACTATTGCTTGTAATCTAGATTCTTTGCCTTCTGGAATATTATATTCTAATCCCTTTCTACTCCTTTAAGGAAGATGCAAAGTCTTGTGTGATCCTGATTATAGCTCTATGATATTTGAATTATTTCTGTTTGCTTGCAATATTTTCTCCTTGAAGTGGTAGCTCTGGATTTTGTCTGTAATGTTCCTGAGAGTTTTCATTTGGGGATCTTTCAGGAGATGACTGGTGGATTTTTTAAATTTCTATGTCACCCTCTACTTCTAGGATATATGGGCAGTTTTCTTTGATAATTTCTTGTAATATGCTATCTAGACTTTTTTTTCTCTAATTGTGGCTTTCAAGTAGTCTAGTAATTCTTAAATTATCTATCCTTGTCAGTTGCATTTCTGATGAGATATTTCACCTTTTCTTCTATTTTTTTCATTCTTTTGACTTTGTTTTGTTATTTATAGTCATAGCTTCCAGATGCCCAATTCTAATTTTTCATGAATTATTATTCTCTTCAAAGAGTTTTTTTTTACCTCTTTTTCCATTTGACCAATTCTGCTTTTAAGGAATTCTTTGCTTAAAGGAATTTTTGTGCCTCTTTTACCATTAGGTCAATTCTGTTTCTAAAGGCGTTGTTTTAGTGAGTATTTTTTGTTGTCTTGTTTACCAAGCTGTTAATTCTCTTTTCATAATTTTCTTCCATAACTCTCATTTCTTTTTCCAATTTTTCCTCTATCACTCTTATCTCTTTCTTTATTTCTTTCAAGAATTTTTGTTGGGTTTGGGTTCTATTGGCATTTTTCTTTGAGATTTCAACTGTAATGTTTTCACATTTTTTTCTTATGAGTTCTTCTTGGTCTTCCCTACCTCCATAGTAGCTCTTTATGGTAAAGGATGTTTTTGTTTGTTTTGCTTTTGTTTCATTTTGCTCATTTTTCTAGTCTATTTCTTAACTTCGAACTTTATGTTAAAATTGGGTTCTGCTTGCTTGGGAATGGGGAGACACTGTCCCAAGCTTCTGGTTTTTTTTGTGCTTCTCCAGAGCTAGCTCTGGGGATCTGCAAGTTTTTAATGTTTCCAAGGTGGCAAGATCTGGGGATATATGTGATAATGTCTCTCTTTGCTCTTGTCTTTACCCAGGAACAATCCCTGTTCCCCTGTAGCTATAATCACCAGTCCTCCTCTTGATCTTGGAACTGTGACCAGGTCTCGTGATCTCCTTGTAGCCACAAATACTTGTGTACCTGTCCACCATGGTACTGTAACCCCAAACTGCTTATGGGCAACAGAGTTGCTATTCAATGCCAGCTGTACCCAGTGCCAGCTGTAAAGAGTCCCCTGTAATCTCTTTCTGACTAGTTGTCCAATCCCTTTATAATCTCTGAGATGAGATCTCCCAAAGCTACCATAGCTGTTGCGTGTGCCTCCAAGGCTCACCATTGGTATTGCCATTGCTCCAGGCTGGCTCCCACCCTCATGTCACAGACCTCTCCTGTCAACCACCTAAGCTCTCTTAAGCTGGAACAGTTTCTCTCTCTTACTTTTTCTTGGCTCCACTGCTTCAAAACTTTGATTTGAAGTTATTTAAAGTTGTTTGGAGAGAAATATTGGTAGAGGTCAGCTGGGTTGTTTGCCTGTACTACAGCATCTTGGCTCCTATCTGATTGATTTCTAATGTCAGTAGAAGAAACTTGTTGATCTGGGCTATGGAGCTTTGGCTGAGTCAAATATGGGATACAGACTATGGAAGATTTCATGAAATGGAAAGGAAAGTGACTATTTCTAGTTTTCAGATCAGAGTCAGTTTGACACACTTGAGTCTTATGCATCTCAGCCCATAGTTCCCAGATTGTTTTTTAGATTATCATCCTGGATTTATTTTCCAGGAAAATAAATAAGAAAGGTTATGGAAATAAGAGACTCCCTTGGTAGAACTGATTGTAGAGGAAAGCTGTAGTACTGATACCTAGTAAAGCTTCTGAAAGCCTGGTGTCATGCAGATGTCCTGAAAGGAATTTATTCTAGACAAATATAGATCCAGAAAGAATTGAAGATGTTTTATTCATGCCTAGTGAAACTAGGTTTCAACTAGGTAGGAATGATCATAGTTAAGAATTAATCACTAAAGTACCTAGGAAGTTGCATTTCTGTAAATCTTATTCTAATTGTATGATATTTAAATAGATTTTAACTCTAGCTAATGCATATTCTCAGTAGTTTAATATAAAGTTTTATCTTCATTTTTAAGTGGAAAAACTGGGAAACCTAGTTACATAAAATTCCAGGAACATAATCAAGTAATAGTGACAGTATTTACCCTAACTGCAGTATCGATGGGGAAATAAACAAGCCTCCTGAGTCTTGTCCTCAAAAACCCAAACCGATAAAATGTTAGCAAATATCACAGCTCTACTTTTGTTTCTTTGCTTGTTGTTTTTTTGTTAAAACATATGTTTAATATACAGGGAATACTATTATAATTGCACTAGGGAAGCTCAGTACATAATCAAACCCTGTAGCAAAAAAAGAATCTTGCTCCCTCTATTATATGTCTGGAATTATAGGTTCATATTAAGTAAGACCTTCCCAGGTTAGAATATTGCTTCTGAATTTCCCTCATCATTATAGTCAGAGCTTGAGGCTTAAAGGGGCAGTTTAGCAGACGGAGAATAGGAAAGTTTATGGCCTTAACTACCCTGAAAAACAACAGATTTTCTAACCCCTTTAATAGACAAAGATTATCTTAGCCAGTCTGTTATTTTAGTCTTCTGGTCACTGGATCCAGGTGGCTCTAGAGGAGAAAGTGAGCTCGGTGACTTTGCACAGCCCTCCCTCACTCAAATCAAAGTCAACTGCAAGTCATGTCATCGTTGCCCTGATGTCATAGTCTTCTTTGAAAACAAAGGACAAACACAACCTATGAGTAGACCAACCTGTCTGAATGGGGACCTAGCTAATTGGGTAACTCAGCTCCCCTCTCCCTTTCCCTCTCTCTCTCCTTCTCCTCTCCAAAGGGAGGTAAATTTCCAGTTAATTTGGGGTTTGCTGCCTAGATTCCTTCCTTCCTTCCTTCCTTCCTTCCTTCCTTCCTTCCTTCCTTCCTTCCTTCCTTCCTTCCTTCCTTCCTTCCTTCCTTCCTTCCTTCCTTCCTTCCTTCCTTCCTTCCTTCCTTCCTTCCTTCCTTCCTTCCTTCCTTCCTTCCTTCCTTCCTTCCTTCCTTCCTTCCTTCCTTCCTTCCTTCCTTCCTTCCTTCCTTCCTTCCTTCCTTCCTTCCTTCCTTCCCCCAGTTTACTCTGAAGCTCACACATTTGACTACAAGGGGTCCCTGGCCCAGCTCCACTTAATGGCTGTATATTGGGACCTCCTGCCTTTAAGTGAAATTAAAGTGAATGTCAGTGGTAATTGTTTCTCTTTGGAAAAGCAATCCTGAGGATCTTCCCCTCCCAGCTTGATTTTTTGTTTTTGTTTTCTTTTAAATTAAAGGGTTCCATCCTTAACTCACTTCTGCCTATTTCCTGAATGGGCATTACCTCACTTTGAGTGAGTGCCTGAAAAAACCTTAACCTAAAAGGGCAAGAGTCTCCCATTGCATGCTGGGCCATCTCCAGTCATTCTGATGACTATCTAGTCATTGGACTCAGATGGCTCAGGAGGAGAAAGTGAGGTTGGTGATCTTGCACAGCCCTGCCTCACTCAAATTAAGGTCAACTGCAAGTCATTTCATCATTGTCCTGATGACATGGGCCTCTTAGAAAATGAAGGACAAACACAACAATGAACAGGTATAGCGGAATCACAGGCCAAAAGTTCCCCCGATAACATAGGTTCATCTGAGAAAAGACCTTTTGCCAAAAGAACAGAAATTCAGACTTTCATCTTTACTTCAAGATGGGCTCTGATTCGCTAAGCTTTGGGGAGCTGATTACATGTCATACATTAAAATCTGAATGTCCTCCTCACTGAGAAAAAGCCTCCAGTTTTCGCTATAAACTTTCCCCAAAACAGTTTGTAAATTGTGCTTCAAAGAATCAGAAGGTGAACTAGCTTCTGAAATAATTGATTGTTAGCAGTCACAGAGACAATGAGTATGATGTAGACTTGGAGTATTCCTAAGTCACAACTCAGCTGTCTTTGAACTAACACTAACAGCTTCATTAACTAAGGGGGGGCTTGGAAAAAGACACAGCCTAGGAGAATACATAGCAGCTCCAAATCAATAGCAATCAGTTTGCCTTTATAGAAGGGCTATTTGCTCAGCCATTGTTCTGTCTACTCAAACCTCGAAGCCTGATCTCAGGAATTTAGGACTTCTTTGGGGCTGTCACTTAATGTGAGAGGGTTTAAAAAAAAAAAAGAAATAACCAATTACAGTCATAGTTATCTTTTGCCATAATGTCTTCTAAGTCTACACATGACAAGGCAATGTGCCCAATGTGATCTGCAGTCCCTTGGAATCTGAATACCCAGAGAATGGAAGTGGGATTCATCTTAGGTATAAGTGGAGTCGATAGCACCTATAGAAAGGCAACTAGGTGCTGTAGAAAGAATATGAATTTGGATATTTGGAGAGTAGAGAATTTGAATGGTGAAGAAAAGGAGGCAGGATGCCTTCAGTTGCAGTAGTTCTTCCTGCTATCTGGTCATCCCAGATTTTATCAGTGTTACTATATGGCAGTAAGATCTGGTACAGAAACACCGCTGGATGACTAAAGATAAGCATCCTACACAAGACAATGGAAAAGTATATGATGAGAATGAGGAAACTACAACATATAGCTAGTGAGGAACTCAAAGAACAGGCATAAAGGAATTAGATGATAGGCAGGGAAGATAGGCAGGTCACATACTT
The DNA here is from genome assembly GCA_023548195.1 of Bettongia penicillata ogilbyi. Lineage (NCBI taxonomy): Eukaryota > Metazoa > Chordata > Mammalia > Diprotodontia > Potoroidae > Bettongia > Bettongia penicillata. The sequence goes on along the minus strand of JAJHZJ010000422.1, from coordinate 1,794,445 downwards.
GACAGGTAAAAGGCCAGAGTGCTCCAACAATATCCTTGAGACATTGAAAGTGAAGAAGGCTTCCAATATATTGGATGTATTCTGTGTGGCAAACTTTCAAAAGGATATAGACAACAGTGATGGACAGAGGTGGACAGGGAAACTCATCTTCCTAGGTTCAAATCGGGCCTCAGACATTTACTAGCTATGTGACCCTTGACAAGTCCCTCAACCCTGTTTGCCTCAGTTTCCTCATCGGCAAAACAAACTGGAGGAAGAAATGACAAACCACTCCAGTATCTTTATCAAGAAGGCCCTAATAGAAGGTCACAAAGAATTGGACACAACTGAACAGATGGCAGGTGATATGAGTCACTGGATACTCTGGCCTGGTTGTACATTTAGGCTATCTTTAAAAGTCTGGCTTGGCCAACTAATCACTTAACGTTTTATGTAGAAAATCCAGGGCTTTCTTCTCTTTTCCCCATGGACATTTTGGAGAAAATTAATAATAATGAAATTATCATTACTCTTGACCTTTTTCACTATATTCCAACAAGAAAAAGGTAGAGTATATATAAACAGGGGTTGATGTGGGAAAGAAAGCCATAGAATTAGATGGGAGTTCGTGATGGAGTAGTCAGGCAGGCAGTCAGTCCAACGTAGTATGCTATACAAGAAATAATAAAAGTAAATAAAAAGTATAAATAAAGTAAATAAATAAAAAGTATAAATAAATAAAAAAGTATAAAGTATAAATAAAAAATAAAAAGTAATAAAAATAATTACTAATAGTAATAAAATAACATTTATAAAGCTCTTTAAGGTTTACTAAGCACTTACCAATATTAAACTAATTGGATCTTCACAACAATCCTGGGACTTAGGTGCAATCATTATTATCATCATTGAGAAGTTAAGTGACCTGCTCAGGGTCACACAGCTAGTAAGTGTCTGCCATTAAATTTGAACTTAGATCTTCCAGTCTATCCTCTGCTCTCCCTAGCTGCTACCTGTACTGCTATTACTCATCTTGATTTCTTGACCTGAAGTTCCTACCTGCAGGGTCTATTACTCTGTCCTTTAGAGCAAAAGCATTGGTGGTGTCTCTAAAAAGACTGTTAACCTGAATAATATCTAGGAGAGAGAACCTTTGGGATTAGCCCCTTTCCACTGACACAATAGTTTGGAGATTATAAACTCCAGGAAGGTAGGACTGAGTCACTTTATGCATTTTAAAAAAATTCTGTCAACACCTAATGAAGTGTTTAAAAAATGTTAAATTGTAGGAATTAGACTAGTTCATTACCTCATCTTGGAAAGCATAGAGCAGATCACCAAGGGGACAGAACACTGGATGGGAACCTAAGGAAAGGTAGAGGTCTATAAAATGGGATGTCTGCATGTTCCCCAGCAATTATGATAACCCCTTAGTCTTTGTTTATTTATTTGAATTATTGAAATTATTCAAGCCCCTTTGTAGGGTCCTGCCTTATGCAGTCTTCTAGGCCTCTAACTCTGGGGTTACCTGGTCCATCTTTACCTCTGTTATATAGAATCTTTCATTTTCTTCAAAACACTGTTAAGATGCCATATGTCAAACTTCAAAATTTTTTCATAATTCCACTACTTTAATAGTTCTCAAACTTTTTGGTTTTAAGACTCCTTTGTGCTCCGAAAAATCATTGAGGACCCCAAATAGTACTTTTAGGGGGTAGTAAGAGGTCTATCTAGTGATATTTACCATGTTAGAAATAAAAACTGATCATCTAAAATATTTATTATTAATTCTTATAGAAATAATCTATATTTCTATATACAGAAAAAATGAATAATATATTTTAATGAAAATAACTACATTTTCTGTAATTTTTTTTTAAATTTTTTTTAAATTTGTTTATTTAACTTTTTACATTCATTGTCACAAAATTTTGGGTTCCAAATTTTCTCCCCTTTTATCCCCTCCCCCCACCCCAATACACCGAGCAATCTAATTTTCCCTATCACCAATCTGCCCTCTCTTCTATCATCCCTCCCTTCTCTTGTCCCCATATTCTCTTTTGTCCTGTAGGGCCAGATGACTTTCTATTCCCCATTAACTGTATTTCTTATTTCCTAGTAGCAACAACAATACTAACCAGTTGTTCCTAAAACTTTGAGTTCCAAATTCTCCCCATCCCTCCCTCCCCACCCATTCCCTTTGGGAAGGCAGGCAATTCAATATAGGCCCTGTCTGTGTAGTTTTGCAAATGACTTCGATAAGAGTTGTGCTGTGTAAAACTAACTGTATTTCCCTCCATCCTATCCTGCCCCCCATTGTTTCTATTCTGTCTTTTGATCCTGTCCCTCCCCAAGAGTGTTGACTTCAAATTGCTCTCTCCTCCCATTGCCCTCCCTACCATCATCCCCCCCCTTGCTTATCTCCTTCTCCCCCACTTTCCTGTATTGTAAGATAGGTTTTCATACCAAAATGAGTGTGCATTTTATTCCTTCCTTTAGTCAAATGTGATGAGGGTAAACTTCTTGTTTTTTCTCAGCTCTCCTCTTTTTCCCTCCACTAAAAGTCTCCTGCTTGCCTATTGAATGAGAAATAATTTACCCCATTCCATTTCACCCTCTCTCCTCCCACTACATTTCTCTCTCACCATTTACCTTAATTTCTTTTAAGATATGGTCCCATCCTATTCAATTCACTCTGTGCTCTCTATCTCTGTATGTGTGTGCATGTGTGTATGTGTGTGTGCGTGTACGTGTGTACGTGTGTGTGTGTGTATGTGTGTGTGTGGTCCCACCAACTACCCAGATACTGAAAAATTTTAAGAGTTACAAATATTGTCTTTCCATGTAGGAATGTAAACAGTTCACTTTTGGTAAGTCCCTTATGACTTCTCTTTGCTGTTTACTTTTTCATGCTTCTTCTCATTCTTGTGTTTGAAAGTCAAATTTTCTTTTCAGCTCTGGTCTTTTCATCAAGAATGCTTGAAAGTCCTCTGTTTCATTGAAAGACCATTTTTTCCCCTGAAGTATTAGACTCAGTTTTGCTGGGTAGGTGATTCTTGGTTTTAGTCCTAGTTCCTTTGACTTCTGGAATATTCTATTCCACGCCCTTCAATCCCTTAATGTAGAAGCTGCTAGATCTTGAGTTATCCTGATTGTATTTTCACAATACTGGAATTGTTTCTTTCTAGTTGCTTGCAAGATTTTCTCCTTGACCTGGGAGTTCTGGAATTTGGCCCCAATGTTCCTAGGAGTTTCTCTTTTTGGATCTATTTCAGGCGGTGATCAATGGATTCTTTCAATACTTATTTTCCCTCTGGTTGTAGAATCTCAGGGCAGTTTTCCTTGATAATTTCATGGAAGATGATGTCTAGGCTCTTTTTTTGATCATGACTTTCAAGTAGTCCCATAATTTTTAAATTGTTGCTCCTGAATCTATTTTCCAGGTCAGTTGTTTTTCCAATGAGATATTTCACATTCTCTTCCATTTTTTCATTCTTTTGGTTTTGTTTTGTGATTTCTTGGTTTCTCAGAAAGTCATTAGATTCCATCTGTTCCATTCTAATTTTGAAAGTACTATTATCTTCAGTGAGCTTTTGAACCTCTTTTTCCATTTGGCTAATTCTGCTTTTGAAAGCATTCTTCTCCTCATTGGCTTTTTAAACCTCTTTTGCCAATTGAGTGAGCCTATTTTTCAAGGTGTTATTTTCTTCAGCATTTTTTTGGGTCTCCTTTACCAAGGTATTGACCCGTTTTTCATGCTTTTCTTGCATCTCTGTCATTTCTCTTCCCAGTTTTTCCTCCACCTGTCTAACTTGCTTTTCAAAATCCTTTTTGAGCTCTTCCATGGCCTGAGCCCACCGGACATCCCCTTGGGATGTCTGGGATACAGAGGCCCCGACCTCCACATCTTTCCCTGATGGTAAGAATCCTTCCTCGTCATCAGAATTGAAAGGCAGGAACATCTGAACCCCATCAAAGTAGCTTTCTATAGTCTTATTTTTCTTCCCTTTTCTGGGCATTTTCCCAACCAGTTACTTGAGTTCTGAGATCCCTGTCCACCCCCGCCTTGATCCACCCAGCTTGTGCTTGGGGTCTGAGATTCAAATGGGCTGTCCGCGGTAGGTACAGATGCTATTCAATGTGAGCTTAAGTTCTGGTGCTCAGGTGGGGGCAGGGCCGCCTCCTAGGCTCAGTTTCCTCAGGGGCTTTATGCAAAGACCTTCAGTAATGGGGCGGGTGGGGGCAGGGCCGTCTCCCAGGCTCAGTTCCCTCAGGTGGTTTATGTAGAGACCTTCAATAATGAATATCCTGCCTGCTCGGGAGTCCCAGGCTGCCACCGCTGCCTCTGCCGCTCCCTCTGCCACTGCCTCCTGAGGGGGCCCAAGTCACGGAGACACCCTGCTCCCCTCTCGGCCAGCCCAGACGTCTCTCTCACTGACCTGTAGCGTCTGTGGATGGAGGGACCTTCCCGGCCGCCAGAGGTTCCGTCCCTGAAGCCTACTTGGATCTGCTCCTCTTGGCCACGCGGCCAGGGCAG